>CAXKWD010000006.1:33329931-33894931 GCA_964059195.1 Ectobius pallidus
ACCTTTCCTTTTCATTATCTGGCACTTGAATAATACTGGCAATTGAAATGCACGTGTTCTGCTGCGCTGCACTAACGTTTCTGCTCTGTTCTGCGCAGAATTCGACTACTTCTTTAGTAAAAATCGCTTACTACTTTAGTAACAACTAAAGAAGTAACTATCATTTGAGCTCTCCAACACCAACTAAAAGAGTAAGTTACTAAAAGAGTAGCACTAAAGTAGTAAATTTAGGAAGGGAACCTTACGTAACAAAAACCGGTTTGTCTGTCTCACTCTAGCACATACATTAGTATGACTTAAGAGTGAGACAGATGTACTGGTTCTTGTATACTCCAGGTCTCCGTCTTAAATTTACTACTTTAGTAAGATTTACTCCTGGATGGTGCACGCCACCCTAAGTGTGTTAGCTCGACTCCATAACACTGTACTGTGAACAGTGCTTATCAAGAAGACCTCGAATTCGAGCTTCACAGCCCATTGCCAATGTTACCATACCCAAATAACATTTCTTGAAATAGCCTACATTTTATTTTTATCTTCTCTTTTGTTTTGAATATAATGGCAGAAACAGTTTCAGAAGAACTCCAACCCCGCAAAAGTAAACAAGTCTTTACGGATTATCAGCGGTTTTATTTTTTGCGTTTATAAATTACGGTAATAAAAGAAACATTTCATTCGAAAGTAAGGAGGAGGGTTTTAACAGAGAAACAAAAACACTTTACTTTTTTTGTGAAAAATAAAACCAACAACCTTGTAAGTAAACTTTTGTTATTAAATCATAATTGTATGTAAGTAAAAATAGTGTGAAACAATTTTCTTGTTTATTTTTCCTTTCTCTGACATTCTTCGAATCATCCAAGGAATTCACTTATCCGTGGTTGCCGCGTTTCCAAATTCCTTGGATAATCAGGAGTAAACTTAGGCACGTTTTTGAAGCTTCTAATGGAAAATTCATTTTTTCGACTGTGAGCAAGCTTATAAGTTCTGTGTGATATAAAATCGTTTACTAATCAAATAATCAATTGTGTTTTAAATGGGGAACTAAAGCAAGATCCGGTATTATGTGGCCTAATACTTATTCCAGTACATAACTTACGCTAATAATTTTAAACATATTTCATCTGTTGTGAACACTAGGGAAGATTCATTTATTGATTCATTCTTACAGCGACGGATTCTATTTTAATATCTGCATATCGAGTGTAGGACCTATAGTACCAACTGGTACCGTTGACTGTTTTCCTATTCACCTGGTGGACACCATTATTTGGCAAGCTTGGAGAAGTACGTTAATTATTTTAGATCACCCCCCACATTTTGAGATTTGAGGATTAAGTGCGCTATTTTTAGTATTACAGCTTACCAGCATATCGGTCGATTTGTAGCAAAATGTGAAGTCGTCCTTAGAACAAAAAGAAAATGAAATGAAAAAAGGAACTCTCATTTTGGTAGCCTGGTGAATGTTACCATAAGATGTAACTGCTATGCGTTAGGCTATTGTTTGCAAAAATTCCGGTTTGTCACTGTCAAATGACGATATAACTATGCATACATAAAGTTAACAGACCGTAATAAAGAATTATGCTACTTAAATAAAACGAAAGTATTAATATAGGCATACATGCATAACTGATTGAAACAAGAAAGATCATTAAATTATTTAGCATTACTGTCTGCCTTATAAAACACACATAAAGGAACACATAACATCATTTCTACCCACAGGGCTTCGAGAGGATAATAACTAGGTAGGGTCTGCAACGTACATAGTAGCGAAGCCGGTTAGTATTTGTTTTTGACATTCTTCTTTTTGTTATGAAGTTGCATTTATGTAATGAAAGATGTTCGAAATATTATTATTTTTGTTTTGATGTTCTCTGTCTATACACTTCCCTATATATTGGTATGTTTTCCTACAGTACACTAAATCTGTGGACTTCCCTAGACTTAACATGGGATGAACATTGGTACTGATTTTTCGCACCCTTTTCAAAAATAAAAATGGGCTCCATTATGCGTGGCTTATAAGATCATTATGCATATGTGTCAATCGAACGTGCCGTCGTTTAGAACTCGCGTCAGAACTGTACCCGTTTTTCATCAGTAGGCTAGGCCTAAACGTTCCGCTCTTTAGGCTTCTCTCCGAAAATCATTTATTTTTTGTGCATTCAAACATTCACTCAATGTGAAAGTGAAAAAAGAAAACTTTAAGCTCATTATGACATTGGCCCTCTGCTCGTTCGTCTAATTGTTCGCTGTTTCAATTTTGGACATCAGTGTAGATTTTCATATGCACATAAGAAAATGACTCCACAATAATTAGAAGTTCGTTAGCGATTATTAGACATAAATATAAAGAGCTTCAGTCTACAATGATTGTTATTAATGATGGAGCATAATAATTGAATTGCCACGTTATACTGTTGACTGTTGCGGGTTGCAGGCTCCCCTCTGCAGCAGGAGCTTCCCTCCGATCCTAATCAGCTCGTCCCCTCCATGTATTAGCTTCAAGTTAACGGTAATGGAAGAGGGATAATACTTTGCCATTAGTGGGGATTATACCAACTACCGGAGTTTAGAGCTATTGTATATCAATATATCTTGCATTGGATCCTCTATGCACCAGTTTTGTAATGATCAAACTGCCAAATTGTAGGCATATTAGTTTATAATATTACATTTTACACAACTTTTGTCATTATTATTATTATTATTATCATCATCATCATCATTTTTAATGTGTAGCGACTTTTCTCTCTAAGCCCTTCCAGAGGTCCCCAGATCACTCGGAAGGAGGTAGGAAAACTTCTGGTAGAAGATAAATAGCCCTCAGAAAGAGTTGGATGGACTATATTTACAAGGTAATCAAATTAACAAATACAGCGGGGCCATAATTAATCTTAGGTCCCAGATATTACGTCCCTTCTTAAAATAACTGGAAAATATAATATCCAGACGTGATGAACTGCAGTACAGTAGAGCCTCGGTAATTCGAGCCCCGGTATTTCGAGGTTCCGTGTAATTCGAGGTGATCTTAAGAAAATTAAAATTGTCCATAAAACTAGAGTAAAATCCCGTTTTTATACCATGTCCGCATGTAAGTTTTACGCACTTCCGAATGTGTTACATTTTGAGCTTTCTTTCAATTTTTCCATGTACAAAAATGCAGGTAAAACTGGATTTTCGTTCATAATACACAGAAATAACCTTGGCTTCAGACTGCTAATGCATTTCTATTACATATTGACAGACCTCATGTCAATCATACGGTGCATACAGTGCATACCATCCGTTCAGAAAAGAATACTGTATTGTTACAGTAATCCCTACTCAGCAACAATGGTAATTTTAGCAACAATGGTAATTAAAAGTGTTTTCCTAGTAGCGCCGCTTTCCCGTTCCACTCCATTAAGAGTCAGACTTAATCCTTAAAGGATGCCGATGTAGCAAATTGGAAATGTTTGCCAATATACATACAGGCCTATTAAAGATATGTATGCATACTATATTGTTTATTTATTTATTTTTTAAAGCATTATTGTGCTCATTAAACATTTATTTATGGTTTACCCATTGATTTAGTGATGTTTCCGTATAATCCGAGTTTTTTGTAATTCGAGGTAGCCTCAGCCCCAATTAGCTCGAATTATCGGGGTTCTACTGTATAAGAATAGCCTATATCGTAAGCCCAAGTTACTAGTTTCTTTACTAAATTAACTTTCACATACAATGCACATAAATGATACACTGTAGTTAAAAAATATATTTTAATTTTTATTTAGTAACTCCCTTTTTTAATTAATTCGCCAATATAATGGAGAAAACTGAAATTCTGTAGACCTAAAATTTAAATGAAGTTCAGCTTATTGACTTCTTTACCAATTAATTTTCAAATATATACACGTAAATATTTTGCTGCAGGACTAGACGAGTATATGTAAAGTTGTATATAGTAACACTTTCTGTTAATTAATTGTTCAATATAGTGAAAATAAATGATATGCTGCAGGACTAGAGTATATGTCAAGTTTTACTTAGCAACTCTTTTATTTAGTTAATTGTCCAATTTAATGCAAATAATATGCTGCAGGACTAGAAGAGTATATGTAAAGTTTTATATACTGTAGTAACTCTTTTTCTTAATTGTTATAATGCAAATAAATGATATACTGCAGGACTAGAGTATATTTCAAGTTTTACTTAGCAACTCCTTTACTTAATTAATTATGAAAAACCTCAAATCACAGATTCGGATTGCCACACCTCTCAATAAACCAACAGACAAATGTCACAACATGAGTAGCGAAAATATCATTAGATAGGTACGAACGCACCAGAGAAACTATACATGCAGAATTTTATACACCCCTTAAGGAAATGACCTCCACAGAGCGCTTGAGCAATTGACGTATTTTTTCCCCCAACACAACTACTGCGATACTGAATGCAATATTTGAATATCTTCCAGAATTCTTACTGCATAAAACGAAGAATGGATTCTTCAACTTTCAATCACGGAATTCTTATTAAATACTCAATAACCACATTCCAACCCTGAATTTACCGGAAGGACCCGAGAAGAACAGCAAAATATTACAATTAATGGCTTATTTTCACATCTCGTGAAATATATTACAACACTTGACTCGCAACTCGCTGCTTGTATAATCCCATTTAACTATAGAAACATTAATCATATTGCTTAGAACTCGAAATACTTGAGACAAGAGAGCAACTAAACAGATATCTTTACATACAATAAGTGTAAGTGGCCAAGACACTGTACACGACTTCCCTGAATACACCTAATTATTTGTACAACATGAAGAGCAAATGTAGCATTCCGCAATCCAACCGTGATATTGGTGGACATTCGTCCAGACAAAAATATAAATCCTACGATATTTGAAGGTAGCAATAATTTACAGGCATACTACTTTCTCCGCAAAACGCATAAGACAACACGCAATCACTGCAACATTTAACTCCGTTCCAGAAATAGACACGCGTGTCATGTACACGTAAAACAAACATGGTTTCTGGTTAGCTTGCTGAATAATCATCGTTACATGTCATATCGCTTGGGCAATGAATTTAGAATGAAACATCTATCTTTAACTACACCGCTATGGCATATGTTTCCTTAGGAACTCCTTCAGAATAACGTAGCCAGCCATGCTCTGCCATTACCGACCGTGCCCCTCCGAGCCGCGGGGAACAAAAGAGAGACGATCGGTACAAGGGTAAAATTTCCCGTCGCAGAAAAGATTCAATGTGAGACATAATAAACCCCGCGCTATTCAGTATATCGCTCCTAAACTAATACAAATGTTCCTAACCTAACATAACCTTTCACTGGCCTAGAATTTGGCTGTCACTCCTTCTAGAAGCCTTATTACCCTTCCACGCCTTTCGTAAAACATAGTTACATGGCACGAACCCCGCGCTATGCAGAATACTGCTGCTAAACTAACATGACTGTTCCTAACGTAACGCAACCTGTCATGGACCTAGAATTCTTAATGCAGAAGCTTTTTTACACTTCCAAATCTTTCATAAAACATCGCTTTAATCGGCATGTAATCATGTTCGTAATATTGGCGACATTGTAGACTTGGTCCCACTCGATACGGCGGTCACCTTATTCTCAAGTTTAGCTGTTTCCTTATACTGAATCATGACATTACTTACCGAGCATGTCACCCGTCGGCAGAGCTATTTCACTCACACAACTGTACACCCGGACACTTGAAAATCAACTCTCGCGAGACACCACAGCCAAGCGACCACGAACCCAAGACCCCGAAGAAGGCCGACGGAAAGACCCGAGCTAACTTTCTAGAAACATCAGAACTCCCGAATGTATCCGAACCGAGAAAGCAACGAGAATGCAACATGGTTGCAAATGTATATTTATTTGTTTATCATTCGTATAGGCCACTAATGGACCACGAGAAGCGTTTACTTGATGTGAGATTCCTCAGGCGCCACACTACTTTCATCTTCTCACTATGCGCTTTCTTCCTTTCTTCAGACCAAGTTGCTCCAGTCTTCAATTTCCTGATCTCTCGGCTCACGTCCGATTTGTGTATTTTATGCCTGAATATTTGTCTGACTTTATGTCTATGCCAGTGTATTTTACGTCTTCTTGGACTTCGGCGATCCACTTCATTTTCTTAATTATTATTGGGTTTATAATCCGTCTGTGAATATATGAGTTTTGTTACTTTTATTTGTTACTTCATAAATGATTGTAGCAGAATCTTGTTATAAGTTATAACCATACGCTAGCGGTGCCAATTGAATTATTTTGGGGTAATTTTTTTCAAAATTGTTGATTTGGTCTTTGTATTTTAAATTTTATAAAATTCTAAATTCCTTCACTGACCTACCACAGTTAAGTTTATCTATTCAAGCTCTTGTTGCATGTAAAAATATTGACATTGCTGTGTAAAACTACTAAACTGAAGGTTTGGAACTTAAGTTATTAATATTTATAAATATATTCCGTTTCCACGTTGATTCCTTTTATCATTTAATTTTCTTACTTATAGGATGGATAAGTATTAATTAAGATATTTATCAGCTTTCTTCTAAGTCATATTTTTAAATGCATAGGCCTATATAATAATAATAATAATAAAGTTTAATGTCGTAAACATCATGAATGATGTATGGACAGAGTCAATAACATTAAAAATTACATATACATATTTGCAGATGCATCTAAAAATTCATTTGTATTATAAAATGGATTTCTTGCTAACCATTGGTGCAAACGTCTTTTAAATATTGAAATAGGCAGACCAGATGCATATGGGGGTAACCTATTGAATAACATTACAGCCATTGCAGGGAAATTTCGTGTTGTTACTGTCAGTCTGGCGGCAGGTTCATCAAGACGATGGTTATGTCTTGTATTATAGTCATGGTAGTCAGATCTCAAATTATATTCATTTACGTTAGACTTAATTTTAACTAGGCTTTGGTATATATATAAGTTAACTACTGTCAGGATTCTTTCTGATGTAAACAAAGGCTTACAATGAGCATCGTATGATGAACCTGTCATGATGCGGATGGCCTGCTTTTGCAACTTGAGAACTCTGTCCACACTGGAGGAGTTGCCCCATACAAGGATACCATAATTTATTACACTATTAAAGAAAGCATAATACGCATTTCTAAGGAATTCCTTAGGTACTAGATGTTTCAAATGTCTCAGCAAGTACAGTACCCTGGCCAAACGTATGCAAAGAGAGTCAATATGGGCGTTCCATTTCAGTTTCGAGTCAATCACAATACCTAATAGTTTCACATTAGGTTGGAAGTCGTCACAAGTCAGCTGTTGCAATGTAAACAAAATATGTTGGGTTTTCCCAGCGTTCAGGCTAAGGCCATTGGCTTCAAACCAACTTGTAACCTCACTAAATGAGTTATTCATTACAAGTCTTAGAACATTTACATCCCGGCAAGTGTTATATAAAGTAGTATCATCTGCAAATAAAACAGACTGGCATGAAATATTACAAGAAAGATCGTTAATCATCACTAAAAACATGAATGGGCCCAGAACCGATCCCTGGGGCACACCACTGTTAACTTGAAGAGTATTTGAATACATATCATTTATACACACAACTTGATATCGGTCAGATAAGTAAGATTCAAACAAATCCAGTTCTACATTATTTACGCCATAATATCTTAATTTGGATATAATAGTTTTGTGAGATACACAATCGAAGGCCTTTGATAGGTCGCACAAGGTGGCAGAGGTACTATTATGATCCTCGAATCCGGAGATTATAGTGGATACCAATTGTTCAATTGCTGATAGTGTTGACATATTAGCCCTGAAACCAAACTGTGCGTCTGAGAATAAGGCGTTGCTTTCAAAATAATTTGATATCTGGCTCTTCATCAGTTTCTCAATAATTTTCGAAAACACAGGCAAAATAGATATGGGTCTATAGTTGTTGATTATGGATCTATCACCCTTCTTGAATATCGGAATAACCTTCGCCAGCTTCAGACGAGAGGGGAACATACCATTTTGAAAACAATCATTTATGCAATATGTAAGAGGTAGTACGATACAGTGTATTACCTTCTTAATCAAGTCAACATTTGTTCCGTAAATATCTTTACACTGAGAAGCTTTCAAATCCTTAACAACCTTGATTGTATCATCACTAGAAACATATTTCCATTTAAACACATTTCCAGATAAGTTAGACTTTTCCAAATAAGACATTGAAGTCCTTTCACAAGCATCCAATGAATTTATAATAGTCTCAACAGAACTAATAAAATGGTTGTTAAAATCGTCGGGCTTAAAGTTGGTATGTCTATCATTCTCCATTTTCCTAGCTTTATTAATTATACTCCACGCAGCCTTGCATTTATTGGCAGAACCATTTATAATGGACTCATTAAAGCGTAATTTGGCCTGCTTAAGGGCTGCTCTGTATTGTCTCTTGGCATTAGTAAACATGAGCTTAGCCTCCGTACAGTCAACTCCAAGATAAGATGCCCACTCAATGTAAGTATAAAGCTTGTCGACGCGAGCTTTCAGCGATTTCAGTTCACTATCGAACAGTACTTGATTTTTACTAGGTTTATCTATAGGTCTGTTATTCTTCACAAGCGGAAAACAAACATCAAACCCTTCATAAAATGCAGCCAGAAAAGCGTCAAAACAACACACATTGTCGGATGTTAAAACACTTTGCCACTGTATACTGGACAAGTAGTTTATGAAGTTATTTAGATTAGTTTCACTATATCTACGGGTATAGACAGTATCTTGTGTTGTGCTGTTTGTCCAAGTAATTGAGTTATAAAACTTCACAGACAAAGCATCATGATCAGAAAGTAAAGGCTTCAAGATACTCAGCTCAATAGTGTTCTGTTCGAGATTCGTTATTATGTTATCTAGGCAGGATTTCCCTCGAGTTGGTTTGTCATTCAAATATATACAGTTAGTTGCTCTCAAAATATTTAGGAATTGAGAGGAAAAAGCACAGTTCACGTTTACATCGATATTAAAATCGCCATACATTATAATACTACACGTACTATAAGTAAGTGCGATCAATAACAAATCCAGCTGCCTTAAAAACATGTTTTTATCTCCTCCCGGTGAACGGTATACAGATAATAGGACAATATTAATGGCTGGTAGCCTTATAGCTACTACTTCAAAGTTCAATTCACTACAGTACCTTTCAACGTTTAGTACGTTATATTCGATACCGTGTTTGATGAATATGGCAACACCACCATGGGCAGCTACACTTCTGCAGTAAATAGAGGCACATACATAACCAGATAGTTTAGAATAGTTAAAGTTGTCTTGCTTACACCAATGTTCACATATGCAGATGGCTATATAGTTAGAATCGTTTAGTAGTAGTTCGAGTTCGTTTACTTTATTGTACAATGATTGAATATTCACGCAGAATATATTCAATTCATTATCACCACAGGGAACATTAGGCCTACTATACTTTAGCCGTCGTTTGGTTTCTGACGGTGGTAAAAAAAACGTCTCACACACGCACCACTTGGCCAAAGATTTGGATCTAGAACTGCAGTACTGTGATCTTCGTGAACATTTATCTTGAATGAAGAGTAAATGTCTGGGTTTTTAGATGTCAATTTTTCGCCTGTTACTTCCGGGAAATTATGACGCAGGAATTCCAATACACTTGCAAGCTCCGTGTCGGGAGAAAGTCTACACACATGAAAGGAGATCGATTTCGGTACACCCCGGATTTTTGAGGAGGTCAATTCGGGTGTTTTCTTACCAACAACCACTGGATGTTTTCGTGTTTTGCGGACTACCTCCGACCATAATTCCTTACCATTATGTTGCGAAACACTGTTAGGAGAAATGGACTTATCTTTTGCAAGATCTTTGCTGCTTTGAGCTCCGTCAGTTAGTTCACTGTCCACGGTCTCTGATGCCTTTTTTCTTTGATCCCTTCCACGTTTGTCATAAACACCAGGCACACGAGTTTCATGTAATTGTCCAGTAACAATATTTACATTACTACTTACTGCTGAATTTGCATTGGAATTATTCACTCCAGTTGAGTTCTTGAGGAGCGTCACGTTATCGTTCAGTATGCTTATCTTCTCGCGAAGTTCATTAATAATAATGTCTTTCTGGGATAGCAAATATTTTACAACAGTTACGTCAATTTTACCGTTTTCTGCTATATTTGCTAATGCTTCACAGAGAAGTTCGTCCTTATTATATATGGAATCACAACAAACTAGCACATTGTCTTCCAGTAACACAACATTATCGGCCGATTTGGCACAACTAGGATGAAAATGATTTCTACAATCGCGACATTTTATCCCATTAGTTTTAAGAACCTTTGTATCACATGCTCTGCAGGTCACCACACTAAGTACGTTAACGGAATTCTTCTCGGTTTCAAGCGTCATCAGAACTAAGTGAGGTTACTTAGGAGCGTACAGAGAAGCGTCCGTACTGTACGACTACTGGATAATATGTCAATATTGAACATCAAACTATAAATAATTATATATACATGCATTATTCAATGGCCTGCATAGGGATCACTTTTACTTTACTTTATATAAAGTTAAAGTTGATACATGTACATCTAAAACACTTCCGGCCCCACTCTAAAGTTAAAATAGATTTTATAGTGAATTTAATATAGCACTTTGCACTGTCTTTCATACCATCTTGCTCTATCATTGCTACTGTTATATAACAAGCCCGAACAAAACATAAAATTATTCTAAACTTTCAGTCTTATCTCAGAATGTTAAGTTTATATATACAGTATATATTGTAAACTATACAGAAAAATGATTCTCTTTACTTATTAATATTTTTGATATAGAATGATTGATTTTTCCTTTATCAGCTTATCTGTGTCTTGCTTATCACTACCAAAGAGCTTTTTTCATAATTTTCCCATTACATGTTATCAAGGTAAAAACTCGCACAGAGGTAGTGAACTAACCTACCTACGGCATTTTACTTACCGCACATGAGCGTTATTATATCAATGTATCTAGCTTTTGATATAGGCCTATCTATTATTGAAGACATGGAATGTAATCATATTTGCTAGTTGCAGTTTACAATTCCTATCTTACCTGTCTTAACTTCCTTGTTATTTCTTAATATTGACTTACGATAATTATCAGGCAATTATTCTATGACGAAAGACTTTCTACATACCATGATACCACCTCATTCGCTCAAATAGGCGTAATCGATGTATAGATCGCCACCCAAATTAAAATACTGCTACTTTATAATATTGGCATCGCACCCATTCCAACTAGATAATAGCTGTTTGCAATTAATTTATTTTCGTATTTTCATGTATTTTCTCTATTGTATACAAAGTAGTATTCGATAACTCAAAATTAAACTAATCTTTGCCTCATTTTTCTATCTTTTCTGCGATTCTGTAAAAACTCACTTTCCATACGAGTATCGAAGATTTTCATTGGAGGCTTATGAATGTTCTTTAAATAGCTGATTAATCAATATAGTGTAAATAAAAATATGCCCTGTTCCGTTTTAACTCCAAGTGCCTTTTAAAAGTAGAATTCTTAAACGTATTTAAAAGTCGAATTCTTAAACATAATTGGCGCCGGAAACATATCAGGATAGAGCCATTCCTCTCCATCTAACAAAGCAAGTTCAATTTCCAAACCTTGGATTTCAGACCGTTTCCATTTCTAACTTAGGTCTACCAGCATTGGTAGGAAATTGTTAGTGGTGAGGCTAAATGTCCACATAGCCTACACATGATTGTTTCATACGGAACACTGCCATCTTAATATATTGTTATGGATACAGCAGATGTTGAAGATGTAATCACCGCTAGGACTGTTGTGATGAGACTGCATGGTGTCATCGTGATAATGATCATTTGCAGTTTCTATTGTTCCAGAGCGATGAGTCATTGTAGCCACATGTGCAGTAGTGACATTTTCTAGAATGTCTTAACTCTATTAAAACCGGGAAAGAGTAGATCTACTCGTTCTTCTCACACGCCATTTTTACCCCTGAGTCCAAAAGTACTTGTTTCGGAAACATGTTTGTGTGCGTGTCTGTGAGCAGCATAGCTGAAAACAAATAAAAAGTAAGAAAGAAAGTTATGAAAACAAAATTTTATAGCAAGGTTAACTAGACTATGTTTCGGGGATGACGAAGACTTTTTCTATCACTTTACCTGAAGAACATGTAGTTATTGAAAAACTGCTCTGAAAAACTGTTCAAATTTCATACACTGCCGTTTCATTAGAAGAATTTTTGTTAAAAGTTCTCTCAAGAACTTTCCCTTGAACTCCTCCTGGTCAATAGATCTTTAAAAAATTGAAATAGACAATATACTCAGTTAGTAAAATAATAATAACAAAAACAATAATAATACATAATAATAACACAGATGTGCATCAAACGGGAATTTCTCGAGGTCAAGGCTACGAGTACCGCTCACTTACGAATAAAAATTATTGTGCTTTTAGAATCTCTTCATCATTGGTACTCAAGTTCCCGTTTATACTTTACGCCAGCTTTTCAGGCTTTGCTAAGTAATTTTAAGTGTCGGCATTCCGATACCACCGATAATGCAACGGCTAAAGATCTTGGAATTTAAACCCACGTTTTTTGAGGAAGAGGAAAACAAATAAGTGGAATTAACAATTAAAACCAGCCTTTTACAATATATTAGCGTGCGTTTGGAAACATACATGGAAGCTTTTAATTATAATGGCTCGAGTCTTGCTGATAGTGGTAATGGGAATTTCATGTCGGCCCACCACAGCTCAGGCGAGAAGCAGCTCTCCTTGCCTTCTCCTTAGTAAACAACACAACCTGTATCATTCAAATGTTGTACTTTCCCACAGGTTGTCATAGTAACCAGGCATGTACTGTAATAAACAATTTGTATGTGTTTATCGTTAAGCAACAATATAGTGCGATAAGTTCATCATTCGAGAATCGAGAATGAGTTTGAAAAGACGAGCTTAAAGCTAATTCTTTCTTATTTACGAGATTCTTCAATGCACTTAACATGCACTAATGCATGAGATTAGGATATTATTTTTTCTACGATGGGGAATAATAGGCTAAGTAAAATAATTACATGCCAAATATTAACATATAAACAGAGGTTCGAGGGGGTGAGTCAGGTTACAAGTATAGTGACTAATTCCGGGGTGAGCGGGCAAAGAGAGTTAAGTCCACTTTCTTGTTACTGAGAATTAGAGTGACTTAACACACTATACCAGCCCAACATAGCTTTAGAGATGGATAAATCCATGAGGCACACATCCATAACTTCCGTACAATTTTGATTATGACATACTGGACTTAACACAAATGTAGAGAACATTTTTATCAATAACTCTATGGACATATCAAAATTTTTTTAGGATGGTGGACTTAACTCTCTTTGCCCGCGCACCCCGGAATTTATGTTAATACTGCTGACGATCGATAATCGATTACTTTACGCATGCGCAAGTAGTGGCGTCATAGTCAGCTGATGTGGATTTTATTATATCTTAACTGGAAATTGAGAAATAAAATGGAAGTCAAGATACAGGAAGATTCAAAACTGTAAACTTCAACTAGAAAACATAATTATATTCCATGTCTCCAAAGTCATATATAAACATTTCAGAACTTCATGTAATGAAGTACTTGTGCGGTAAGTAGTCCGGTGAATTAGGTTACCATCACTGGGAGTAAGTTCGATTTTTTACAAGTTAGCATAAATGGGAAGGATAAAAAAAAACCAGGGTAGAGAAAATTTATATCTACTGGAATGAAGTTAGGCCTATTATTCAATTATTTCCTTTCTGTTGTACTCTCTGGCTACGTGATAATCAGGGAGTAGAATTTTACGAAAGAGACACCCAAAATACAAAATACGAAACAAATCAAATAGGCCTATATCAGGATGAGGTTACATTGTGCAATTTCTATAACAAATTAAAATTATTTAATAATCATATCGGTAGCATCAGCAAGAACATTTAATTTAATGTCCACTTGCATAGTCTAATGATGGGTGTTGCTGACTACAGAACCAGAGGTGTGGATTCGATCCGCGGTACCTTCTAGGATTTCCCTGAGATAGGGAGCCCTGGAACGAGGTGCACTAAGCCTCGTGACACCAACTAAGGCGCTACTTGATAAAGAAGTACGGCTCCGGCGACGAAACTCATCGGTAACGGACGTGGAAACACATTCCCCCAATCATGCAATTTGCTTAGGGTAGGTAAAGCAGCTGTTGGATGGTAGGCAAGGTCCTAAAAGGGATGTAGCGCCATGGAGTTTAGTTTATTTTATTTGTAAATGTATAATATGGTCTCAATTCTTAATTCTAAATAGTCTATCCTCATTTTTAAAGCCTAATATGTAAACTTGCAATCTTTATTATTTATTTTTGTGCTGGTAATGATTACAAGTGGAATGAGCTAAAATTAAAAGTGCTGTAATGCTAGTACCACTGTTTCAAATAAGGTGTGATGTTAATATTGAAGACAACTTAATAACGCATTTTCTCCTGCCAATGTAATTGAGAATCGATATAGGCTAGGGTTCCTAAGAAAATAGGGTCTACCTCATCTATAAAGTAAAGTAAAGTGTTCCCTGTACAGGCCATGGAGGCCCAGAGGGTTCCAGGAAGTGGAGGCTCCCAGATTTCAGACATTTGGTACATGAAGGTTGTCAGTCTTACGCACCGGCCGCCTTTACCTCCAGGGTTGCTCCTGGTACTCATTTCTGTTGGAGGCTGAGTCAAAATACAAGTTACAAGGCCTACTATAGCAATTACAATGGTTAACAGATTGCCGAGTTTTCATTATGTTTCACTAAATAAATTTGAAAGTGTTTTATATAACTGGCTCTTCAAACATACTTTTTATAGTATTAGTGACTATCTTGCATTGCCTGTAATAGATGTAGCGTTCTGATGTTTTCCTGTATAATATTTCATTCGTTGTATTTATCTATATTGATCTTGAGTTTGGGTTTGTGTTGGATTATACTTTATAGTCTGTAGCATCAATCACGATGCTCATGAGACAAATGAAATAAATAAATACTTGTAGTCCCTTCAGAGCTGAATCAGATGTAGCAACAGGATCCAGTTCGAATTTAAAACAAAACGAGCATTGAAAGTCATTTTAGAAATTTGGAGCTGACTCGGATACAGCAATTTATTCTACTAAAATATTTTTAGCACCTGTCTCTGAGTTAAAAGGAAAGTTAGGTCAGTTGAAGCAATCACTTAGGAACAGGTACAACCTCTGGCGTATCACTAATGAGGTGTTTACAGTGCAGGGTCCCCCCAGAGACAAAATCGCGTAGCTCAGTTTTAATTAATGAACACCGTCAGTTTCCCTAATAAGCGACTTGCCAAACTTTAATTAGGTGTTTGAGCTCACTTTTACTACAGAATTTACAGTGTTCGAACAAATTCTGTAAACCACCGTCTGTCTTGTGCTCCATGGTGTCAGCAGGCGTTCATAGTTTGGACATTGGTTCAAATCCAGAAGAGTAGTCTAATCAGCACATCAGCACTGTGCTGAGTTATGTTGGATCATTTTCTAAGTATTGATAGCTCTATGTCTAATTAGAGATGGGTTCTCGATACTCAAGAGGTATTGATATTAAACGATAGTAGTAGGCCTAAAGATGAGGTCGATACTTTCGATACTATGTAAGTAGGATACTAACTTTTATACTTAATATTGTCAACTTTCCAGAGGTAGCAGGTTTGAAAGTATATAGGCCTACATGGAGTACACGTCTCAGGAGAGTGAAAATGCTTGTAATCTTTAGGAAAAACATTGTTATGTGACTGTTTTATCATTCATTGATTATTTCAAACTGTCGAACACTTTCTAAAAGCTCTTTCTTTGTGGAAAGATGCTTAACTAACTAAGCTACTAATTAGAACTAGGACGACATAACACAACATATTTTAATTTTATTCACAACTACCTAGATATTTAAATTTAACGTAAAAATGCCTATTTAATAAATAACATTGTGCATAGAAATTTGTATAGGTCTATTTTAAGAAAGGAAAAATATCGAAATATCGAGACAAAAAAACATACCCTACATTGTTATGGAATACCGAGAATCGACAAAATGTGGTTTAGGAACCCATCTTTAACGTCTAGTCTGGTACATAGTCCAATAGGTCGTTAGCCGTACGCTAGCTAATAACACAACACCCAAATGCAAATGCATACACTAGATACATAATTCCTTTATGTTTAACTTTGCGCAGGATTATCTGTATGAAGGTTTAAATGCATGTAAGATTGCTAAAATCTCTTATGTGGCAAGCCTGTTGAAGACGAGAAATTGAAGCGAAGGGTTCGAATCCGGTGCGAAAGCGACAAAGCGACAGAAACGATGTAGCCTATCATAGGAGAACACACATACGAAAAGATTTCCGCCTGCCTCCAGTGTAATGCCCTAAAATTGATGAAAAAAATGTAAAAATGCAACATTATTGCACATAGCTCAGTTTCATTATAACTAAGAGTACAGGCTAAGTTAAACATTGTAAGTGATTGGGATGTTCTTATGAGCGAATCCTATAACTTCAGGTAACAATAAAATAAAACAAAATAGCCTGCATCGTTTAGATGAGTCTCCGGCACGTCATTTAGGCGAGTAATAAGAATTGACATAGCATATTGCATTTTAGAAACTTATACGAGTATAGTGCAAGTCTGTAGACTCCCCCCTCACTTTCGGGTGGCCTCGCACGACAAATGGGACGGAATCATTCTTTAGGTACTTTATTTTGCACGCTCGAACCTACCCTAGGTTATGTTCTAAATATTATTACAGAAGTTGTAAAAACATTTCTATAAATTAGCAGCTAGCAAATAAAATAAACTGAAAAAAGCTGAATTACTGAAATTGTGAAATTATGAAACTGTTAAATTGTTTGTTTGGAATATCGATATATAATAAAATGCATTGGGATATAGTAACTATCTGGCAAAATAAACATTTTCGACCAGATTAACCTGAATTGTATTTAGTGTTATATGGATGTAGTCTTCCTAATCTAAATAAAAAAAATATATATACTTTAACTGCGTAGTAGGTCTATACCCTATAATAAATTACATACTTCACCGAAGCCAGTAAAATGGGTTGAAAAAATGTATTTAGTGATTAGCTCCGTTTTTTATATAAACTGAACAAATTTACCCAAATATAAGAAACTCTCACTCAAATTATGTATGGGTATTCGTTCAAACGATATCCGTGAGATTTTCAGGAGATCGTCGATGGTGTACAGTAGATCTGAGAAGAGGTTTCGCACATAGCGAGCAAGCAGAGAAAAAGGACTCGAAAGGTCTTGAAAAGCGAAGTAGTTAGCCCTATATGCTATAATTTCAGACTTACCTCCACTTTGTCCGTCTGTTCTGGAACCAGGTTTTGACTTGAGCGTCTGTCATTTTGAGCGTTTTGGCTAGCGATGCCCTCTCTGCAGAGGCCAGGTACTTCTGTTTGTGGAATCGCTTCTCCAGCTCTGCGATCTGCAGCCGTGTGAAAGATGTCCTCGGCTTCTTGCGCTTCGGAGGAGTTCTGTTCTGGTACGGGTGACCGATTCTCCTCGTTATGGGAAACGTGGCTGTGGAATACACAAAACAAAATATCTTACACTCATAGTCGGGTTACATACTGCAGGCTACTTACTCTTCTTTTAAAAATGCATTCAAAATATATCATATACGGTAGGTAGTTTTTCTTGGAAATTTCAAAATTACAATATACATTTATAATATTTCCCAGCATATTAATGAAGAATTAATCGATATGAAACATGATTAGTATGATTTAGAAAGTCCTACAATTTGTATTTAACCTTCATGGTTGGGTTTAATTTTAATGTTGATTTGTTTTCCTGAACAGTTACAAATATTGTGACTACTAGGTTAAAGAATTAAATGTTTCTATAATAATAATAATAATAATAATAATAATAATCGTCCAAACACACCAACAGAGTACACTGTACAACCGAGTTCTTATTTCAATATTTTATTATTTTTATCTAAACATAAGAATTTTAGAATTATTTAATTTTTTTTAAGAAGAGTGAAGAAAATACTCTGAAATGTTTTACTAGAGTAAGTTTCAAAATTGCATATATTGATATATTTGATATATTTTACAAGATATTACTTAATACCGTAATACAATTACTGTAAGCTATTATGTTTTATATAATTTATTTATTATTTGAGGGTATAAGGTGGAATAGCCTAATATGCTGTGATAGCAATATATAAAATTCCCTCAAATAACTTTATGAAACTCATTGACCATTACAATTATACTTTTACATTAATGCGCCAAAGGAATGAACACATGATCTTGGTCGCGAGCTGTTTAGACGTGAAGATATATGTGTAAACATAAAAATTGAGCTGTGTTTTAGATCTGAAGTCGTTAAACATTATACGTTCAATTATAGCCTAAATTATTTTGGGGGGGTTTCGTCATAGGTATCACAGGATGAAACTTAATAAAATATATTTCATACACTTGATGGACACTAAGTACTTTCAATTCCGAAAATATTATTTTTGGCAGGTAGTCTAGAGTTTAGACATACAAATTTTAATAATACGTTTTTTAAGCACAATTAATGGAAAAATAATAGCTTTCGAAGCTTCTCTCTATCCAATTTTGCCATACATGGTAAAGAACTGTGTAAAAGATAAGTGGATTATTTTTAAATCGTGTGTTTTTACAAATTAGTGAAGGATAAAAAATTAATTTATTTATTGCTCTCACATTGTGTTAGGTAAATATATAATTGGTTTGTCCCATCATAAATACGGATACTTTTCGTTTTTCCATTAAGTTACCTCCAAGAATAAAAAATAGGTTGAAGTTGATATATAGAGTGGTTAGGATACTTGTTATGATACTCTTTCGTGCTGATCACTAACTGAATAGCTGTACAATTGAGAACACTTAGTTATACAAATGTGATGTCCAGTGTGGGCAAGCGTGATGAAGACATTACACGGTGGTGAATAATTGAGGCCAAGCTGTCAAGAAAGTGAAATTGCGACCTTCGTACTATGTAATACCACTTCCTTTCGTAGCTTTATAGTCCAAGGCGCTGTCGTCAACTGTCTCAGTTATTTCATAAGTACCAAGCTCATTTCGCTATAAATACAGTACACAGAAGCAAGATGGATGGGAGAAATGCAGCATGGTGACATATTCTTTTTTAAATGGTTAATGCAATATTTTTAGAGTAATGTTGAACATTTTCTGTTTCTATAAATTGTTTAAATAATATTGTATGACATTACTTATGAACTTACATCTCATACATCTTATTTAGATATATAAACCCGCACTGGCTGCCTTATTCGGAGTCTAAAAAGAATTTTAATTGAAAGACCAACTCTAGAAATAAATAATATTGATATTCTCGAAATTGATATTTTAATGTCTTTCTTCCCTTTTTTCTTTCTTTCTTTCTTTCTTTCTTTCTTTCTTTCTTTCTTTCTTTCTTTCTTTTTTAATTTATCCCTACCTTTCTTATTTTCTTTCTTCCTTTGGTTCTTTGTTCGTAGGATTGTTCCTCTCGTTCATTTTTCATTTATTTTCTTCTTTATTTCTTTTTCTTTCTTTCTTTCTTTCTTTCTTTCTTTCTTTCTTTCTTTCTTTCTTTCATTTTTACATTCGTCTGTTTTTCTTCCTTCCTCTCTTCCTAGTTTTCAGTCTCCATTAAATAATTCACTAATTCATTGTTTCCTTCTTTCTCCCTTTATTTATTTATTTATTTATTTATTTTCTTATATCTTCTTACTTCGTATATTTCTCCTTTCCTTTCCTTTTTCAATCCTATTTTTTTCCCCCGTACCTTTTTATTACCCTCAGTGTTGGGGCAAGTCAATTTATAAGGGGAATGGACTCAAAGGAATCCCGGAAAATTATAAGGGGGGTCAATCTGTTACCAATTATGGAGAAAATATATTGCAGAAAACTGTGAAGCAGAATAAAGGACTGGGTAACGGAATTTATTAAAATTTCAAAATTTCAATTTGACTTTAGAGAAGGGCACAGTACCATAGATGGGGTATTTATTCTGAACAAATTACGTGGGATATAAATATAATTAAAACGTGGAAGACTGCATTGTGCTCTTGTACATCTGAAGAAGGCATTTGACTCAATCGTGAGGAGTTGTGGCATAAATTGTGGATCAAAAAGGGAAGTCGCGGAAAATGATTGTAGCACTGCAGGCGATTTATAAAAATGTGGAATTTTGCGTTAAGGACGGCATTACAAGGGTATCGGAGAGTTTTGTTAGCGAAATGGGGGTGAGGCAGGGTTGCCTCCTTTATTATTTAATATGTTTATAAACGATATTGTTGATGGAATGGGACAGATACATATGGGGCACCTGAAGTGGTGAATGTACACGTTCCTCTGCTTTTATACGCAGAAGACATGGTGTTATGTTCAACGACGATTAAAGGACTACAGCTGGGACTAGACAGGCTTCAAACTTACTGTGAAGATTGTCACTTACCTTTAATAATAATAATAATAATAATAATAATAATAATAATAATAATAACAAAAATAATAATAATAAAAACTAAGGCTATGACCTTTAAGAACGATTCGTTGGAGTTTTTCAATTGGCCAATCCTTCTGGTCGCACTATAACCCTGGGGTCGACTCAGCCACTAACAGAAATGAATAGCCTACCAGGACAATCCTGGGGGTAAAGGCGGCCGGTGCCTAAGGCTAACAACCTTACCACCTTCATGTGCCGAATGTCCAAAATCTGGGAGCCTCAGCCTACTGGAACCCTCTGGGCCTCCATGGACTGTATAGGGAACACTTTACTTACTTACTTTAATGCTTTCCCAGGTTTTATCGATAGCAAATCATCCCTAGCTTCTGGTTCTGACAAGTTTTCTAGAACTGCAAATCTGCTTGAAATCTCGTCTTGGTAAGTGTTTTTGTTTGGTCTTTATCTAGCTTTTTCTGATTGAATCTCTCTATGTCGAAATTTTGCCCAGTTCCTTTGTTTAATGAAAGTTTATCCGGAACAACCCCGACTACCAGATGATGATCTGAATCGCAGTCAGCACGCCTAGAGTTCGAACATCAATAATTATACTAGACTGCTTCCTTGCATCCGTTAGCATATGGTCGATTTGATTATGAGTCTTTCCATCTGGCGAGGACAATGTGTATATATGAATATCGCGATTTGGGAATTTTGTACTCTCCACGATTAAATTTTTAGCGGTGGTAAAATTCACTAATCTAATCCCATGATTGTTGCTCTGCAAGTAGAGATTTTCGGTCCTAAAAGTGAGCTTGAAAATATCTTCCTTTCCTACTTTTGCATTGAAATCTCCTAGTACAATTTTCATGTGATAAGTTGCAAAATGATCAAATGTTCGTTCTATTTCATCATAAAAATCCATCCTCTTAGAATAACATATGAAAGCCTATCATTAATAAACTCTATGAATGACTGAATTGATTCTCCTTTGTATGAATAACCCAGCCCCTAATTGATGGTTATCATTCCTTTTCCCATACAAAAAGGTATAAATGTCTGTATTGTACGTTCACTCTCCCATCTAATTTCCCGTACTATGTCTAGGCTATGTATTTTTATAATTCTCTAGTTACTGATTTAAGCGCCCCAGGCTCATACAAGCTCCTAATATTCGACGTTCCAAATTATAGTTCCTACGATTTTAGACTCCCTCAGTGTAATCCCTACCCGGAGATCCGAACGAGGGACTGTTTTACTTCCGGAGAATTTTACACTAACAGAATCCATAAATCAAGTAAGCGTTTATTAACAATATTTTTAGGTAGATTTCGAAGAAAAATCTACCTATTGCAATGGATACCATGTCATGATTTTCGAAAAATTCTTTCATATCTTTACATTTCATGCTCCCCTGAGTACGAAACCACCGCCTGTTAAAAAAAAAAAATTGTGATATATATATATATATATATATATATATCTCTACACGCTAGCGGCCGTAATTTTGAAGATATTTGAACCAAATTTTAATGTGTTATTTCTAGGCCCAATAGTTCGGACAAGTTCGTTAATGAGCAAAATTGGCCCAAGGGGGTGGTCGGGGGAGGGGGTTGAAATTTTAAAACATTTTTATCTCGGCCCCTATGAAGTATAGAGGGAAACTTTGTTTGAATAAATTAGAGTACTCCCTATGGAGTTCACAGTGACACCAACGATTCGGGGGTTTGAGTGAGGGTGGGGGTGGGGGATGAAAATTCGAAACTTTTGAAACCACGTCTTGTGGGGTATCGTTGAAAAGCTCTCGATGAGTACTCTACAAATCAATAAATAGTTTCTTCATAGCTCTCATATGACGCGAGATTTTAATGTTTGAAAATAATAACACTTAAAAGAATTAGGCCTATTATAATATCATAATTTTGTCTTGTTTAGCGACTTTGCTAATTTTATTCATTGCTAATCTTGCGCACGGCCTCCCAGAATATTATATCCTATTCTTGTTGTCAAAACAAATGATTGTAGGCTCTTCCTCTTTACCGAATTCAGTTCTTATTACTGCCATGCCAAGGCTAAAGAAGAAGAGTGCTATGAAGCGACAATAAATTAAACCAAAAGCACTTCGAAATCTACCTTCGCCTGTAGGCCTGCCTAAAGGGATTTTTTTACCTCATGTCGTCTGTCCGCGACTGTTTATTTTACAGTGAACGCCGTTTTAAGTGATCGCGGATAATGTTATCAGTCGGGTAATGTTATCACTTTTATGATGCCCCGTACGGATTAATATTCATGCATTGAAAATATGCAGTTTATTGCGATGAAAGATTCGGTTTATGCTATCACATTTTCAGTTTTGCGGCTTTATTTCCATGTACTATACGTAATTCAAAATTTTGTTTTGAAGGATTTCGTTTCGAACTCAACTGTATTGTGTTCTATCAGAAGTAAGGGTAGTTTTCCCAGCTCATAGGACGACCTGTTCGAGAGGGTGGTATTTCCTAATTTTATATTTTAAGCAGTAAAATATGTTTCACCCCTCAGTTTAGCTGTTGCTTTTAATTTGTGAAGATCACAGTGATGACATGCAGTGATGGTTAGTGTAAAAAGAAAAGACTTGAGCAGACAGACGTTAGATGTTCTGCTAAGCAGGGTTCACCACAGGCAAGTAGCCTAAACTTCCAAAAAACATCTTGAATATGAAATATTGGTAGTGGACTCCAAAGGGAAAACAGAAACAATAAAACCTTTTTATTGACTGCGAAAATAGTTGTTTGTAGGCTATTACGAGTGGTTGAATGATTCACAGTTACGTATTATCTTGTATCTATGAATAAATAGATTTTAATTCTGTTTTTGTAGTGTATTATCTGATGTAAGAATAAATACCCTTCAATTAACTCTTTCGGCTACTGTTATCAATCGGTTAATATTATCAGATTATCTGCGTCCCTGAGTGATCACAATAAGCGGCTTGCACTGTATTCGCAACTACCTTCCATATCTGGACGCAGTAACCTCTATCCGCAACCTGAGGACGCGCTATGCTGTGGTGACAGAGACCCACTCCTTGTAAGTTAGGCCCATATGTGTACACATACATACATACATACATACATACATACATACATACATACATACATGCATACATACATACATGCATACATACACACATACATATATAAATACATTTAAAAAAAAAAAAAAAAAATACATACATACATACATACATACATACATACAAGACAGTGTCCGGGAGTGGCAAAGACGGTGGGATACAACCGAAAAGGGTGCGGTGACTAAGTCATTTTTCCCTAACGTCAAGCAAAGATTATCAGTCAAATTAAACTTATCAGGTAAATTAACAACTTTTCTAACAGGGCACGGAAGGCTCAGAGAATATTTTCACAGATTCAAAATTACAGATAACCCAAATTGCGTATGTAATAAGGAAGTTCAAAATGTGGACCACCTTCTGTGGAGATGTGAAAAATTGAAGACTCAAAGACTGATTTTGGAAAGAGATATAACGAAAGTGGGAGGGAAGTGGCCTATCAGCAATAATGAAATTATTGTGAAACATAAGACACTCTTTGTTAAATTCATAAACAGTATCGATCTTGATTCATTTTAAACACTTGGCAGGCATCAGTATGTTAATAACAACACACTGCCATTAATATTATAAGTTGTAACATGTATGTAAAGTAACTTATGCATGTAATATTACAAGAAGTAATGGAGCATGCAGCAAATAAAGGGGGAAAAATACATACATACATACATACATACATACATACATACGATATACGATATACGGAGCATGGGAGAAAAGATATGTTAATAACATAAATTATATATAGGCCTAATATTATGATAAAACTAATCCTTTCAACATTAGTAACATATAGTCACATAACATAGGCCTAATGCTGACTGCGAATAATGACTGAACATGAGGATATTTCTTTATTAGGAAAGTATGCGTGAGGCGACTTTATTCGCCATTAACATGAGAGTCTGAATGCTGATCACGTGCATTAACAACAATTCTGTCCTCAATGAGTGAGTTTAATAGTCGATGAAGGTAATGCATTGGTTGTAGAGTGTTGCATTGGCTATTCCTCTTGTAATTTAATATAGCGATGAGGTGTTAATAGTTCCGTATAATAAAATAGGGCGTGACTGCCCAAGTTGTTTAACTCTGAAATTGTTATGTAAATTTCTTAATTATTTTACTTGTAATATCGTTCATCAGCCAAGTTCAAGCTCTACTAACCTGCTTGTTATCATTAGTAAGCAATCTGCCTTCAATGTCAAAAGTTACTTTCGTCTTAATGATATCCCTGTAGGCTAAATGTCCAGAATGCCTGAAGTAAATTGAGAGGAACGGGTTATAAACTGGGTTGCCATCAATGGTAACAATATCGCTTTGTTACCTCTATAATATCCGTGATTCTGATGGATTTATATGGAATGACAGGATTAGGTATACCGCTGTTGCATGTGTCAGGTTGTGTAAATACAGTAAATGCAACCTCCAAGCAAAGCATCCATGTCATAGCCTACATGACTGAACCATTCACTTGTTTGGAGGATTAACTGTGAAAATCAAGTAGTCTATTTTATTTTAATGTTATAAAGAGGACAAGGCATTTAATGGCCATAAAATAGTGAAAAAGTGCAAAATAAAAAATGCATTTATGCCCTAAAACTAGTAAAAAATTACGGTACCCAATATTAACAAGACCAATAAATTATTCATTATTACTTATTGGTATTTAAGAAGCAAAGAGTTGATTTTAGACAACAATTTAATGAATGACTTGTGTTACATTTAAATTTACAATATAAAACACTCTTAGTTTGTTACTAACGAAGTAAGTAAATTAGTAAGTTACTACTGGGAGACCCTTCGCGAAAAAGATACTTCTGAACTGGCTTGCCCATCAAATTGTCCCTATCAAATTCCTCACTCAGCATTTATACACAAGAGAATGACACTGTGAAAGTCCTTCTGATATACCAGTTCCTGCGGACGTTATTTGCTTATAAACTTATAATGGACAAGCATTAAAAACAGGAATAATAGTGAAGAATTCAAAATACAACGTAATGTAACATTTTATTTTTAAAAACTATTAAAACATGCCAAAAATTACCTTAAAGATACCCAACAAATGACCTATCTCCTGAAAATGACGAAAAATGCAAAAACAAATTGCCCTTATTTAATAAATTATTTCCTAACACACATTTGTATATATTCGAGCTATCTTTTAACCATCATATTAAAAAGATTTAAAATGCCTTGCCCTAGTTAGGCCTATACATTTCTGCATGCCTACCACTACGGTTAGGCCTATTATTGTGACTATTTAGCCCAAAACATCAATACAACCCGGTGAAAGGCTGTGTTACATTTCAACTAATTATCCTATGGCCTTATTTTTATCGCACCTAAGTTCAATTATTGTTTTTGTATGCAAATAGGCTATAGGCCTATGTCAGCATATTGAAATATCTTTAAAGCTTCTTTCACGTAAACGATTAATCATACAGGATCGCAACATCAAGACTAATATCTTTCATTTCCAATACTTCATTATATCCAAAAGGAGGATATCTTTTATTTATTTATTTATACAAATTTATACAAATATACAAAACAAAACAAGACCACCCGAATGAGCAAGCGCTCGTGCTCGGGCACAGTTCAGCCATTTACGTTACAAAATACAAATTACAAATATATAAAGAAAATATAATATTAAATCAATACCTAAAAAATAATAATAAAAAAGAAAGAACAGAATAGTAAAAAGAAAAAAGGAAAAGTAGTAAGAACAAAAATTGAAACCCTGAGTTATTACAAATAAAATAGTTCCTTAATTGTCTACTAAGTACAGAGTGAAGTAACTTTTGAACTATGAAATAAGATTTTCGATAAACTTATTGAATTTTTTGTTGTTCATATGTACTATTTCTGGATGTGACCTAATTATAGAGTTATAGAGTCTTGGACCATAATAAATGCTATGTTTAGAGCCAGAAGAGGTGAAGTATTTTGGTTCTATTAAAGGCAATGTTTTATTTCTTCTAGTATTGTAATTATGAGGATCCGATACATGTACGTTGCGGTATTTGTGAAAGTATTTTAAAAGTGTGAGCTTATAAATTTGTTCTACAGTCATTACATTCAATTCAGGAAATATCAATTCTGTTGGATATTCTATAGGCTTTTTTAAACAAATTTTTATAATTCTCTTCTGTATTAGAATCAAAGGAGTCAATACAGATGTGCCACTTCCTCCCCAGCCAATGATGCCATATTGGAGGACAGATTGTATTAGAGCTAAGTAGACTGTCCTTAAGACTTCAGTCGGTAAATATTGTTTTAGACAGACAAATTTGTATAAGGTGTTTCTTAATCTGGTACATAAATATGTGATGTGTTTGTCGAATTTCAGATGACGATCTATAATAATACCAAGGTATTTGACCTGATTTGTCTCCTTCACAACCTGGCAGGTACATGAGTCAGATTCACAGTTGATATCATGTAGTCTTACGCACAAGTTTTGATCCATTTTTAATTGTGGAGTACCAGCAGTTGTTAATGAGAATGGAACACAGTTTGTTTTATCTATATTTAATACTAACCTATTGCAGTCAAGCCAACTTTTAACTACTCTTAATCCCTTATAAGCCCATTTGTAAGTATCCTGCCAAGTTGGAGCGGAAAATAGCAATACGGTATCATCGGCATAAGAGTAAAGACAGCCATAGAAATTATTTAAGTCCAAATGCAGCAACTCATTTATGTAAATAATGAAAAGAATTGGACCCAAAATTGTTCCTTGTGGCACACCAGTATCCACTTCTCTGATATCACTAAACTGATCCTTAATTTTGGTAATTTGCGTTCTATTATGTAAATAAGACCGAAATAAATTTAGTGCAGTACCTCTTACTCCAATTTGCTCTAATTTTCTATAAGTATCTTGTGGTTTACAGTGTCAAAAGCCTTTTGCAAATCCAAAAAAATACCTAGACTTTTATTTCCCGCATCTAATTCTTCGATAACTTTTCCTGTAACATTAATTATGGCATCATCTGTGCTCAAGTAATTTCGAAAACCAAATTGATTTGAATTTAATATATTATTTTTATTTAAGAAGTCCACCAGTCTATTTTTATACATTTTTCTAACAGTTTAGATAGGCTAGGGAGTAAGGATATAGGTCTATAGTTATTTAAACTATGCTTTTCTCCGGATTTGTATATAGGTACTACCACAGCTTTTTTAAGATCATCTGGGAAAGTTCCTTGTGATAAGCAAAGATTAAAAATATGTTCGAGGGGCTTCGATATGTATTTAGAAATTGTTTTCAAGGTGTTGTTTGTTATTCCGTCCGTACCAGGGGCAACGTTATTTTTTAGTGAGATTATCATTTTATTGATTTCATCTTGGGTTACAGGGAGAAGAAACATTGACGAAAGCTGAGCAGGTTGTGGTATACATTTTTTATATTCAGGGATACTGTTTGGTGCTAACTTAATATTTGAAGTGACTCTTTTTCCTATTTTCGAAAAAAAAGGAGTTAAATTCATTTGCAATTTGGTCACTTCGCTTAATTTTTTGTCCTTTTTCATTTATAATTTCTAAGATTGGAATTTTATTATTTGAATTAGTATCAGTAGCTTCATTGACAGTGGACCAGAATTTTCTAGCGTTATTTTTATGTATTTCAAATTTATTTTTGTAATAATTACTTAAATCGATTATTCGCGATGGCAGAATCCGATGGGTTTTATTAATGTTTGTTGATTTGTGGATTTACTTATTCATTATAGGCCTATGATTAATTCTTTAACTATACATAAAATAGGGACAACAATATAACTCGAGAGCCAAATTCTCTTAACTGGTTGTTCGTGAATTTATCATAGGTAGGCCTAATCCAAGAGAGATACGAGTTTATCCATATAGGCCTATTTGCAAGTGCGATTCGCGCGCGAATTTATCCTACAAAACTCGCAATCTCGCGTAGGATTTTTTCAGAATGTTCCATGAACAAAATATATATGATTGTAAAAATACTTTGACTCCAATGCAGTCAGATGTTTGTTTATTTCGTTGATCAAGTTTAAATTGAATACTACATAAATAGGCCTACTGTTAAATACAGAAGGTATATTGCTGTGAAATAATTAGCGGAGTTCTTTGCTACTGAATTTTGTGAAATGTTGACATATTTTAAGAATTTCAAGTAGCAATATATTTAGCTTTGACAAATAACACCATTCTTTACATACGGTTATTAAACTAGACCGTTAAACTGAGCCAGATTGCCGAAACGGAGGTCCTTGATTCAAATCCCGGAACCGGCCAATTTGACATGGATTTATTTTTATTTTATTTTTATGTGAGTGTGCGATTGTCAAGATGTCAAAAATCTGTAGTTCTGCTGATGCTGGACGATTTTAATCTGATTAAAAAAATTATGTTCTGCATATCATAATTGCAATTACAATTGATTCAACAAAAGTATTCTGGCACTTTGTTACATCAGTTTACCTGATTTTATTATGTATGTAAGTATGTATGAAAGTATATATGTATGTAGGCTATGTATGTATGTATGTATGCATGTATGTGTGTATATATATGTATGTATGTATGTATGTATGTAGGCTATGTATGTATGTACGGTATGTAGGCTATGTATGTTTGTATGTATGTATGTATGTATGTATGTATGTATGTATGTATGTATGTATGTATGTATGTATGTATGTATGTATGTATGTATGCTTGTACGTATGTATGTATGTATTTAGTAACTAGCCCGTAGCTTGGTGGCATATTTTTATTTAGATATGAAAATGTCTCATTTTGTACTGTTTTTTCATTCTTCTTACACACTGTTATTAATCCCTGTAGCCTACCTATATTGAATTCTATTGCCATATATTACTTTAGTTTTAATTCTCTTTAGTACTTAATTATCTGTTAACTATACATAAGTACAAGTTATTATATCCAAAATGTTGTATATGATCTGCTTCTAAATTACATTACTAAGCTAAGTTCGTATCAATCAATATGATTTGGTTAATGGAAGGGAAATCTTAACTATGCAAGAGGGAAGTAAATAAATAAAAAATATAGTCATCTTACATGGGAAACATAAAGCAAGACGCCTATAGGCTTAGTTGTATTTCTTCTGATTGATATATGTCGGCCATAACACAACCACTTCTGTGCGGCATCACTCCCAGATGTATGAAGGCAATCCCCCTCGTGATTGGTTCCTGATGATTGCTCTAATGGATAAGTGACGTGCAAACACAGCAAAGAATCCATTTCAAGCGTTGCCTAGCAACCTAACAACTTCTCCCCTCCTCAATGTAGATCCTCTTCCCACCTCTTCGGGTAGCATAAATAATGATATCTCGTCTCTGTTCTAAATCTTCATCCATCTAAGCTTAACAGATGCAAACACACCCACAAGGTTTCGCTTCCTAATATACTTTTGTCACGAAACTGATTCAAAATATTAATTTTTGGAATCCTAATAGACGAGCCGGAAGGTTACACCCTTGGAATAGCTTAACAGGACATAATTTTAACAAACAAATCTAGTTTATGGTATTAAATGACAAGTGCATTTCAAATAACCAATATTCTTAATAAAATATTTTATTAGTTTACTACGGAGGGAAAATGTTACCTACTTAGAAAACAGCACATGAATTACGTTCTTTTTGGCAAATATTGAACGACATATCTTATTCTATTGGCACCATTAAATTCGATCAGTAAATCAATAAACAATCCAATTATCGCATAGCCTATATTTCGCTCAGCTTTATTACGTCTGCCTAGACCTTTCAGTTTTCATATAATATCATCTTAAGGGTATTCTTTTAGTTGCTACATGAAAAACTACCTACCGGTAGGCTATATCTTCTGAACACCTTAAGAAAAATTGGGTTTCTTAAGAATGGGCAAGCATGACTGAAAAATGTCATCGCGAGATTTAAAACAAGGAGATGAGAGAAATGAGACAGTGGAACGTTTTCAGTAATTTAAGAAGCCCAATGTTACAAAGAAGGTTCTTGAATCACGCCGTGGCATATTTGGTTAAGGCCCTGCGCTACAAATCGGAAAGTTGCGGGTTGGTAGCAAATTGTACTAGCAATAGAGGTGTACATATTCTGATTTTAGCTTGCTTGCCCCTTTGAAATTCTGCAACCAGTCACAGATTTTTAACTTGCTTGACAAGTGAGCAAGCCAGATTACTACGATGATAAGCAATACTGTCGCTATGAGGCACAAGCTCCTCTAAACCTGGTGGGTTTCACGGGGCCGAAGGAAACTGCAAGGCCTGGCGGAAAGAATATGAAACTGGGTATATCAGTGCACTGGTAAGTCGTGCAGTTACTTAGTTGAGGAACTTCAGATGTGTTTAGAGAATTTTACCCTGAAGGAAACCAAGGAGAAACTAAAATGTGGAGAGTTTGAATTATCAATGAACAAAGGTACTAGTCCGGCATAGGAAACATTTTCAAACATTTTCGAGAAAACATCATGAAATCAATAATAACAATAACAAAAATCCCTTTAGGCAAGCCTACAGGCTGAGGTAGATTTCGAAGTGCTTTTGGTTTAATTTACTGTCGCTGCGTAGCACTCATCTTCTTTAGCCTTGGCAAGACAAACCCGCAATAATAACTGCAAAAAAGAGGAAAGAGAACTTTTTCAAACATTCAAATCTCCCCTTATATGAGAACTATCAAGAAACTAGTTATTGATTTGTAGAGTACTCATCAAGAGCTTTTCAACGATACCCCACAAGACGTAGTTAAAAAAATTCGAATTTCCATCCTCCCACCCCACCCCAACTCGTACCCCCAAAACCCCCGAATCATTGGTGTCACTGTGAACTCCATAAGGAGCACTCTGATTTATTCAAACAAAGTTTCCCTCTATACTTCATAGGGGCCGAGATATAAATGTTTTAAAATTTCAACCCCCTCCCCCGACCACCCCCTTAGGCTAATTTTGCTCATTAACGAACTTGTCCGAACTATTGGGCCTAGAAATAACATGACTTTCTACGAACGGAGGCTGGCTTAGGCCTACATCTATCCTTCAGAGAATTTTTATGAAAACATTTTTCAAATAAAAGTTTTAGCTCTTAGGACAAGCACTTGCATAGGCTACTTAATTTAAACAGAACGTTAGAGCCATTTTCGAAAAAAAATCGGAGAAATGAAAATTTCGTAATGTAAAGTGGCATTAGAAGTAAGAGAAATTCATCAGTCTTCGTGTTACATCCATAGAAGATACTTAACCCAAATACAATTTTTTTGAAATTCCATACAACTTTTCGTTCTCGAGTTGTGCTGTTCAAAGACATAGGCCTGCAAACAAGTTTCTGAAAATAGTATTTTTGGATTGAGGGGACCTCAGGGGTACATGTAGGCCTATTTGTGTTGAAAAGTCGAGATGAAATTTCGGAATCTAACACAATACTTCCTCTACCTATAGTATCTACGATACGTATTTATGCACAGCTAAGGGTACTTGCATATGTTGGCTACTGTCTAAATCTAGTGCGATCCCTATGTTACAATTTGTTTTCAATTTGTATGCTCGCTTCTCGTTTATAATAGCCTACTGTTCAGTTAAAAATAATATGCTGTATCTTTAATTAACACACATTTCTGTTAAATCTGTAAACTTAAAGCTAGACATAAAATAAATTTACAAATATCTGGCTGCATTGTTAGTTAAGACCTCTCTAGTCACTAGGCTATCAAAAATGGTACATGCCTACTGGGGCTGTGGTTTATTCATTTATTTGTCCAGACTTGACCTATTTCCGTTGCATGCAGTTTTAGGAAGTGACTCCCCCATAAGACCGATTTTAAAGACATTTACCCATTAAAAAATTGGTTTGAAACGAACCATTAGTAAGTGTAAAACAAGCACAAATATTGAAGTTGAAAAGCGAATATGAAACAAACGTGTAGGCTACATTTTTCTGCAAGTACGTTGGGTGCAATTGGCATACTTAGAATGTTTAATTTTTCTGCAGGCCTGTCTCTTCCTGGAACCGATCCTTGCATCATAATAAGTATCATTACAGTCCAGTTGGTGTCTGGTTCAGACAAAGAATAACCCGCTAGCTGCAGTAATGGGATAGCTAAGTGCACTGAAACAAGCGCAGCTGCAATTGGCTATCTAAAACATCTCCAAGCCTGATTGCAATATCCGAAGCCTGATTGCATTATCCGCATTGATTTAAACTTATATTATTTCTGTTGTCAAAATTAATTTTTCTCAACTAATACAATGCCTATAGCAATGAATAAGGTATCAGTGGATAGGATTTTACCGATTTCTGACGAAGCATACTCAACACATTGTTTGTTAAAAAAAAGTTATTGAGATTTAATTTCTGAAAATGTTATACTGAACTTACCATGCGGACTTTCACACTGCATAGTAATGAAGCCACTTCTCAGTCTCCATGTCAACACTATTGTTTGTAGTGTAGGCTACTCAGCTGGCTTGGGAAATTGCAAGATACTGGGTATCGACGTAATCGATCGAATTAGAAAGGCTATCAATAGAATCCATTCCTACTGGCTAAATCAATAAGAGGGACATAAATACACGTTAAAAAATATGGTGTGATGCACTTATATAACTATCTCCAGCATGAGTATGGACAATGTAGTTTTCTCACTTCATATCCGTATTGCAGGGAATGCATATTCAGTTGTCTTAGCATCACGCAAAGGCAGGATTAAAGTAAAAGATGTGCAGTGAGTATACTATGTCAGAGGTCGGTAAAAAGTTATATCCATAGTAATCTAATTCATCGCTGTAGGCTTTTAAACCTACATATTGAAAAAAAAAGTCTATAGACCCTACAGTTCGGGAGAATAGAAAAGGTTGAATTTCCGCAGGTTTACTGGTAAATCATTATTTATGATAAATGATAATGAGAATAGTGTAATTTGGAGTGGATAGTGGATTCCGAAAGACAGTACATGTTTATGTAAAATAAATTATAAAAATGAAGATCAGCGAGAAAAGTCTGAAACTAGTAGGCTACAAATGACCACATTAATATCACGTAATATTGAATTACGTGATATCATTGATAAATATATTTTTCGAAGGCAATGCTTTTAAATCTATTTCTTGTTCATGATATCGTGGTGGAAACTTGAATTTTTTTGCAGCCAGTGCTTGTGTCCTGCTTTCCTTTTGTAGCATGTGTGCGTCATTATACCATAACTTTAACTTTTGAACAGACTATCTATTAGTGCAGGCATGGAATGTAGCCTAATCATGTATTTTCAATTAAAGTTTACAATTTCAGTCATATCTGTGATTACTTGGTTAATGTTCACTTACGATTTAATTCATCCAGCAGATGCGTTTAGTTGCGCCTGCGCTGAAGTAATCGATGTATCGATCGCCACCGAGATTAAACAGCCACTATGTTTAAAGGTTACTATCCTCATAGTCCACCACTTTGAATATCAATTAGTGGTTAATTAACGATTATTATTCACGAATGTGATATTGTTATTATTCTTGATTGTCGTAAAAATATTGGCCTATACGTGAGGTAGGCTAAGTGAAATGGAGACTAACGAAAATTTTTAAAAAATGTGCTGAAGGCTTGGTTAATATTGTAGGCCTATTCGTATAGATGCAGCGCTGGGAGCGCAGAATCAGCTGTTCGGAGGAAGCTGCCATGTTTCTACATCATGCGGGTCAAATCGGGGAGAGAATGACGCTTATTAGTCGTTATCATATTTTCAGGTAGAAAATTAGAAACATTCCTATTCCGTTGAATGCAATACAATTTTATGGAAAATATAGGATGAAATTTTTTGCAACGGTAGTCATCAAGGCACACGAATCAATTTGATGGTTTTTAGAAATTTGGATCAATTAATAATGGATTGTGGGATATTAACTTAAAAAGAAAATAATCATTTTTCAAGGAAATATGTTTTCGGAACAATTGTTTTTCATACGGCTATACAGAGTGTAGGACCAGAATGGAATCAATTTCATGCGAATGATAACTATACAGGACAGAACAATCAGGCCTCTCAAGAGCTAGGCCTATATGCAATTTGCGAACCCTATGCTTTTATCATAGGTAATAAAAATAGATGTCCAGATTTTATCGTTATGTTCAGGAGCAATTTATCTTTGTTGCAAGTGAATACTGAATTTATATTGACAGAATCCGGACCTCTAGTTATTTATTATGATTATTTAGCAAATACTTTCAAAATTAAAGGCCATATAATGAATAATTAAAACACAAAAATGACTAAAGTACATAAGCTTCCATCTCTCTTTGCGTCAATGTGAGCGAAATCATCGATATACTCGTATTACAATAGGCTATACTGATATCCAATAGCGAGACAATCTAAATATTATGGCGTTGGTCATTCTGTTGGCGGCTGTCAGGCCGGTGTCACTGGGCTACAACTTGATTCTTAATGTGAACTCATAATTTATGACACACTCCAAAAGTGCATCATACTTGGTGCTCAAGTTCAGTTCACTACAACTGAGAAGAGGAACATTAATCTGCTGTATGCAAGACAAGTACCGGTATTTCATTTTGCAGCTTTCATTTTTTCGGAAATTATTAATTTATTGCCTCTCTGAAAAAAAGAAGGAATGAGGGAAAATTACTCTTTTAAAAAAGGGATTCATAAATTAATAAAATGGCAATTTAAAAACGTCAAAAATTGCATTAAATGAGGAAGAATGGGAATGAGAGATAATGATGTGAATGAGGAATTGCGAGGACAGCACAAGTTTCATCATGTGAAATTAGAAACTGAAGCCTTGTCTCTGTTCATGTTCAGAAGCTACAAGAGGGCTAAAATAAATTAGAAAGAAATGTAAATAGTAAAGCATGTGCACATTTTAGTTGTGGCAAAACATTTTTAACTTTTCCTTCAGTTTTCACCTCTGAATTGAAGATTAGTGTAATCTCTCTGTGTATAGTATCAACCATTAGTTTATTTATTCATGCAAGTATTTACAAAGTCTGCAGTACTGGAGGCTCAGATTAGTGTAAGCTTTCTGTTTAATCATTTAGTTCCAGGTGTATTGTGGCAACCATAAATGTAAAAGTTCAAAAAGTCTCTGTTCTTATTCACATGGGGAATCAGATTAGTGTAAGATATCTGTTTAACTATTTACAGTTATAGTGTATGTAAGTTAACTGGTGTATAGTGGAAACCATTAGTGTACTTACCCATATGCTTATACACATGGATATTCAGATTAGTGTAAGCTCTCTGGTAATCTATTTAAACCGTGGTGTAGTAATTCTTTCACACTGGCCGTGTGCAGGCTAAGATGGAAAGGTGAAGTCAGACTGAAAAATTCAATGCGATAGCTGGAATTTGAACCAGGATCTTCGGCTCTCCATGCCGCTGCTCTTACCAACTGAGCTACCATGGCAACTTTAAATTCTCCAACTGACTCGCAAATCCCAGTATACCACCAGGCGTTCTCAATGTGAGATACCAACCCAATAGGGACTTACAAACACGTAAGTGCTTTAAGACACGAGCTTCATACTTTGTGGTTTATATACTGGGATTTGTGAGTCACTTGGAGAATTTAATGATGTAATGGCGTGTTGCCACGGTAGCTCAGTTGGTGAGTGCAGCGGCTGTGAGAGCCGAAGATCCTGGTCCAATTCCCGGCTATGGCATTGGATTTTCAGTCTGACTTCACCTTTCCATAAGTGTAAAGTCCACAAAGTCTTTCTTCTTACACATGGAGGTTCACATTAGTGTAAAATCTCTATATAACTAATAGTTGAATTAAAACACTTTCTTTAACGCACTTTATTTTACCTTAGTAAACTTCTGGACGGCCGTTTCGCAGGTGGTGTTCCTGCATCATCAGCAGAGTGCCAACTGAGGTCTCTGGAGCAGGTGTTTGTGAGGGTGTCTGTTATGGTGGGGGTGTAGTGGAGGTGGGGGTAGGTGATGGGGGTTTGGTTTGACTGCCTGTGTGTATTAATGTGTCAAATAGCGTGTGTGATCTGAAATTGAGTTGGTTATTTAAAACTGATGTTGGGTGTGATTTTGTGTGTTTGTAGATTTCAAATTGTTCCAAAGTGTTTAATTTCTTGCTTTTGTGTGTGAAGTGTAGTATTTCCATGTCTGTGTTTATGTTTTCGTAATTGTGGTCTGTTGTGATGATGTGTTCTGCAAAATTTGATTTGTTTTGTGCTTGGTGGATAGCTTTGATGTGCTCTTTGTATCTGGTTCGAAATGATCTGCCTGTTTGGCCTATGTAGAAACTGGGGCAGTCTTGACATTTGAGTTTGTATATACCAGTTGAATTAAATTTGTCTGTGTGTGTGTGTTTGTTTGTGAGGTGTTTTTTCAGGGTGTTGTTTGTTATGTATGCAATTTTGTATTTCAGTTTTTTTAATGAGGCAGCGACTTTGTACATTTCATTGTTTTGGTATGTCAGTGTGATGAATTTATCTTTTTGTGTTTGTTTGGGGTTTTGTGTGTGTCTTTTTCGTTCTGCTTTTTTGACCATTGAATTTATAATTTCGGGTTGTATCCATATATAACTGTATATAACTATTTAGATTCCGGTGGTAAAGTGTCAACTATTAGTATAAGTACTTATGAAGTCTGGAGTTCAGGAGGTTCGGATTAGTGTAAGCTCTCTGTTTAATTGTTCAGATTATTGTGTATAGTGGCAACCATTCGTGTAAGTATCCACAAAGGCTCTCTTCTTACACACATGGAGGTTCAGATTAGTGAAAGCTCTCTGTTCTATTTAGACCCTGGTGTATAGTGTCAACGTCCGCCGGCGTGGTCTTGTGGTTAGCGTCGCTGACTACAGATCCGTCGGCCCGGGTTCGATTCCCGGTACCTCCTCGGATTTTTCTGAGGTAGGGAGGTCTGGTAGGGGTGCACTCAGCCTCGTGATTCCAAATTGAGGTGCTACTTGATAGAGAAGTAGCGGCTCCGGTCATGAAAACCACCAATAACGGCTGTGGGTGTCGGCATGCTGACCACATGCCCCCCAATCCTGCCATCTGCCTACGGGAGATGACGCAGCGGTCGGGTGGTAGGCCAAGTCCCTCCAGGGATGTAGCGCCACGGAGTTTAGTTTTAGTTTAGTATAGTGTCAACCTTTAGTGTGGTTATCCACAAAGTCTCTGGTCTTATACACATGGAGGTTTGGATTAATGTATGCTCCCTATTCTATTTAGTGTCTGGTGTATAGTGGCAACCATTAGTGTGTTTACAAACCTCTGTTCTTATACATGTGGATATTGAGATTGGTGTAAGCTATATGTTAAACTCTTTAAACTCTCTGTATGGTGGCATCCATTATTGTAGAGTTCACAAAGTCTCTGTTCTTATTCACATGAAGATTCAGATTAGGATAATCTCCCATTTTAACTATTTAGACTATAGTGTTCAGTGGACACCATTAGTGTAATTGCCTACTTTCTTATACACATGGAGATTCAGATTAGTGTAAGCTATCTAATCTATTTAGACCCCGGTTTATAGTGGCAACCATTACTGTAAGTGTTCACAATGTCTCTGTTCTTATACACATGGAGGTTCAGATTATTGTAAGCTTTCTGTAAGCCCTGATAATGGCAACCATTAGTGTGTTTGTTTTCTAAGTTATCCAATGTTAACAGTATTAGCGTACCCGTTAAAGAACTCTGGCATCTGGAGACCCGACTCCTCCTTTCCCCCACTTCAATTAAATGAAGTTATGATGTTATCATAACGAGTTAATTATTTTTATATTCGTTTACGGCCATTTGAGACCGGAAGCCTTCTTAGCAGCCCAAAATCTTTGCATTCTTTCTCTGGCAGCCTGTCTTCTTTTTTCTGTCCATCCACTGTTCAGTTTTGATTTGTCATGAAATCCTTGAAATTTGTCGATCACTGACCTAAACTTTTTCGGTTCGGGATGTCTTCTGAATTTAGTCCAACCAGCTTGAGAACCTTTGTCACCTCCCTGAACCATTTGTCAGACACTTTAGATCTACTATCAAGTTTATAATAATCCTTTTTTGTTAGTCTCTTCTCATCCATTCTAAATATATGCCCATAGAAATTGAGTCTCCGTTTTCTCGTGGACTCAATCAGTCTTTCATTTTCACGGTATAGTTCTTCCCTTCCTAGCAACCTATACTGTCCGTTCACAATCTTTGGGCCCATTACCTTGCGAACGATCTTTCTTTCGAACGTTTCAGCTTCTCTTAGTCCCGCCTTCCCTGTTATTTGGAGGCATTTACTCGCGTAAAGACATTTCGTTTTAATCACTGTATTGTAGTGCCTTAGTTTAGCTCGTTTCGAGGTGGCTTTCTTCTTGTATAGAGTATATGTTCCGCGAATAGCCGAGCCATCTTCTCCCGTCTAGTGTCGTTGGCTTCTCTTTCACTAGTTTTCAACTGCACGATTTCACCCAGATACTTAAAGCTATCAACTTTTTCCATTTTACCGTGCTCGGTCTTGAGGTGACGAGGGGCTGTTTTGATGTTTGTCGTATACTTTGTTTTTTCAAAAGAAATCTGTGTCCTGCTTTTACCGCTTGATGTTTTAGTACATTTAGCTGTTCTATAGCTGCGTCAGTATTTCTAGACAGTAAAGCGAGGTCATCGGCAAAAGCAAGACAGTTGATCTTGACACCCCTTTTTGATCCTCCAATGTTTACTTGATTAAGTAGTCCTTTCCCTGTCCAGTTCTTTTTCAATTCCCGGATAATCTTCCCCAACACACAGTTGAAGAGAACTGGTGACAGTCCACTACCCTGTCTGACTCCTGTTTTAATTTCAAACTCCTTGGAAATCTCCCCCATGAACTTTACTTTTGAGTGTCCCCGTTAGTGTGTGCTTAATTATTTCCGTTGTTTTGACGTCGACACCAAATTCCACCAATGTGTTGGATAGTACTTCCCTGTCGACTGAATCATATGCTTTCTTGAAGTCTTCAAAAGTCACTACTAGATATTTTGAGTTATAATTCTCTAGTACATGTTTGAGGCTCCAGATTTGTTCAACACCTGATCTTCCTTTCCTAAATCCCTCTTGATATTTACCTAGTTGGTGTTCCACTAGTCTCTTCCACAGTGCTCTAGACAGTGCCTTATATGTTACAGGAATGATGGAAATGCCGCGGTAGTTGTTAGGATCCAATCTATCACCTCTTTTATGTAGAGGATGAATGAGAGCATTTTCCCAAAGGGATAACTTCAGTTTCCCAAATATTTTCCGTTTCTTACCTTAAAATTGTGATCGTAAAATCACCACCTCTTTTCAGCGTCTCTGCTGTGACCGAGTCTTCCCCTGCGGCTTTGTTGTTCTTTCGTTCTGAGATTATTTCACGAAGTTCTTTTTCATCTGGCGGGATTGAATTTTCATTCCTTTGATTTGAGCCCTTTCTTGGCCATTTATTTTTAGGTTCTTCGCAGTTCAACAATTTCTCAAAATAACTAACATCTCACAATTTTCATACTTATTCACAGCCAGTTTTCCATCTTCCCTTCGAAATCCCATGCTGGATGGTTGATACCCATTTAAATGCTCTTTAAAAATCCTGCAAACGGTTCTAGTGTTGTTCTTCATAAATTCCGTGTCAATGCTTTGGATCTCTTCAGATACTTGGTTCCTTTTGACTTGCCGGAGGGTCTTTGCAGGCTGTTTGCGAACCTCTTTGTAAGTATCAAATTTGACTTCTGCTTTGTCTGCATATCATACTTTATACGCTGCAACTCTGTTGTCAACTGCTACATCACAGTCTGTGGTCCACCATCGGTACCTACGAGTTCGTCGCAATGGAGCAACATCATTGGCTGTAGTTGCCATCTTTTCTCGGGTATCTTCGCAAGTCTCTATTTTCCTCTCCCACAAAAGTCTTTGAAAGTCATTTCTGTTTTCTTGAAGCTTTTCGTGGTTTACCTTTAATGGCATATTCGGAGAGAGTCTTTTTTTATTCAACGGTAACAGCTTGAATTGTATGCGGGTCGGGTCAAGAAGTGATCAGAGTCAAGATTGGCTCCTTGACGTACATCCACATTAATAATTTCTTTAGCGTTTCTTTTGTAATTGCAATGTGGTCTAGTTGATATTCGCATAGGTCTTTCCGTGGAGCGCACCACGTTTTCCTTTTACTTGGCAGTTTTTTGAAATATGTGGACATTAATTTAAGATCAAAAGTCTCGCATAATTCGACGAGTCTCTTCCCAGTTTAACGAGTTTATTATTATAAAAAAATAATATTATATTAACTTTCTTTATAGTTGTGGATTATAAAATAACAATTAAATTCAATAAAAATTGAAATTTAGCAAAAATCATTTTTTGAAATTAGATATCAATAATTTACTTAAAATAATTTTTCACGAACTTTTATTCAATACTATTCATAAAAATTCTTGTTTACTACATTTCCTTAAAAATAATTGGAAGTAATGATGCAGTCTTTTTTGACAATTTGTTTTTCACTTTCCATTGATAGATACAAAAATATTAGAAGAACCTTTCTCTCTTGAGAAAGTTATATAAAGTTATCCATCTGAAAACAAGATATTTGGCAAAATAATACAACCCTACTCTTTGCAATGTTTATTAGTTGCACAGATATCATAAGGGGAAATGTAATAGCCTACCTTTACAGTGTTAAATACAGTGTACCTTTTCTAAAAAAAACTCTATCAAGCTAGGCACTTGATTCTTTTTACAGTTTTTAGATACCTGCCCTGTGGCAGTACTGAAAAAAGGATTTTCATAAACATTCTTATTTCCTGAAATATTATTTTATCTTAGGTAATCCCACAAGAGTTTACCAGTTTATCAATTTATCCGATGAAACTCGTCAACTCGAGTTGGTTTTATAAAGACTATTCCATGAATAAAAATGTAACGGATTATACAAATAATAATTATTTTCGTGCTTTTTTATATAAAAACCAGACTAACAGCTGCGAGATCACGGAATACTATGAATCAACCATCCATGAACCGATTCGAGTTACCATGTTGTGACCAGTGCTACCAATTGTGCATAAGATATAGTTAACTTAATTCAGTAACCTAACAGTAGAGCAGAATAAAAGCACACGAACTGGTTTTCACCGAATTGAAATTGTGTCTTATTTCAATTTCCAAACAAGTTATGTTGTATAGGCTAAAATAATCTATTATCGTGCTGCTTAATGGCAACATGTGACATATTAATTACGGCAAATTATGCTTAAATGCCCAGTAACAAGATGACTTTTAACAGGTAAAATCCCTTCCTCATATTAAGATCAAGCATTTTATAAGATAAGCGATCGTGATTGGTCTATATCCGAGGAATTGCTAAACGTTATTGGTCAATATCAAACACGCGGCACGCGGATTTTTTTCCAACAAATATTAGACCATGGGCTACCAATATGAAACCCTCCCCCCCCCCGTGGGAATTTCCGACACATATATTTTTTTGTTGGTATTGTCATCTAGTTTAAGATTTTAGTTGTTTGCCGCTTATCAATTACAGCATTTAGCCGGAAACCCCGGAAAACCCCGGAAATCCAGAGAAAATTAATTTGTTTCAATTTTTCATTGTTCTTTGCTCCTAATATTCCCAGGGAATTTCTGACTCACACATTTTTGTTGGTATTGGCATCTAGTTTAATGTTTCAGTTGTCTGCCCCTTACAAATTACAACAAATCCTCGGAAAACCCGGAAAACCACGTATATACGGAGAAAATGACTATGTTTTATTTTTTAAATCCTTGTTCTTTGCACCTAATATTCAAAGGGAATTTCTGACTTATATGTTTTTTTGTTGGCATTACCATCTAGATTAAGGTTTCAGTTGTTTGCCCCTTATCAATTACAGTATATTGCCGGAAAACACCGAAAACCACGGAAATCCGGAGAAAGGGACTTCGTTTTATTTATTTTTTAATCTTTGTTCTTTGCTCCTAGTATTCAAAGGGAATTGGTGAATCATATGTTTTTGTGTTGGTATTCCCATATAGATTAAGGTTCCAGTTGTTTACCCCTTACCAATTACAGCATATCCCCGGAAACCCCGGAAAACCACGTATAGGCTATACGGAGAAAATTACTATGTATTATTTTTTAAATCTTTGTTCTTTGCTCATAATATTCAAAGGGAATTTCTGATTCGTATGTCGTTTTGTTGGTATTGCCATCTAGTTTAAGGTTTAAGTTGTTTTCCCCTTATCAATTAGAGCATATCCACGTAAACCCTGAAAACTACGAAAATCCGCAGAAAATGAGATTGTTTTAATTTTTAAAAAACCTCTGCTCTTTGATACTAATATTCCCAGGGAATTTCTGAATCACATAATTTTTGTTGCTATTGCCATGTAGTTTAAGGTTTCAGTTATTTTCCCCTTACCAATTACAGCATGACAAAGAATACTAGAAAAAATCGTGATGCTGAAGGGATGAAGGCGATTGAAAACCTGGCAGAACACACTTCATATTCTAATTTGACATCTGTGAATGATAATTTATCTTACCAAACCTTCCACAGTCACTACCAAACTTTCTTGACTGAAGTTAGAGAAGGGACATTCGGTAAAACAGCACAATTTTGGAATGGTAATATGGACAAAGTGTCATTGATTTTGAGATTTCAGCGAGCAACTAAAGAAAACAACTTTGGCTTACACTTGGCATGTTTAGAATATATGATTCCCCTTTTCTTTGCATGTGACCATCACAATTATGGTAGATATCTCGTAGTCCATATACTCACCCTTTTGAACCTTCAAAGGACACACCTGATGCAGAATTAATTCTTAATAACGGTTTCAGTGACTGTTGATCAAAAGTTCTGAGTTCTAGAAATTCTGTGGATTTCCGTGCTTTTCCGGGTTTTATGGGGATATGCTGTAATTGATAATGGGCAAACAGCTGAAACCTTAATCTAGATTACAATGCCAACAAAAAATAATCCCTTTAGGCAGGCCTACAGGCGGAGGTAGATTTCGAAGTGCTTTTGGTTTAATTTATTGTCGCTGCATAGCACTCTTTTTCTTTAGCCTTGGCATGGTAAACCTGCAGTAATAAGAACTGAATTCGGTAAAGAGGAAGAGCCTACAATCATTTGTTTTGACAACAAGAATAGGATATAATATTCTGGGAGGCCGTGCGCAAGATCAGCAATGAATAAAATTAGCAAAGCCGCTAAACAAGACAAAATTATGATATTATAATAATTCTTCTAAGTGTTATTATTTTCAAACATTAAAATCTCGCGTCATATGAGAGCTATCAAGAAACTATTTATTGATTTGTAGAGTACTCATCAAGAGCTTTTCAACGATACCCCACAAGACGTGGTTTCAAAAGTTTCGAATTTTCATCCCCCACCCCCACCCTCACTCGAACCCCCGAATTGTTGGTGTCACTGTGAACTCCATAGGGAGTACTCTAATTTATTCAAACAAAGTTTCCCTCTATACTTCATAGGGGCCGAGATATAAATGTTTTAAATTTTCAACCCCCTCCCCCGACCACCCCCTTGGGCCAATTTTGCCCATTAACGAACTTGTCCGAACTATTGGGCCTAGAAATAACATAATAAAATTTGGTTCAAATATCTTCAAAATTACGGCCGCTATCGTGTAAAGATATATATATATAAATATATATATATATATAAATATATATATATATAAATATCACAAATTTTTTTTTTGAACGGGCGGTGGTTTCGTACTTAGGGGTGCATGAAACGTAAAGTTATGAAAGAATTTTTCGAAAATCATAAAGTGGTATCCATTGCAATAGGTAGATTTTTCTTCGAAAATCTACCTAAAATGTAAGTCAGAAGTTCCCTGGGAATATTAGGATCAAAGAACAAAGGTTTTTAAAAAATTAAAACGAACTCATTTTCTTCGGATTTTTGAGGTTTCCGGAGTTTTCCGGGGATATGCTGTAATTGATAAGGGGCAAACAACTTAAACCTTAATCTACATGGCAATACCAACACAAAACCATATGAGTCACCAATTCCCTTTGAATAGTAGGAGCAAAGAACTAAGATTTAAAAAATTAAAACAAAGTCATTTTCTCCGGGCTTCCGTGGTTTTCGGAGTTTTCTGGGGATTTGCTGTAATTTATAAGGGGCAAACAACTGAAACCTTAATCTACATGGCAATACCAACACAAAACCATATGAGTCACCAATTCCCTTTGAATACTAGGAGCAAAGAACTAAGATTTAAAAAATTAAAACAAAGTCATTTTCTCCGGGCTTCCGTGGTTTTCGGAGTTTTCTAAAGATTTCCTGTAATTGATAAGGAGAAAACAACTGAAACCTTAATCTACATGGCAATACCAACACAAAACCATATTAGTCACTAATTCCCTTTGAATACTAGGAGCAAAGAACTAAGATTTAAAAAATTAAAACAAAGTAATTTTCTCCGGGTTTCCGTGGTTTTCGGAGTTTTCTGGGGATTTGCTGTAATTGATAAGGGGCAAACAACCGAAACCTTAATCTGGATGGCAATACCAACAAAAGAGCATATGATTCAGAAATTCCCTTTGAATATTGGAAGCAAAGAACAAAGATTTAAAAAATAAAACATTGTCATTTTCTCCGTATAAAAGTGGTTTTTCGGGTTTTCCGGGGATATGTTGTTATTTGTAAGGGGCAAACAACTGAAAACTTAAGCTAGATGACAATACCAACAAAAAATATGAGTCAGAAATTCCCTGGGCATATTAGGAGCAAAGAACAACGAAAAATTAAATCAAACTAATTTTCTCCAGATTTCCGTAGTTTTCCGGGGTTTCCGAGTAAATGCTGTAATTGATAAGGAGCAAACTACTAAAGACTTAAACTAGATGGTAATACCAACAAAAAATATGTAAGCCAGAAATTCCCTGGGCATATTAGGAGCAAAGAACAAAGAAAAATTAAAGCAAACTCATTTTCTCCGGATTTCCGGGGTTTCCGGGTAAATGCTGTAATTGAAAAGGGGAAAACAACTGAAAACTGAAACTAGATGGCAATACCAACAAAAAAAATATGTGTCGGAAATTCCCACGGGGGGGGGGGGATGGGGGGTATACAGTAGCCTTCGCTCTATATGACCTGTTAATAGTTTCATAGATTAACCGATTCAAAATATATTTATTCGGTGTATGTAATACATTTCAATAAACAAATATTGGGTATTTCAAGTTTTATAGATTAAATTAAAGCTGAGAATGGTACTTTTATATATGAAAGTAAACTTACTTAAAACTAGCTTAAAGTTAAAACTTCTCTGCTCCTTAGTTTGCATCTTCTGAGAAACATAAAAAATAACACGTATAGAATTGTAGTATAATTATGTATGAAACACCATTTTAAAGAGGAAAGTCCAGAAAATAAAATACAATAATAATCAACAATCTCAATTTTAATCGAAAAACCAATTGAACGTCAAAGTTAGAACATCCTTTCTCCGTAGACTCTATCTTGTCAGAAATATAAAAATCGCATTTATGCAATTAGGGTACAATTATATATGATATACACTTTAAATAAAAAATGTCAGAACCTACAACAATAAAATGAAAATATAAATTTCCTTAAAAAATCAATTCCATGCCCTTAATGGGAGGCTTTTTTCGGGTCATATTGAACGGGTTGGTCGTACCGCGGGAAAGGTCCCTGTCCGGACACTTTTTAAAAACAGGATGATGACCTCTACAAACATACCGAGTTTGAATAAAACCGAAAATGATAAACTTTGTAAAAAATAAATAAATAAAAAAATAAAAAATAAAAAATAAAAAAAACTTCCATGAACTGAGGTAACTTTCTTGTAATACGCAGTCTAACGTTATTCATATTGTAGGCCTTGCTTCTAAAGTCAGTAAACTAGGCCTCGCTTGGATTAGACTCGGTGCGTGGAGAATGATTAAGGTTATAGATGAAAACGGAATGAGAGTTTGTCCATTATGTAAGGGGGAAGAATCATGGTTTCATATTTTGGCGAATTGTGAAGGTTTGGAAAATTGGAGGGGAAAATATTTACCATTATCTTTTATGGAATCAAATAGGGATCAACGGAAATGTTTGGAGTTACTGACGGGAAAAAACGTTGAGGAAGGCATTGGGAAGTTTTTAATGAAGGCGAGACAGCTCAGGTTTGAAAAAGCGACGAATTGGAGAGCGGGTGTGGAGGGTGAGGAATAGATTTAGTTTGTTTGTGTTATTTTGTATTTATATTATTTGTTCTTTTTTTGTGTGTTTTTGCGTAAGCATGTACGGTCCATGCGGACCCATGCGACTGTTTGCATTGGAATTTGTAAAAAGTTAATTATTGTAATAAACACTTACACTTACACTTACTTGAGATTTACAATGCTTTAGCACACATAAAATTGAACATTATTTTTATATCTCCTTTAGCTCAGCTTATTTATAGAGAGTTGTTGTGTTCAGTAATTAATTAGTTTTTGTTCAAATGAAGGTACTTCAGGGTTCATTCTTTATGAAATTACTTGAAAGATATGTGCACGTTTGTACGATAAGATAAAAATGATAGATATAAAACCATAAAAGTATGGCGATAGACACAATTGGTTAAAACTGGATTGGCCATCTTATTTATGTTTTCATTTGGATCCTGGATATTTCTAGTATAGAGTATATTGCTAAGTATATATACCATCAAATAAATATCAGTATTTTGAATTTTTTTCACTGTTTCTAGTATGAATTACGTTGTGCAAATGGAGTAGGAGGAAACACAAGTACATTTCAAAATACAGACACATTGCTAAAACATGTGATGACAATTCCATTACTTGTAGAGAGGCAAATAAATACAAAACCTACCATGGTCCTGTATGTGAAAGATACGTGAATCAATGTGGATTATCTAGTCATGCAAACAGGAGACAGTATCAGTGCGTGTAATCAGAGAAAGGACATGGAAATTGTCGCACTTTTCCAATTAGTTGACGTCGCGTGCAAGGCACGATCTCGTGTTGTGTTGAATCACAGCAACCCTCTTTCCTCAGTGCATTACTATGATAGGCCACTAGTGACAGTGTTTCGCAGTTTACAAAAAGGAAATTTTCATCTCCTGACAAGATAATCGGGGTTAACTCCTTTTAAAAAGTAAATGTTATTAAAACTTTGAGAATGTTGTTTCAGGATAAGCTTCCGTTTTGTCATCGCCAAGTTGGATCATTCTATTGCAGTAGGTCTACATTCTAAGAATTTATGTGCAATAACGTATAGTCTACTGGCTTACTAGGAGGAATAGCATATTTTCAGTTCATTATAAAAATATGTTTTAATTCTTCTTGGAGGGCAAAACCCACATTTTGCAACCATTTCTTTTTTCTTTTTACCAGACAACCTATGGTATAAAACTAACATAATACTAGGCCTACATCTGAAACTTAGTTCTTACATTCTGCTTCCCTTAAAAAATGAAGTATAAAAATATGCTAATTTTCAAAATATCATAGAATTGCCAAAAATGATGCAATCATGAAAACTCTTTTTATACACAAAAGGCTGTGAACTAGGATTTGTAGAAAGAATTATATATTTTTTTATTTCAAAATTTTAAAAATGAAATTCCCAATATCATTAGGAAAAACCTACATCATAGTTGTATTTTGTTAGAGTATTAAGAAGCTCTTAGTTCACAGCATTCCCCCATTCATAATCTTTCATTTGATGTAAAAACGAACATTATAACTCATTTTTTAGTATAGATTTTGTTCTTTCGAAGGGTAGAAAATGTAAGAAAAAGATGTTAAAAAATGAGGACAAAGTTGCACTTGAATAATTGTAAAACTTGTGCACATTGTGGCATTTAATTTTTTTCAATGACTTCCTGTTGGAGTATTCACATAAACTAGGTATCATTTTGAAGCAGACAAATGTGGTTCATTTATGCAATAAAATAAGATTTTTGACCAAAAATGTAATTTTCAACGTTACCGCATTGTTGATTTAATAATATTCTACATTCATAATTTTCGCTTTCTCACTTATACGTAGTAGCCTGTGGAAAAAGTACTGTGATCGTGGAAGAAAAAAATACAGATACACCGGGAAAACATGTTCCATGATGCTCACGAGCCGATAAAAGTGTTGATGATTGTTCTTTTGGAATGACGGCTGTCTATCTGCCTCTCTGTGTAGACCTGTTAGGGATAAACGGTTCTTTCACCTTATATATTGGAATGTAATGAGCACCAACCGATGGAGATACAACAAAAACTCATAGGACCAAACTTGTAGATCTCTCAAAGTCTAGTACTGCTGATGGAATCACTTTTTTTATACGACTTACCGATTAACTACTATAAGCCTCCAAAAGAGGTCTATAAAGACCTTGAAGTTGCGCCTGTCATTTTGAATGTTAATTTTAAAAAATAACAATCGGAATTTTTTGAATATTTCTGTCGGTTACAAGCTATAAGCTATAAGTAGCCTATGCTAAATCTGGCTTGTCTGGAAGTGGGCACACAAATCAATGTCAATGAATGAGTATCCACGTGGCTTTGTAGCACAGTGATGATTTGCTGTTTTTAAACCGTTAATTTGTCGTTATTGTTTTTCTGCAAACATTTCTTTGAGGGTAGATTACTCGTGTCCATTTCCTACATTGCGGTACAATAAGCCTGTACAGAAATCCTAGCACAGTAAAGTTGTAGACAAAATTAAAACGAAAGTTTTTGTCATACACAAATCTTTATAAAATTAATAGCCATCGAGATAAAAACGGAATCTGTGTGACTTATAAACAATATCCGAACATAATTCAAATAGGTAGGCCCTATAATACTTTTCTTTATTCCCCATAGAAACTAGAAAACTAAGTTACGATTAATTAATTGTAGTGACATGCCGTAAAGCACACATTAAAGTAAATGCGAGAGAGATGGCAGAAGTAAGAGGTCTCGGATTCAAAACTTAAATCCCGTGGCAGACCAATTTGACTAAGGTTTTTCGTGTTTCCCTCATTCATAAAGGCAAGCAGGGACTTGTAGGACTTTCTTACTTTTCCATAACTCACGCCGCTTTGAGCCGAGTATCATGATCGTTTAGCCCAAGGTAGCTGTAAACAGGTAGGTATGGCCGGGCGCAAGTTGAGACGCAGTTTGGTGACGTGAGGTAGAGGTTACTCACCGTAAGTTTAACATAGAGTTAAATACAACAACGAAGGTTCGCACGCAGGGTGAAGTGAAGCAGATTCAACGAGTCACGAGCTGCGGACGTTTGTGATCGTGCCACAGTTTCTCACTAGTGACTTCTCACTGCGCGTGAAAAGTTGTTTGTCCACCATGGACATTGAGAAGAAATTAATTGAGGATAAATTAATTTTGGCAGGTCGAGGGAGAAAAAATTGTACGACACGTCAAATTAAAATTTCAGATTTGGGAAGAAATTGCGAAGGGCATTGGAAAGAAATGTGATAAAGTTGTTTATAATGTTTTTATACTGAAATAAGATGGATTTATTTGAAGGGAACAAGGGAAAAGCTATAGTAGTGTCCGTTTTTATGGACTTTGAGATAATAATGCCTTCTAATAGTGAATTTGGAATTTTGGAATTAGTTTAGGCAGAAAGCGGTAATATTATAGGGGAAAAAGGATCGTACTCCATGCAGTTTGAAAGATTGATGTCCGCTCTGAAAGTAAACAAACCCCCTTCAACTCTTCATATTTATTGTTTATCAGTTTGTTGCTATGCTCTTTTCAATCAAAAGCGTTTCTTGAATTAATTTCTATACAATGTGTTCAATTTTTTATCCTTTTTCGTTTTCCGCTGTACCCTTCATTTGTTTTAGATAACATTTTATATGCAGTAGATTTTCGACGAAAAGAAAAAGTTGCATAAGCAGGCATAAAAGTGTATATTTTCTATACAGATGTATATCATAACTAGTATAAACCATAAGAATTAATTAGTTGGGAAGTTTCAGATTTGTAATTAAAAATAAAATGAAGGAGTCATCTTGAAATTTATTTTCAACTTACTTTCATAAATGTTTTATAATTATGTACAGTAAAATTGCTCCATGTTCCTTAACAAACGTTTCTGAAATGAAACATTTTCTCAAAATGATTTTACCAATTAGTTCCGTTTCGCTTTATAATGTTTTCCCGTTCAGAGTTAAACTTAGTATCTCACCGGAATTTGAAAAGTAACCTTAATTTAAATTGAATTGAATGATTGAGTGTTATAGTGACATTAAAAATAAGAAATTAAAGGGTATTATATTTATTAAAAATTATATATTTATTATGTCTTAATGATGAATTTTCGTATCATAATTATTAATTATATGTATATATGATCGCTGAATGTAAGTATTCGCAACATTACATTAAAAAAAATTAAATTTGTAGGAAATTAATACATTCTTCCCAGTGTCGACTCGTAGCTAAAATTAGTGCGATTGCTGCTTCATAAAATGTTTAGCCTTCGTTTTGAATATTGTGCAAAAGGAAATATACATATTTAAAAAGAAAATTGATTCAGAAACTTGAAAAGACCCTAAAAGAACAAAATCAAACTTTTTTACTTACTGTAATTTAAATTGTTACAGCTCAAGCATGATCTATTCGTTTAAAAATTAAATCGATTATTCTTGTTTTAATTTCAGCGAAAAGATCAATAATTTTCTCATTATTATTGATAAACTTCATTATGCAGCTTAGTGTATGAATTCAACTAGTATAAGATAATTCAAGTTTTGGTAAGAAATTCAACCTGTATACTAGTAGTCTTAATAAACACCATATATTGTTTCGAATCCGATTGTGAATAAAAATTTTGGATTATATACATTCATTTTATTGAAGTATGTCTATATACAATTGTCAAATACTAAGTTGATTTTATTTATTATACACATGAACATTTATTGAACATTGTATCTCTTTTTGTTTGTCAGTTGGTAATATTTGATAATTCTTTGTATAATAATAATAATGACACCTTAATTAAAATTTGACTTCTTTTCTTGCAGTATTGTTATTTGACGTATTGAAAAGTAATAAGTTAGGTTAGAAGTCACTCTGCGTCACCTCACGTCACCAAACTGCGTCTCAACTTGCGCCCGGCCTTAGTGGAGGATGCGCGGTGACAAGCTTACGTCACATTTAGGCAAGCTTCTGCTCTCTCGGCTACTAGCATGTTGCGAGTAGTGTAGTTAGCTGTGTGAAAAATATGAAACTTATTGGTGTGAAATGTCTTATGTGTGTTATTTTAGCGTCAATATGCTAAAAAGTGTGTCATTATAACATGTTAAAATAGTGGTAAAATTAATGGTGATAGGATAGTGACATATCACTGATTTCCTAGGGATAAAAGTGTTCGGAATAGATGGATACATTTGTGTAGGAAAACAGACTCATTTAGATCGGAGAACAGTTGTGTAGATCTGATTACTTTGGCTATAATGATTATGTGCATGACTTAATGAGCTGAACTTCTGGGTTTACCGCTATAACTAAAATTCTAAAAATGCCGAACTCCAGGTTTTCTTGTGTATTGGATGTGGTAATGAAACACGATCTCTTAGAAGTGTTGAAGAGAGAAAATAAACTTGTCTGTTAATTGTTACAGGATACATACCTATCCATTATCGGATGCAGATGTAGGACCAATAAGAATAAAATTTCAAAATGCTGAGCTAAGGAAGTTTTACTTGAAAATAAAATATCTGTATTAGAAAATGAATTAAGGGGTTTGAGAGAACGGTGCACTATGTATGAAAATGTATTTTCAGAGTGTGATCGTCAATTAATAATCCAGAGTAGGCCTACGGTACATGCAGGAAATCGGGCAGCAATGATATTGCTAAAGTTATTTCAATTTGTGCACTTTCAAAAAGAGCTCGAATATTTAAGGCAATATTTTCAATATTCTTTTTCTAACACGAGTAAGTTTGTTATAGTAAATTTCTTTCCGTCTTAATGAAATTTGATATGAACTTAATAATACAACAAGCACAAACAGAGACGTCGACTTGGAAAACAAAACTGGGGATGCAAGAAATGAAGACATGCCCGAAAAAAGGGTTAACCCTCAACAGAATTTTCGCCATTTTTTCCACCCTTTGTCTTGCTCTGAGCTATGATAAAGAAAAAAATGATTCAATATATATGAATGCTTGAAGCTTAAGTTCACAGAAATTAATACAAATAAATTTAAGAAATTTTCCAGCCTCATTCATTCATGAAACAATACTGTTCTCCATTTTACAAAAGTGTGGGTTAACCTGTTTTTCCGGGAAAGTTTTCCATTGGATTTTTAGTAGTTATACATAGGCCTTATACGATAAAAAAAAGTTTTAATGTTGAAGCAGAAGGTACCTTGCCCCCTCCCCCCGAAAGTCGGCACCTATGATCTCAAAACATGGATGAGAAAGAAAAAAATCTGATTATTTCTTATGATGAAATAAAAGTCGACAATGCAATACATTATGGTCCTAAAAATGACAGGATATATGGATACATAGGATACAGGATTATGGTAATTCTGGTATGGTTAAATTGCATTTCAAGGGCAAATTTGATTGGTCCGTGTATTGAATATCTCCATATAGTTTATAGTTTTTTTTTTAATTCTTATGGTGGGACACTTTAGAAATGTGAGAATGTTATGCAGTCTATAGTGAATTTATTGAAGGTGATATCCGTCCATTCGTATTAGTGTTACGCTTGAACTAGGGCCTTCATTAGAATTAAAACACTCATTCGTAGAACGGAAAACGGCAGTCTCAAAAAAGTAAAGAAGATGGAGAAAACTGCTCTATAATTATGTATGGTTATGGTTGGTTTTACCTATTATTCTATCAATATAGTTTTTAATTTCTATCATAATTCGCAGTAAGACATAACGCCACGTTGGTATACTTAGTTATTACTCTAGCTACACGGGTGCGCAATTGTGGCACTATGCGGTGACGTAATGTCTCCCACTACAGTCGCCCTTGACGTCAGTGTAAAGCAGTTTCGATGTGATGTGAAGGCAGCGCAGCACTGGCTGAGACAGTGTTCGGTGTTCGGTCTTTACTGCAGTTTACTGCACCAAGAGTAAAAGCATCATGGCAACGACTTTTCCATGCTAACTGGGAAAACAATTATTTTGTCGCACATGCACAATTACATGAAATAATCACAGTATATTTCTTGCAGGATGCAATGGGTGTGCGACTTGGTATTTATGACGGACTTGGGTGGTCATTTTGATTCCTTGAATGTAGCTCTACAAGGAGAGAATGAAAACATTGTTTCATTAACCGTAATAGTAAATGCATTTATAGGATGCTCTAGCAGGTGTTCGCGGGTTTGCGCGCGATAATAATTTTAAAATCAACCAAATAAGAGAATAATAATGAAAGCATTATATTTATTAACACTTACGCGCAAATCATTCATAAACTAAACGATTAATAATTCGAAGCAGCTCAAAATCCAGCTTTTGAGTGCATTCCAATATTAGAAGCGCCGTCTGGGAAAAGACTCAAATTCGAGTTCTCTAGCCCAGAAAACCCTTTCATGGTGAGTTCCGTCGAAATTTATCAATGTTTGCCCATTTAGGCCTATATTCACTATCCCTCTTCCATCTATGTTGAAAATTTCATATCTCTAAGGGCCCTGACAATATTAAAAAATGAATCGGCCAGGGTGAGCTTACAAAATTAAAACGAACGTTAATTATGCGATATGTATGCGTTATGTTTAAAAAATTGCGATGCTCTTTCAAATTGAGACAAAAATAGCAAAGTTACCTGCAATTGATTTGACATTTGAAATGTATTTCCGAAAACTGATGCTTCGAAAGCGCAAAAAAATTAACATTTTCTGCAAGTTTTTCACTTATAACTCGCGAACGAAAACGAAAATTAAAAATCCGGCTTCGAGGTGCATTCGGCCACCCTTCAGTCCATCTACATTTATAATTTCAGAACTCTGCATGCAGTAGATTTTGCTGGGCATCGCGCAAAGACAGACAGACAGACAGACAAACAAACAGACAGACAAACGCTTCCTATTATTTTCTTATTGTCATATATTTAGAAAATTGGGATTACCAACTATCTGTCGGAGATATGTGTAATTTTTGGCACGGCATACTTACGTGAACAAACATGATCTAAAATGAGTTTCATTAAAAGTGATGTGCGGTCTACATTAACCGACAAGCATTTACGTTTGTTACTTCGACCGTGTACAGCATCTTTATTCCCTGCCATTGAAGAATTAGCGAGATCCAAAAGCTTGCAAATGTCACCACAAAGAAGTAAATAAACTTAACTTCATATAAAATCAATTAGCAAAGCAGGATGATTATTTTTTACGATTTATAACACACAAGTATGAGCAAGGGCGAAGCAGTTCGACACTGTACAGTACATGAAGGGCGAGCGGGATTCATTATGTCACGGCAGTGGATGGGGGACTGAAACGTTTCCCCTCAGTTGCTCAGGTATGCCTAGCATAAGCAATACGGTGCGATCCCGCTAGTTGCCTACACGTGACATTACAGCGAGAGGAGAGCTGCGCGTGAGATACAGTTTACCTTGGTTTAGCCTGAATATCAGTGAAGAAGACATCACCACACAACAGAAACAGATGCATATTACACCAAACTCATGCTAGTCCGACCATTCCTTGCACATATGTATTTCATATTTATTTGTTAGACCTTTAGGCAGTACAAACTGCAATCGGTCACATAGGCCATTTACATTAATACCTACCAACAACAACCTAAGCTATGCTAATTCAATCTGTAATTATTTACAATCTTACAAACATAATTACATGAGTCAATTGTTATACTAACAATGTAAGTAATACTAATGCTATAACCTAAGTGACACTAAATGAACAAAATATACTTACGGATTACACTAATTACCCTACCTTTTTACATCATATAATTATTTGCAGTAAGTTGTTCTATTCTATTTGCATGTCTGATTCAAGGTATTCTTGAATATTATAAAAAGGATTTTTTGAAGCCAGGAATATAGTTTTTCTGTAAATAAATTTGGGGAAATTTCTTGAAGTTTATCTGGTAATTTGTTATATAATGCTATCCCAATATTGTTATGGTATCCTTTTGTTTTGTTTACCCTACACCTAATCAGATCAAGTTTATTATGATTTCTGGTCTGATATGTATGTAGGCTACTTGACTTCGTGTTTGATAGTTTTCTATGTTGTTTTTTACTAATGACAAGACATAAAAAATGTATAAATTTGTATATATGGCTGCATCATAGTATCTCAACCCTTTACTATTAGAAATGATGGAATTCTTACGCATTGAATCAAAACCTATCTTATGGTTTTAGGAAGTCATTTAATTTTATTCTCGAATGAATTTGAACTGTTCTTACAAAGCTGCTACTTCTTTTCGAGATAGAATGTTTTCATTCTGCGTAGAAATTTTGTTCTTGGCTCTGGTCAAATTCCTATTAATATTGTTTCTACTTCAAGTAGGCGATGTCCTCTTCGTTTTTAATTACCCGTAATGAGTCCCCTTCTAGTGATGAATCTATGATTCTTTCATATGACACACATGGCAAATTACCCTGATCAAAACTTGATGGAAAATGTTCAAGAGTCAGCTCATTTGCAAACCCTCTTAGGGTGTGACTTATTATTAGGTAGGACTCCTCCAAACTGTAGAATGCTTTCTGAAATATTTTCACAAATTCTGAAAAAGTGGGGTATGGTTCCTATCTTCAAACGACACCTAGACGTCAGGGCCACTACATGGGAGGCTGCCGGACTCAAGGGACTCGGGCCCGAGGCCCGGCTGGTCCTGATGATGTGATATAATTTTATAGAAAACTGGAAAAGATTGATAAAATGTTCCATTACACGTGTAACGAGAAGGAAGCTCTACGGAGAAGGGAAGAGACAAATAAATGAGGATTATCGGCGGTCGGTGAGGGGCCCGCGACCAGTACAGTAGATGCGGCGGCCGTGCCTAGACCGCAGAATGTCGACCGTATTGCCATCTACATAATGAATATCTGACTTGATAACGATGTCATCAGATAAAACGACACGAAAATACATCATTCTTATCATAAGCTGTCTGTCTGTCCTTGGTATTGCTCTATCCCGCTTTTAAAATATATTTTATCTTGGGGTAGCTTAGAACAATGGTTCTCTGGAGAAGACTTCAAGTACCCGCTTTTACATCCCAGCACAAAACAAGAGGACATGTTGTATTTTTACCTAGAGATTAAAAACACATCCTTTGGAAGTCAGAGATCAATTTTACGTTGCTATAAACACACATTAACATGTGATGTTATTCGATTATATGAAACATTCACTACATGTACTTAACTACAATGTCTGTAACATTTCAGGAGAAATGTTAACCTATTCACATTGTGCATTTTCCTTTCCATACATTTCTTCATACTTCTTAAACATTAGTAACCAAACATTCAATGAGTCGATCGATGTCTCTATCGATATCTCGAAAGCTTAGCAATGTTTTGAAATGTTTACAGACACTCATAAACATTAATTAGGCCTATAAAACAATTTGCTAAATAGTTTTTCTTAGTTTTACAGATCTTTTGGAATACGAAGATATTGTACATTCGCCGTATTTCAAGATAGAAGTCTCGAGAAGCTTCTACGCTACTTCGATCGAGAAACTGAAAGCGCTCGAATGTAATTTTAGAGGGGGTACGTAGGCTAACCTGTTTGACTCTTTTCATTCTTCATCGAACTTCACTAAGGCAAGCACCTTAGCCTTTATCCCAGTACCGACACTTGGGTACCGAGACTTCATGGCACTACTCTACACAACGCAGAAGATGTAGTCTACCAGAACTTCTAGACCTGGACTTCTAAGGCAAAGAAGCCTTTTACCCACAGCCTCCAGCAGCAACTTCAGCATTCTACATAACCTCACCGATGGGATCTTAGGCATTTATTAATACTTTCAAACGAGTCCAAGACAACCTACATACTCTCTACAAATCAAAAGTTAAGTACTCATAATGTAAAACATTAAGGTTAAATACAATAACCTGACCAACTTGGCAGCTTGTATAATTACCGAATCATTTGGCACTTGTACAGGATTCGCATTTCCTATTGTAATAGCTCGAATGTGAAGAGCTCTCAACTTTGAAAGAATTATTATAATTTCTGCATTTATAATTTTCCGAAGTCTTGGACATATTTCTTGGTCCTAACCAAACCTGGACCAATACAGTAACTATATTGTATTCAACTTGGATTTATATACAAATAAATTGTTAACTCTGTTGTTTGAATTATTATACTATTATTTCATATCAACCACTGCTCAACCAGCTACCAGAAGGAATATTTTTAGTAGGAGAAATTTATTTAATTATATGTTAGGGATCCTAGACTCCTACCTAGTCCAACTCCCTACAATGTCCATAGCCCGCAATATCATCGAAGAGCCAGCACTTAGCCGCAATGCCACAGCTGTCTCCATATCAACAATGTTAAGGCTCGCGAGTGATCACACTTATCATGTTTTTATGTTATGATTATGGTATTGGAATTTTCACTAGGCTTGCTCTTTTATTTGTAAAGTGACTTTAATAACGAAATGTATCTTTAGATTTTGTCCAAATGGTTTATAGTGCTAGAGTTATTGAAATGAAGTTGGCTTTGCTTACATTTTATTTCCCCAGAGAAAGGAAAAGCTGCTTGTAGTTAACTTGATAGATCCAGGCAGTTATTTCATATTTTCATGTGAGAAGGAAGAGAGACCTTCATTTTAGATTGAGAACATATCATTCATAAGACGCTTGGGATTGCTCCCCAAACTTATTCATCTCCCTTCTCCAATACCGGCACAAGTGACTGTGCGGTGGGGGAATGCTTTCTACATTATAGCTAAGGCATTCAGACCAGAAAATCTTATATTTACATCAGCGGCAGGGAAACAAACATAGTGGACAACAGCAGTATTATAAAACTTACTAACGTACTGTATTAATTATATGGGCCTAACTTTTGCCATAATAATAGTAATAATTATTCAATAGACTAATAATTTAAGAACTTTTAATCTAGTTTTATAAATTTATGTTTATAATTTTGTTATGTGCAATAGCTTAAATTTAAAGCATGGTTACGAATATATTTGAATGATAAATTAATCTTTAAGTAGGCCTATATATTTATGGCAAATATTTGTACTTTTATTTAGCTTATTAAAGTAACGTTAAATGTTAATGCCACAATGTCAATTTTTTAAACAACCAGGTATCAGGTTTTGGTCAAAATTCAGTTAATAACTTTGTAATTGAAAAATATAACAAGCAATGAGATAGTAGCCAACTGACGTAGGATAATTAGAACTTACTAATATACAAATTTAAAAATAATGTGATAACTGAAAGTCTGAAATGCATAAAATATATGCATAGTCTCAGATTTAAAATGACGAGCTATACTTTAGTGTTATAGGCTAAATAGGTCTAGAGTAAACACAGTAGAAATAAAGTTTCCCATTAGGTAAGTGATGGGGTCTAAACTATTTAAATTTGCATCTAGGATACACTTTTAATTTTTCGTGAGCATGATTAGCAGTTGATCAGCAATGCTTCTCGAATGATCCGCGTTCGCTGTCTGCACTTAACAACTATCTACTTGTTTAGGTATCTATACAATGATGTGAAGGAAACAGATAGCGTCGGGTTTAGATATAATTATGTTGGAAATTTGCGTTGTGTAATTATTTGGAAATCGTATTAACAACATTCCTCAAGGTCTTTCGTCGCTTTCACTTACAGATTCGCGAACTTGACTTTCAGCGTAACAACATTACGTAATTTCACACAGCGCAGGTTCCAAGACAGGCCCCTGCGGTTCTTACGAGCTCCGTGTCATCCGAGAACAATACCACGCCAGAAGGGGGGAGTAGCGGAGACGAAAATTAATAACTCAGAGACGCAAAGTAGTTGGTCCGGAATACCAGGACGGGAAGTAGCTCCTCGGGGGCGCATCCCAGCCTGCTAGCTTGCCGTATACACATCTGCATTATTGCTTATGAATATTTCAAAAACAATGTTCTTTTTATACCCCATGCACGGGCGTTTTCTTACAGCAGCGAGACAAAAACTTCCCTACTTAAAAAAAAAAAAGATTCCGCCTTTTATAAGACATGCTTCCTTTTGCTTCTTCCTTTTATTCTTGTCTAATTCTTATTTTTCCCAATCTTTACCTTCGCAAATGAGCATTCGGGAAGGAAAGTTAAAATAGGTCTTACAGAAATTGGAGCTGATGAGTTAGGGTGGCTGTAGCGAAGTCTTTTAAGTTAAGAAGAACAAGGAAATATTAGAGTAGGGGTGGAGCTCAGTAGTTGATTAAATGAGTTAAAATTTAAAGTTTCTGTTCCTGTTTCGAGCTGTTCATTAATTGCACATAACTCGAATCATTTTATGAAATAATACATTTTAAAAGCTGATCCTTATATAGAATCTAAAACGGATGATGGCGAAATTACACAGTAGGATTAAAAATGGTCGCATTTGCTTGAAAGAAGTAATCCCGTAACAACACTTTTAGCCAATTACAAAATTATGGCTAATTTTACGTAATAATTTGAAAGCTTTTGACTTATTCATAAATGTACGTATGTATATTGCAGACTGCGTATTTAAGCTAGTGGGTAACGTTCTTTAATTAATAATGTAACAACACTAAACTCTATAATAAATTGTATTTTGGAATCTCTCTCGCTTTCTATGCAACTTGGCAGTATGAAGGAGGTCAAAAATTGGGACGATTCAAAGAATCGTATCGAGAATACATTATGATCTTGTAACTTGTAAATTATGTTTACTGCATACTTTCTTTCGAAGTGGAGTGAAATAAAAAAAAATTCAGATGTTACATTACTTTTCAACGTGTCCGAGGACAGCCCCGTCAAAAATAACTTCATTTGCTCATTAATATTTCAGAAACAATATTCTTTCTTATATCTCATGCTCTGAGAGGGCAAAAACATTTTCTTTCCATTATACATGTTTCTCCTTTATTTTTCCCCTTCTCTCTTTTCTTATTCTTATTTAATCCACCCTCGTTTTACCTTCACAAATGAGAGCCCGGGGAGAAAAATTAAAATAGGTTTTAGATAAATTAGAGCTGATGACTGGAGATGGTATTAACAACGTCAGGGTGAGATAGAATTTTTAAGCTACACCAAGTAGAAAGGGGAGGCTTACTGGCTATTAATGCAAGAAAAATGTCAGAATCACTGTAAAATGTTTTTTTTTGGGGGGGGCAGGAGGGAAAAGATGCTTATAGAAATTAATTCTGCAGCATATTTCTTCTTTAGGAAGAAGTTTCTTAATTAATTATTTACGATATTAGGGACAAGAATAAATGGGGTGCATTAAAAAGCTTAATCAGCACTTTGGGAGTTCACTGGCTCACTTCAGACCTAGACAATATAGTTTATTCTTCATGTTCCAACACTCATGAAACTGAAAAAACTAACTTATACTTTCTCAATAATTAAACGATTTCTCGCTAAACTCGAGAATTCATTGATCGCCGTGTCCACCTGGCCGCACCGATTGGTGGGCTATGCTTCTCTCTTATGGTAACTTAAATTAAATAATCAAAATAATAAATATATTTTTCTTTCGTTCGTTAGGACCTAATGTTCTGGCCATTAACACCTCTTTTGTTTTCTGCAGCTTAGGACAGTCCAGTGATTTCCGACGCTGGCTGCGGCTTGTGTGGGAGTAGATGATAATGATGATGATAATCAGTGGCGGACGCAGAAATTTTTTTCGGGGGGGGATTTGAATAGGTAGAAAGAATACTAAAAAAATTAATCAACTTACATATACAATTAGTTTATAAAACTGGCCACTTAGAGTACTTTTTTCAAATTTCGGGGGGGGGGGGATGTAACCCCCCTATCCCCCCCCCCTGCGTCCGCCACTGATGATAATAATAATGATAAGGGTTCACTACATAAAATGATATTTATTATATTCAGATGATTATGACATAGAAGCCTACATTGACTATCAACTATATCATTGTCTCACTCAGTGGATAGACGTTTGAGATAAGAAATGCTTCATGACGCAAGTATAAGCTTATTGATAAGAATTTAACAAATTGAAAGCTTTAACGGGCACTCTGCCTTCTATATATCCCATCTTTTCTAGAATGATCTTCACTCTTCCTTTATAGCTTTCATCTTCTTTCAGGTAAAGCCATTTATCTCTAAGAAATTGCTGTTGAATTCACTAAAGTCTCTTTTATAGCCTACAGGAAACTAGCTTAAAATAAATGCCACTTTGACGCAGTCTTCAGCCTTTGAAATCTTAAATAAATGTAGCGTTTGTAGCATACATTTCACAACTCCATTTTGTTGTTGTTTGGGCTTTAAAGTGAGAGACTCGTTGAATTTCATCTTTTGACTTGTTTTTCACCATGTGGGAGTCATGAATAGCAGAAATTCTTTGAGAGTCAAATTCTGAGAGGCAATGATTTGAGGTTCGGGAGAAGTTACATAGCCAAAATAGATCAAACTACGCACGCCACATAGTAATAAACCAAAACTGTACTTATATCAGGTATGTAACGTTTGTACTGTACTAGTTATGTACACAGCCGAGGACGATGTTGATGATGAAGTGTTCGACCCGGAGGCCGGTCCTGACCAGGGACAGAGCCATTGGTGGGATGCCCACGGACACAGGCGAGGATAAACATGTTAATAATTCTCGCTAAGTGTGCAGCTAAATATTGGTAAGTCGTACATACTTTCCACGACCTGGCATCCTTGTTTCTGTAAATAATAGAGATGGCCAACATCTGTAACAGCAGGTCGCTTGGCAGATGCTAGTGATTAAATTTTGAATCCATTCTTAAGTAATTCTGATAATAAACATAGCTACCAGCTTTCTCAATTCGGTTTAATGAAATAATAAAACCAATTTTTTTACGGCACACTACTGACTCAGATGTCTGTTCGTAGATGGCGGTGCAAAATATTGTCACGTCATCTCTCCAACTAATGACGGTCAGTTTCTTTTCAATGACGTAGAACATGCAAACTTGAGTAAGTTCACCAGCTATGCGGGGATTATTGGTGATGAATTTGGACACAGTTATAGGCCAGCCTCAACTTGATCCACGATGTGTACGGAGCAAACGTAAACAACAGACTTACCTTGACTAACTGTGTCCTGTCGTTTCATTGGTTAATCGCACCAGCGCATACTTCAATATAGTGCGAAAGCTCAACCAGATGTTTACTTCCATTTCGTAAACATCGTGAAATTATTTGTACCTTATGTGAGAACATAAGTTTCTTGCTTTCGAGTTATATCATATGCTTTACCTCTTATCTCTAGCAAACAAAACTTCATTTGTTTTTATCGTTGCCGTGGCAACTTTGATGATTCTGAAAAAAAAGAAAGAAAGAAAAAAAAAAGTAACGAGAGATCTGAATACAAGACGTATTTTATAACATCAATAGCTTAAAAGGCCCGGCGTCGCCCGGGTATGGTATTTTGTAATTTGAAATTAACTTATGAAGGACTTTAGATTTTCAAACTCTAATGGCCGAGTGCACCATTCTCCGGTTTTCTCAGCTGTTTCGTTACCGCGGTAAACGTAATACCGGGGTATTCTCAAAATCTCTGTGCACCTTTGCTAAAATACCGCGGTTTGCTAATGCTTGGAAATATTGCGGTTACTCTGCTGAGAATCCATTCCCATTGATGGTTTCTTCCATGGCCGCTAGGTTCGCGCGCTCTCTCTCTCTGCACGTCTGCCAGTCACGGTAGCTCACCTAGGCTATTGGTTTTCCAAATTCAATTTATTTTTTGCCTTATTATTCAATAAAATGATGTTCATAAGGATAAAAGGGAATATTATATTGCGTATATATGTCGTCTGAACTCAAACTTTGAATTCAAGCACCATAGATACTGTACCAATCGTTAAATGAGTTCGTTTCGCCTACTACTGGTTTGGTTGAAGTGAGAAAGGAAGGTAATTTCAATCGATGTTACAGCACACTATTTGCAAAGATATGTACCATCGTTCATTCTTAAAATAGATCCCACCTGTCTGTACATTTCAAGAAAATAACATTGATGTTTTAAAGAATAATTCTCACACGTGTGCAATCCAAGGCAAAGCAACACCACGAAATCTCTGCTCTGAGTTCGACATAGCCTCACTTTTATTCCCGTACGACTAGTAGAAATTGTAGGTGCAAAATCATGTGCATAGCCATGAAAGGGCTGTTATAATTGTTCGTGTACGTGCAGGTATGATAAATTGATTACATACCCTATATACCGATACACAGGCTATATCGTGATGCATGCAGCCATTCACTTAAATTTGGCCTAGGACCATTGGTTTTCCATATTTCATTTATTTGTTGCCTTATTGTTCAGTAATAAGTGTTCATAAGGATAAAATGGAATATTATATTGCGTATATATGTCGTCTGAATTCAAACACCATAAATACTGTACTAATCGTACTAATCGTGGTTACGCCCACTAGCCTACTCGATGGACCTGGTTTGGTTGAGGTAAGAAAGGAATGTCATTTCAATCGATATTACAGCACAGTATTTGCAAAGATATACACCATAGTTCATTCTTCAAATAGACCCCACCTGTCTCTCATTATTCTTTATGTTCAATTAGCTTTTGGCCTAGATATCGTAAATATGATACATTACTCTGATCTCCATCTTGGAAAGAAAACTGCAGTTGTAGATGTAGATGTAGATGTAGATGTCTCGTTCTGTAGATCCTGTGTTGAGCAGGGCTCAAGGATATAGAACACGTCAGATAAAAACATACATGCATGTTATAAAAAAAAAAAAAAAAAAAAAAAAAACATGATACAAGAATTGTTATGTCACACTTACTCAAGCTGAAAAGAAATCATCCATATTGTAGAAGGTGTGAGTTACTAAATATTGCTTCAGAGCTCTTTTGAAAGATTTGCATTTGCTTTTAATACATAGTGATTTAATCTCTTTTGGAAGGTTATTGTATATTTGTATTGCGGAATAATAAGCACCTTTCTGAAAAAGTTTTAATGAGTTAGCTGGTCTATGTAAATCATTCATGTTTCTAGTAGTACGCCCGTGTATACTGTGATTACTTTGAAATTTATCAATATTATCTACCATGTAACACATAACAGAGTATATATACTCTCCGGTGAGAGTGAGGACTTTTAATTTTTCAAACAGCGGTTTACAAGATTCTCGTTTTTTCTTTCCACATATTATTCTTATTGCTCGCTTCTGTAATCTAAATATTTTTTCCCTATGTGCCGAGTTACCCCAAAAAATGATTCCGTACCTCATAACAGAGTGAAAATATGCAAAATATACCGTGAGTAATGCGTCCTGTTGTAATATATCATTCAAAGTTCGTAGCGCAAAACATGCTGAACTTAGCTTAGAACTTATCATTACAATGTGTTTCTTCCAGTCAAGATTTTGGTCAATTTGTAGTCCTAAGAATTTTATGTTGCTAATTTCCTCTATGATTTGTGTTTGATAATTGATTACAATGTTTGAGATATATCTATTTTTTGTTCTAAATTGAATAAAGTGGGTCTTATCAATATTAAGTGACATTTTATTAGCTTGAAACCAAGTATTTAATTCGTGAAAAGTCTTTGTAGCTAGTCTTGCTAAATCTTCTTGTGACTTTCCTGTTACGAGTACACTAGTATCATCTGCAAAAAGCAATGCCTTTGATTCGTCACTTAAGTTATCTGGTAAGTCATTGATGAAAATTAAAAAGAGCAAAGGTCCCAGTATCGATCCCTGAGGTACTCCATTTTTAACAGTCCCTAATTTTGATTCATTTCCATTTATTATTACCTTTTGAGTTCTATCAGACAGGTATGATTTGAACCACTTTAGTGTTATATTATCCAACCTATAGTGTTTCAGTTTTTGAAGTAGAATTTCATGATTTATACAGTCAAACGCCTTAGCTAGGTCACAAAAAATTCCTAGGGCATGTTTCTTTTTATCTAACGCTTCCAATATTTCTGTAGTGAGTTGAAATGTAGCATTATCAGTGGACATGCCACTTCTAAATCCAAACTGAGATGGTGTAAGAATGTTATTCAAATTAAGATAGTGTATTAAGCGGTTGTACATAACTTTTTCAAAAACTTTTGAAAATGAGGTTAGGAGTGATATAGGTCTATAATTTGATGGAACATTTTTGTCACCTTTCTTAAAGAGGGGCTTAACAATAGCATGCTTTAGTCTTATTGGAAATATTCCACTTTTTAACGAACAATTACAAATATGACTAAGAGGTTTACTAATTTCAGATGAGCAGCTTTTTAACAACTTATTACTTATCTCATCCCATCCAGAAGAGTTTTTGCTTTTGAGTGACTTGATTATATTTTCAATTTCTCTAGAGGAAGTTAATTTGATTTGAAATGTATGGTTCTGGACTATAGGTGTTTTAAGTAGGTCTGCTGCATTAATGCTAATATTAGTTGTAGGAATACATTTCTCTGCAATGTTTATAAAGTGATTATTAAAAGCATTTGTGATATCTGATACATTATCTAGCTTTTTGTTCTGGTATGTTAGTGACATGCAATCATTGTTTCCCTTTGATCTCCCTGTTTCGTTTTTAATTATATTCCATATAGTTTTAATTTTATTGTCTGATTTATTAATTATTTGTGAGAAATGCCTACTCTTTGCCTCTTTAATTACTTTCTTCAGTGTATTGCAGTACATTTTATAGTGTTCTTTATGAGCTGGGTTGTTACTGGTTCTACATTTTAAATATAGCTCTCTTTTGTTTCTACATGATATTTTAATGCCAGTGGTTAACCATGTTTTATTCCTTACATTAGGTAAATTAGCAGTTTTCTTTTTTGGAAAGTTAGTTTCAAAATGCCGCAACACAATATTTAGGAATTCATTTAATTTACAGTCTACTTTGTCATAGGAAAATATAGATCCCCAGTTTTCATTCTTCAGATCTTGTTTGAAGTTTAAAATTGAAGCATCATTCATTACTCTAGTCATATGGGTATGTTTTTTAGTTGCGTTTACCTTACTATCGTTTAGCACTAACATTTGTGCATCATGGTCCGATAATCCATTTAATATTGGTAATATTTTAAAGTTAGGGTGCTTTTCTATGTCTATGAATATATTATCTATTATTGTTTGAGAGTTGTTTTGGATTCTAGTTGGAAAGTTTACTACAGAGTCTAAATTATAACTACCTAGTAGGGATATCAGTCTGATCTTTTTTTCACTATCAATTGAGAAGTCTACATTAAAGTCGCCGCACAGTATAATATTTACATTATTACTATACAGATAGTTAAGAACCTTTTCTAACTGATTTGTAAAATAATTGAAATTACCTGTTGGTGCTCTGTAAATGGTCAGTATTACAAATGTACTGTTATCCGTTTCCACTCTGGCTGCGCAGCATTCAAAATCCTGTTCCTTACAGTAGGAACTGGTGTCTATATCACTAAAATTTAAGTTACTTTTGATGAATATACTCACACCTCCGCCTTTCATGGAACGTCTAAAGAAATTTGAGCACAATGAAAAATTATCAATTTTTAATTGTTCCAGCTCTGTTTCTGCACAGTGGTGTTCCGTTAAACAAATAACTTGAATTTCCTGCTTGTTAGAATTATTTGTATCCTGAAAAGCTAACTTAAATTCTTCAAATTTACATTCAAGCCCCCTTATATTTTGATGATATAATGCAAATGATTTACTAGTTCTAGTTGCAGGCTTGTATATATTACCAATGTTTACTCGAGGCAAGTATGTAAGTTGTTGTTCCCTTTCATCTAAAACCTCCCTAAAAAACGAGAGGAGCCACCAACTATGACAGGAATAGGCCTGTTACAATTAAATTCTTCAGCAATCAGCTTTGCCAGAGTCTTCTTCCCTCGAGAGTTGAGGTGGAGTCCATGCCTGGTGTATTCTTCTCTTCTTATGCTGTTAACAGACAAAACATTGATATTACCATTATTAGCAGAGAAGTTCCACAGCTTGTCGTTCACAGCTTTCACCTTGTCTCGAAGCGACGGCTTATCATACCTGTGAAACAATTCAACAAAATTTATATTAGTGTGAGAGCTGCTGCTGGAGATGCTGCGTAGATCCTGCTCGATATCAAAGCTGGGGTCTCTGTCTAGGCTGTTACCGCCACCTCCCACAATCACTATGTGGTCGTCCTTTGAGAAGCCTTTAGACAGCTCCTTTGTACCTGAAATCACATCTCTAAGTTCAGCATTAGGCTTACATATACATTCAACTTTGAAGTTCTCTCCAACAGCATCTTGCAGGGTAGTTCCCATATGTCTGGCGTGGCTGCTACCTAGAACAAGGATCTTTTTCTTATTATTACTACTAGGCCTATGCTCCTTCTTGGCTTGCCTGGGTGCTACAGTTGGCTCAGCTGGGGATTCCACTTCCTCTAGGCCATCTAAAACAGAGAATCGATTATTAGTAGCTACAGGGCTATAAGTCTTCTGCAAGGGTGACACGTTGCTGCTTGACGGTCTTCCTTTGGGTCTCTGCACTACCTCTGAGAAGGACTCTACCTTGGAAAAAGAAGTTACATTAAGTTTCTCATTCAGAGATCGGACATCCTCCTGTAATAAATCAATAACATATTTCAAATCATTAATTTCCCTATCCTTCATACACAGCTTGCAGAACCAATCGCCATCAGGAACATCGTCGGCACATACCCTAGAACAAACAAAGTGATACCAAACATCACATGAGTCACACTGAATACCATCAGAAACAGCTGTACAACAGTTACCACATAACTCTTCAATCGCCATTTCCAAATTGTCCTAAGAAATAGAATAAAAGAAAAATGTTAGTAAATACAAAGCAGGTTATAACAAGGCACAATAAAAAAAAAGCAAGGCAATAATTAATGTTCGTAGCAAGTAGTGGCTAGTGTGTGTGAACAGCTGATTTCGCGGGTAACAAAATGGCGGACTAACTACCAGTAGGCTATTGACTTTTTGAAGTTACTAAATGAAGGCTTTAAAATTAATATATGGTTAAAATTTATGTTTGGAGAACAAAAGTATACTACCTGTAATAATATATAAAAGTTACAGCTCAAATAATAGCTCACTAATATTTAAAAATATACAAATTCTCGGAGCTCGCACAGAGCACGTCCTCACACACCAACGCCACTAGCGCCAGTTTTCTCACTTTACAGCTCCTTCACGGCCGGTTTGCATCTTACCGCGGTAAAAGTCGAAACCGAGCACGGTGCAACGAAAGTATGACTTTACCGGGGTAAACTAACAAGCAACTTTACCGCGGTATTCTGCATACCGAGGTTGGTGCACTCGGGCATAAGTCCTTGTATAGTATGTATGTAAAATTTGAAATGAGGCAGAACGACTTATCACACTCAAACTATTCCCTCAGAAAAGGACTGAAAATGTTCCATCTTTTTTATCTTCTTTTAGATGCTTAGGGCCTATTATAAACACCCCTATTTCTCAAATAATACAAAGCCTACAGCTATGAATAAGGTATCAGTGGATAGGATGTTTTTTTTACCGACTTCTGATATAGCATACTCATTGGCACACACTTAAGCTGACCCTGCAATACGACCACTTATTCCATATCAAAAGTGAAGTGATAAAATTATATTTTCCATGTTGAGGGTAGAGAAAGTTATGTGACTGCATCACATTGTACTTTATTTTCGTGGAATTCATTCTTCATTAATTATTTTCACCAAAGTATCACATCGATAGCATACCCAGCGATACCCAGAAGGGTACGCCGTAGCATAGTGGTTGAGGCGGTGGACTACAAACCGGAAGGTCGCGGGTTCCATTCCCGATGAGGTCGTTGGAGTTTTTCTATTGGCTTAATCTTTCTGGTGGCACTATGACCCTAGGGTCGACTCAGCCTCAAACAGAAATGAGTACCAGGAGCAATCCTGGGGGTAAAGGTGGCCGGTGCATAAGGCTGACAACCGTACCACCTTCATATCCCGAATGTCTAAAATCTGGGAGTCTCAACCTCCTGGGATCCTCTTGGCCTCCATGGCATGTAATAGGGAAGACTTTACTTTAAGTTGGTGTGGAAGCGCTGTCCTGCCAGATCTTTCTTCAGCTGCCGAACAAAATGAAATTCACTCGGCACGAGTTTTTGAAATCCATCGTGACAGGGGATGAAACGTGGATTCGTTACCACAATCCAGAATCAAAAGAACAATCCAAACAATGAATGTACACACATTTCCCGAATAAACCTGATATCTGGCTCCAACACCAACGGAGAATATCAAAACACTTCAAAATGCTATGAATGCCCTTCTCAATACGCTGGCGGAAAGCTTCTATGAAGAGGGTAATTGAAAGTTGCACCACGCTTCGACAAATGTCTGAATCGGAGCGCGACTAGGTAGAGAAGTAGCTAGAAGGTGTACCTAAATGTTCAAAATAAAACAGTTTTCATTTTCACTGCGGTTTTCATTTTATGCCCCATCGGAGGTAAAAAAAAAAGCCCTCTTATTTCCGAAAATGAAGTTGCTTTTTCCGAAACTGAAATTACTTTTCCGAAACTGAAATTACTTTTTCCGAAATTGAATTTACTTTTTCCGAAATTGAAATTACTTTTTCCGAAATTGAATTTACTTTTTCCGAAATTGAAATTACTTTTTCCGAAATTGAAATTACTTTTTCCGAAATTGAGGTTGAAAAGGTATAGATATGTACAGGTAGTTCAGTGTCACGAGACAGGTAGGCAAATGGTAGAGTCATTGACACGCCTGACGTAGCTTTTAATTATAATGTATTCAGCGAAGTTCGCTAGTCGTATGCTTACATGTTGTAAAGATGAAGACGGATATATGATGTGTGCCAAGAAATGCTTGCTTACCGCGTTTCACAATTAGTGTGTTAGGCCATAACTGAGCAACTGAGGGGAAACGTTTCAGTCCCCCATCCACTGCCGTGACGTAATGAAACCCGCCCGCTCTTCATGTTCAGTGTCGAACTGCTTCGCCCTTGCACATACTTGTGTGATACTAAATCGTAAAAAGAAGATCATCCTGCTTTAGTAATTGATTTTATATGAAGATAAGTTTATCTACTTCTCTGTGATGACATTTGCAAGCGTTTGGACCTCGCTAATTCTTCAATGGCAGGGAATAAAGATGTAGTACACGGTCGAAGTAACGAACGTAAATGCTTGTCGGTTAATGTAGACCGTACATCACATTTTATGAAACTCATTTTAGAAAATGTTTGTTCACATAAGTAGGCTATGTCGTGCCAAAAATTACACATAGCCTATCTCTGACAGATGGTTGTTTATCCCACTTTTTCAAATCTGTAATAATAACAAAAATAAGAGGAAGTGTTTGTACGTTTATTTGTCTGTCTGTCTATGAGCGATGCCCAGCAAAATCTACTGCATGCAGAGATCTGAAATTGTAAATTTAGATGGACTGAAGGGTGGCCGAATGCACCTCTAAGCCGGGTTTTTAATTTTCGTTTTCGTTCGCGAGTTATAGGCCTAAGTGAAAAACTTGCAGAGAACGTTAATTTTTTGAGCTACCGAAGCATCAGTTTTCGTTAAATAAAAGAGCCGAAATAAATGAGTCAAATAGAATAGCTGGAAACAAGATAATGATCTAATTCTACACTTTATCACATTCAAGAATATGGTACATGGTTTTTAAGCACAACACAAGGGCACTGTGGAAGCGACAGTGCTCTCTCTCTCTCTCTCTCTGTTTCTCTCTGTCTGTCTGTCTCTCTCTCTCTCTCTCTTTCGCAGCCGGAGCGACTATAGTAGAAGACATTACGTCACCGCATTGTGGCACAATGTGCCACAGTTGCGTACCCGTGGTGTAGGCCTACTGTGCGTTGTCTTGTGTTAAGATTTGGTCGAACTTTACATATAAGTTAACATAATGTCATCATTATTTTACAGCCTGTTTATAGATTTGTCTTACGACAGAAGGCAGATCATTTACCGGTAGTTTCAAACATTCTATTAGCCACAAGGATTCCTACTACCTAGGTCTTCTGCTACCGTACTTTCATAAATGCATTAATCAATCATATGAACTTCCATACCTGAAATATTAACATTACAAGCATCAAAACTACAGGTGTGAGAGAAATATCATTTTGGGACGCATCAAGACCTTCAATTAAGTGGCTTTCTTAATTTTTATTGATATTAGAGCGTTCTGAACTGATGTGTCAGAGTAGCATTGGACAAATATTTTGAAAAATATTTATCTATGTATATATATTATCATTTATCTACATATTAGACTGGAAATAAAAATGCATGGATTAGTAATAATATCTGCAATCACTTATTAATTCAAAACATTCAGATTTCCTTCAAATATACAAAAAAAATCGGAAAATTAATTTAACTTCCCAATTTACTCGTCGTTAAAGATTATTCTTATTCCACATTACCGAGTAGGGGAGAAAAATAACATGAAACGCAAGTATAAAGTTGAAAAATATGTGAACTCTCCTGTAACCAGTTGTGGCAGTCAGCACTGGAGCTTTTTAAATGTCTCACAAATTTTATTAAACTCATTAGACCATGGGAGGATCGTTCTCTTCCGTTATGATATCTTAACTTTTTGTGAGAAATGTTGGTCATTAAATGCTATGTATTACCATTTCACAACGAAATTAAGGTATATGGTCACAAAAACCTCCCTTGGTTCGATTTGTAGTATATCTTAAGTTATTATAGGAACTCCATATCAATTTATTAATATTTGAACCCAAAACTACTCAGAAACTTCTACTGTCTGTCCCAAATATGATTTTTAAGTGATCGATAGATTGTCTACCAGGTTTCTCTCGGGAAAAAATTAAGATTCTCCACGCTCGAACTCAAACATTTTATTTTACTAATTAGAATACCGTTTTTACAACAACTACATTTCATTTACTTTTTCTGATACTTCTTTTGAGAAGTTGTTTCTCTTAACAACTGTTCAACCTGCTTTAAAAATTGGTAAAACTGTTTGTGTGTGATAGAAAATAGTTCTGCTTTAATCAGCTCGGGATGGTTCCTGTTTCTTACATCCGTCTATTCATTCTCCTTTAGAGGGAAAACCTTTCTACGAAGGCATTCGTACCTGGTATGCTTGGTAAAAAGTATATTAGGCTACTTTATTTATTCTATGAAAATTTTCTTACAATCTCGGTAAAAATTAAGGCACTTACCACTTCCTTGATAATAAGTAGGCCTATATTCTGATAAAACATCCCTACTCCCACAATACTTTTCATACGATTCATCAAGGTTAACAAATTCTGTAATCTTAATATGTCAACTGCATTTAAAACTCAAAATAACCTAATTCTTTCTCAATGAAAAACTATGTAGCTTTAAATATTGATTATTTTCTGAAAAAAGCATATCATTTTTCAAGATATCGATACCTCAGTACAAAAGTGTTACAACTCAAAAAACTTCAATTTTGAGTTATGACCACTACTAAATGAGAAACTATTTGTTCTATGCACTGTTAGAGTGTTACACCTTAAAATTTAACCCTTAATTTTTTAATTGCGATGATTCAGTTCGACACAGACAATATCTTGAGTAGCTGCTCCATGCAACACTGTATCATTTTAAGTTGTAACACTTACGCTCTGTATGATATTAAATGGAACTGTTATATTTTGAGTTGCAACAGGTTGGGATAAATCTCACAAAATTCAAGTGTTGTTTATTCTGTTCTGGGTGTGTAAAAAGATTTCTCAAGTTGTTTTATAGCACTTCCAAAGAATTCACATTTCATTCTCTGTTCAACTTTACTCTTAGTGAGGTCATGCATTTAAAGGATTCTAGCACAGTCAATTCACTCTTTTCTAGAGTGGTTGCATCAAGTAGATCTCCTGCAATTACAAAGATACAGTCAAACGGTTCAAGTAGTAAGAAAACATTAAAACACGAAAAAGTTAAGAAATCTTTAAAATGAAGCAATTCCATTAACATAATTATAACATTCCAGGTATTTTGGAATACAGTTTGTTGATGTTCGTTTTCAGAGGAAAAGAGGAAGAAACATTTTTGCGGACAAAAGAAAAATATAAGTTAAGCCATAAGATATTCGAAAAAAAACGTAAAATTACGGGGAAAACGTAAGACCTGGCAAACCTAGATAGACACTATCTAAAGAAAAATACAGTGGAAATCATAAAATAACTTGTGATGTTTGTAATTTTGGAGTACCATTTACAATTTACAATTATATTCAGTTACGTGTTGCAATATGGTCGGTTAGTTTTGAACTTCCTAAGTTTATAAGCCATACATACCCTTCAAATCCCTATAAAAAGGATTAATCATTAATTTAAAGCAGGAAATTGTAGAGTTTAGACAGTAATCACATGCTTCTTAGATTAAGATGAGGAAGAAATACACGAAGTTCACTGATAGGCCTACTGAGTAATAATAATTGATGGTGAATGGATCAAGAAGTATTTTCGACGTGTTATATCAGTATCAACATAGTTATGGATAGAGTAAGGCATATACACAGGTGGCTCAAGCTTTAGCGCGTGAGCCTGGCAAGCTCAAATCTCGGGGCCGGCGGGTGTGTCATTCGTGGTAGACGAAGCCGTGCCTTGGGGGTTTTTCTCGGGGTTCTCCCGTTTCCCCCTCTCATTCCACCAACACTACACTTCATCTCACCTTTCCCCCTTTTCATCCTCATCCCGTTTCCACTTCTGGTATCGGGTCTGCTTTGGCAATCAGCGCCCTTTGGGGGCGTGTTGATGGTGTGTGTCGCGGACCTGTCAGGGCTCCGGTTAGAGGGACCGAAGGGGATGGCGCACACGTGGCATGGTAATAAGGCTTGTTGGATGTAGAGGAGCTCCGTGGGGGCCTGCGGGGGGATCTGCGGTCCGGGGTGGCCTGTGGGCACGCATCTCATCCCATCCCGGAGGTAGGTACAATAAGCCTGTGGCTTCGGTGCTTAGGGGTCGTTCCCACCTCGCCTCTCCCGCCTTAAGGGCGCCTATTCAATTCAAGCCATATACACAGGTTATGTTTCAAGACGGGTTAACCTTCAGCATGCGAGGAAACAATCAGAGAAGGTCATACTCGCAAAAAGTCGAGACTCCACAGAATTAATGTACCAATGTACCCAAAGTGATTTGTAAAGATGGGTAGTTTATCCCTTGCTTGGTTTAGTTTGTTACAAAAATTCTTGATCCTCTGGGAGTTATTATTAGACAATAAGGAATCATCAAGCTTGACTGAATCAAGTTGATGGTTATTATTATTATTATGATGAAAATTATGGAGAAGATATGGAAAGGTAATGCTACCAATATTTTCCTTGTTAGTTCAAATTGAACCTATAAAAACTGAAAATAGACCTGTCGACACCGGGGATCCAACCCTGGTTTCCTGTTTGCGTTGCCTCTTACGTCTGATAGCTCTGTTATCCGCAGCATAAACACATTTTTGCTTCAACCCTCTTGTGCCGACATTGCTTAGTATTTTCATTACATAAATGGTATTATTGTGAAGTCTGTATAAATCCTTCTTCCTCTGAGAATTGAGATATTGTGGCGAAGAGTTTCACAAACTACTTCAAAATATGAGAGGGAATGTCTTTAGGATAAAGTGCATGTCATAATGTATCGTATCCCCAGTCAATAATGTAGCATGGCGGCTGGGAAACTTGTTTTAAACTTGCCGGCAAGTCGCAGGAGAACGATTTCATTTTCAAGATTGGCTTTACGATCCAAGTTACCAAAAAATGTGCTTTTCCTAGAAACGACAGTTCATTCAACTTCACAGGCACACGTTCAAGAAGTAAATCTAACGCTATGTTCCTTTTAAATAACTAATTTCTAAAGAGTTAAGTAAACCAGTTGCCTTTTTTGACTGATCACTTCCCATGCTAGTAGGTGCACCTTAAGAGCCTGATTGCGCGAGTGAAAGTGCAGAAGAGAATTGGTTTTGACATAGCCTACGTCATAAAAAGGTATTACAAAATTTAAAAAATGTGTATTTTTTCCCGAAAAACTTTAACTAACTTATAGCTTGCAGGATAAGTAGGCCTACTGAATACAGGATATCCATTTCTGGCTATGTAGGTAGAAATAAAGAACTACATTTCCTTTGGCGTATTTCAATGTAACTGACTGTTTTCTTTTAAATTAAAATCTAATAGACCTAAATTTGATATTTCCGTAATACTGTATTACCAAAGATGGCAACATGACATCAGCTGCTTTGGGGATTGAGTGAATGTTGACTTGCTCGCAGAAAGGTCTATGAGTCGTGTAGGCGTATACCATCTACAATAATACTTCGAGTGCTGATAGTTTTCCTGGTAATTTAATTAAGCTTAATTAAATTTTATTGTCGTGATTAATACTTCGAAAGTAAAATTAAATTACCAAGGTAAAACTAAACAAAAGTAGAATTCGGATAGATAATTTCATGCTAAGAAAAAGAATTCAATATTGAGATTTCTTTACAAGCAAAGAATATAATACTATACAACAAACATACATACGTATACATCGGTAAGATGTTTATCTCCATTATAAAGTGCATTGTACTATATCATATTCAGTTTGCAGGTTAACATAACATATTCCTAGGTCTCGAAATAATTATCTTGACATGAAACTTTCGTTCAACTCAATAAAATTACCAAAGTAAAACTCACAAGTGGTATTTGGCAAAGGCTAGATATCTGGCTACATAATTCTAGACGAAGAAAAATAATTACATTTTGAGAATCTCTTCCAGAGGTAATAAAAGACGCCGGTAAGGCTTCTAATCTTCAATATGAACCTCATTGCGTTCTCGAAAGCAGCGACGAGAAGATCTCGGGCTTCGCGTCATGAAACGAAACTTCCGCACGACAGATTTTACTACGAGAGTAGTGCGATTCTCAATGGTCTATTTTAAATTATTAAGCTATTCTATTGGCCAAGAGAAGTTCAAGGGGAATTACGTAAATAGTACTTGAAGTTGTCTTGTGACGGGAGCAAAGTTGCAATTTTTGTATGCTATACTATGTCGGAGAAGTTCATTCTATCTGTAACAACTTCAACCCTCAGCCAACGTTGTCACCTCATTTAAAATTTAAATAGATTGTCTATTAATTTTATCACAGTTCATAAGTTTTATGCTAATTTAATTATGTTTATATCATTTCTACGCAGTATAATAAACAATGAAGTCCTGAATCCCTCCTGGAGTGAAGAAGCCGTATCTTGTAACAACTTTAAATTCTCACTCAGACTTCTCCCAAATCCATCTTTGTATAAGACTTTGGAGGTTTTATATATAACTTATACAACCGTCACCAGGAACTAAGATGTCATGAAATATTTACAAACACAACATAAATGCTTTAATAATAATTGACTTAGGGTGATTAAATTTGGAACGGGAGTTGCCTTCCCACGTTAGTCTCGATAACTATTCGCTTCAGCATTTGTGAGATAATTTTTCTTCACGTTGTTCTTATGTTTATAGCCGTGAGAAATATGTGCCGAAGATAACACTCCCGAACGATCACGGAAGTCCACTGTTGATTTTCCTTTTAGCTTTACTTTGACCGAGTGTTCATTGCCTCCAGCGCATATGGAGTAAGCATATCATTTAAAACAGGGTTTGCGAACTGGCACTCATTGAGTACGTTGCCTTTAGCTAACTGCTAATGAGTAGGGCGCAGCCAAAGAAAAACTATTATTTCATAAAGATTGGGATTTACATTTTTTTTATTCCACAATATGAAAATGCGTTTTCTTTGATATGTTTCGCAACAATTCGCTTTATTTTGCATTTCAACGTCAGACGACACTTCAATAGGAATCATGGAAAAAGCATCGTTTCATGTATTGTTTTCTTATAAGCCGTACGTAATTAATTATGAAATGAAGTTATGCATTAATGTTCAGCTACGACAAATAATTTTTACTAAGAAATGTAACGATCAGCGTAATATAAGTCACTTTGCATTAACATAAGAATTTATCTATTATAGGGGACGAGAGGAAGCAGTTGTTGGAAAGCCTAAAAAGGCAAAACACAGAATCGAACAAAGTAATAAGCCATAGCAAAACGATTGGTGCGTGTACTACTACATTTATAAATATATTGCGGACAAATGAAACCACAATGGGGAGAATGTTAGTCTTAGCTTCAGAAGATGTTTGCCCTAACATAGTCGAACAATTTAAATGTATCAGTTTGTCATCTCACACAGTTTCTAACAGAAGAGTGGAACTGAGTTCTGATGTAGAGTAACAATTTATTAATAAAGTACGAACTATGAAGTGGTATTCCTTAGCACTGGATGAGAGTACAAATAGTGAAGATAATGCTCAGAAGAGTTTCTAGATATCATATGTTCACACACGTGGCATTGATATATTTGAGGAAGTTTACCATGTTACAGAAAACATTGAACTGTCATGTAGTAAATTAGTTTTAGTAGCCACTGATGGACCACCTGCAATGATAGGAAATGTGAATGGTAATCCTGGACGATTGAAGGATTTTTTAAAATGAAACAGGCGTGGATACAAAGGAAAGACGGCCAATTTCAATAAACAGTTATTTTCCAATACAAAATCAAATTAAAATAAACACACGATGTAACATAAGTGATTACCATTCAGTTTTAACTTTACGTTTGGTGAACACTACTTTAAAACCAGACTACTGGAAAACAAGAGGTTCTAAAGATCTAATAATCGTGTCAAGACCCAGTGAAAATTCCCTTCAATCTCAAGGTAGGTTTTAGTATGGAGAAGGATTGTTATACTAATATCACTAAATTTTACCAATGTTACATTCTTTACTAAAATATTACTTCAGATCTTCAAATTATTTTGCTACGTCACTGATGCAGCTTGCAACTGTATGGAAGTGACTTCGTGTTGTGTACATGAACGGAATGTGGAGTGAGATGTTACGACGATTCTCCCTCACCGTGAGCTCACGGCCCCTGAAAACGCACCAGGTTTCAGGTAGTAAATCGTGTTTTTCGTACAATCATTCTCAGACTATGAAAGTAATGCATGTGTGGAAAGTATTTTTCAAACAGGGAAAAACAACCATTCTTAGAAAACTGAAGGTGTGAATTGCGCTTTATTGTAGAGTAAAATCTGATTTTACTAAATGATAAATTTTGCTAAATAAACTTAGAAATGAACGCAAGTTGCACCTGAAACCATCTCAGGTGATTCCACAAATTTATTTCTTCATTGGTACTTCACATTTAATTTGTTCATATGTAAAATTATTGTATCATTCGTAAATGGTTTCGTATTAACCTCTGGGAATTAGTCACTGGTCTAATCCAGTAAGACATATAGGCATATTTCCTCTTTTTCTGGGTAGAAAAATGTAATATTTATAATCCTATATCTTTCCCACGGACCGTATCACTTATGCCTATCACTTATTTATACCAAACAAGCAGACCACGTCGATGTTACTCATTAGAATTACGGATCAGTAGGCTAATTGATAATTCCCACAGCAAGTCATCTTTGAATTTTAATTAATACCTTTATGTTATTAACTGATGGTAGAACATTTTAAAAAATAGACTACTATCTACTTTGCTGTACGTTATATAAATAAAGTTCAAACAAAATGAAGATTTGAAGGAAATGAATAGGCCCTACTAACTGATTTGACTTGGGCGTACAGATGCTTGATATGAATAATTACAATAAACTTGAAGCATAATATCCATCCACATTCAACTATCGGATAAGTAAAGTAAAGTGGTGTTTACTTTTCAAGTAAAATCATAGGACTGTTAACTTCTTGTATGCTATTGTAGCTCGTTTCTTTTAATTCTTAGAGACGCGAATTTTTCAAGCCTAACTTCAAACTTAGTTAGGAATATAAATTTCAGCAAGCACACTTTGCTTTCACTGTTATCATTAGCTCAGAAAGCATACTTTCTCTTTACCTCCGGAAGAAAGATCATCCAATGTTCCGAGAGCTTCCTAGAAGTTTCTCCAAACTTCTATTGAACTCTCAAAATTTACTACTGTAACTATTTATACTGATTATTCCACTCATACAACGCGTGTTTGGTATTGTCCAATAATGTTTAGCAATTCCTCGGGTTTAGACCAATCACGATCGTTTGTCTTATAATATCCTTCCTCGGATAGCAAGGATGCAATTTTATCTGATAAAACTTCAGCTCGTTACTGGACACGTAAGGCATCAACGTGCGGTTATTAATACGTCACGTGCTGCCATTGAGCAGAAAGAAAAAAAACATTATTTTATACAACCTAACTCGTTTGGAAATTGAAATAATATAAATGTCCTGGGATTAAATACACAGTTTTGATTCGGTGCAAGCCAGTTCGTGTGCTTTGATAGCATTTTGATGTAAGAAACTACCACGACCCCCTCCATCTTGTGATGCGCGCTATTGGTAGCATCGGGAACTCGCGATGATTCATCGGATGGATCGTGGACTGTTCATTCATCTAGTATGCTGTGATCTTACGACTGACAGAATATTAACAACAAAGTGTGAAAATTTATTGTATATACAAAATCCGGTACATTTTATTCATGGAATATTCTTAATAAATCTACCCGAGATTACGAGTTTCATCAGATAAATTTGCTTGAACTTCGTTCTCGCAAATATATCGATAAACTCGTAATCTCTCCTGGGATTACCTTTGATAATTTTGTAAACTTGCTTTGTAAACTAGCCTTGTAAAAAATCCTTGATGCTACATTCCTTTAATGAGGTCGCTTGTGTGAAATATATACGTGAGTTTTAACAAATTGCTATTAAAGCAACGTTTTATTCATTAGTTTTCAATTTACTAAAATTTATTGCAATAAACTTGTTTTATTTTTAATTTTTATTATATAATTTATACAACTTATACTATTTTTTAAATAATTCATTATGTAATTCAGTCAACGACAGAACATCTAGTATTTAAATGACTTAAATGATAGAGCATACCTCAATTTTCTGGAACATATTTTACATATTTCAGGTAAAAATTCGATGTTCCTGAATTTTGTAAACACTTAGACAATAGCGGCATTTATATTTCACGAATTTCATGAATCAGAACTGTCTACTATTTGTCAAATTAATATGTCCTTGTCTGCAACATATCAGCAATACTTAACGTTTCGGGGGGGGAGCTGTAGCCCCCTCAACCCCCTTCTGAATACGCCCCTATCGTCCACATTGAGATCGTGATAGTGGGCGCCATTCCAAACTTCTTTCTTCAGTTCTGCCGTGACTTTGGTCCAGATGGCTACCTGATCACAGTGTTGATGGCTTCTGTGGCAGCGTTTAAGTAACGTATATATATATTTTTTTTATTCATTCATGGAAATGCTCCTTGGAGAACAATTGAATAATTATTTTTAGACAGTTTGAATTAAAGGTAGAACTTCTAACATACGACACACGAATTAAAAATTACACATTATTCCACTAATGCTGTAAATGTTCATGACACTCAATTGTCACACTAACCTTTGTTTCAGTCACAAAGAAAATACTCTTTTAGTCAATAATAATTGTATATGGTTATTATATAAACCCAGATTTACAAAATTTGAAGATATTAAATTCATTACGCCTATTTAAATTTTTCACGGCTGTCCAGGAAATAGTCATATTTGGTGTCGCTGTCCATTCCAACCCTTATGTTGGCATCATAATCTCTGTCTCAGCATGTGCGTACTAAAAGGCAGAACACCTGGAAGACTCCTAAAATGACTGCATGGTAAAGATCCCGCACGAAATCTGTGCCGATGCCTCCTTCATTGCATTATATTTTCGTGGGAACTGTAGCCTCGATTGGCCTGCTACCTATCTCTCACGCACAACAGTACCTCCCTGTCTGTTTGTAAAGGCCAAGCCACCTATCTCTCTCTCTCGCACAATGGCATGTCTCTCTCTAGCGAGTAACGGTCTCATCGGCACAGATTTCGTGCGAGATATTTACGTTAATGTCTGTCTTAAAATAGTGTATGATACACATTAGAAAAAATTATTTTATTTTTCTCGTAGGATTCTTACATTCGCCCTTACTCGTTTTGCTAACATACCTACTCGCAAAGTAAAATCTAGTTTTTTACACTTTTACTATAAATAACTTTTTCAGTATGCTTTGTCTGTGAGGCAATCCCAGTGAAGCAGAAATGGATATAATAAATTCGTTTCTTATGCAAAGACAACTTTGCATTATAATGAATACCCATTTTCAATTCAGTAACCAGAAAAGGCAGCCAAATTGAAATAGAAATAGAATTACTTTTTACATATCAAAATAATCCTTGGATAATCTTTGCAGTTGATGTCACTGTGGAACAAAATAGTCCAAATACAACAATTCATCTTCAAGCTTATCAAAGAATGACACCATTAAGACTTTACATCCGTTAAGTAGACCTATTTAGCCAGTCAGCCAGCAGTAGGCTGTTAAAGTTTACTGCAGTTAAACCTATATGTATTGATGCGCCGCGAAATGACATTAAATGGAAGGTTTACTCCGATATCGTCCTCACTCATGTTGGCCAGGCTATATGAAACATGATAGAGTCGTGCATTGCTACTTTATCAAGTAGCCTAGTATAGGAATCGAGTTTTCCAAACTGTGCAGAGGAAGAAATTGCTACAGTTTATATTTTTATGGCCATACAGGATATAAAATACAACTTCCACCCACATCTATTTTGGAGTTTTATGGTGGAGCGCCCATGATAAGATGCATGCCTCCCAAACTGGCGTTAAATATGCGGGCATTTTAAGCGGGCACCTGGAGGAATCATTGGAGTGGAAAAACTCTACAAGAAGTGATGAACTATAAAATAATAATAATAATAACTGTCATAAATTAAACCTATTAAAATATCTCTTCAGTTCCTTTTCCCCTAGAAAACACGTAGGAACATATTACCATGGAATAAATAGGAAATACGCAGATTGTCGTTCGTACAGCCCAGCGTTTTTCAAACTATGGTCCTCAGACCACACGTAGTCCTCCAGGCCTGCCTTAATTTCCACAAATCACAGCCAAAAACAAGACCATTTCTCTTTTTATATTTCCCCTTTAAACTTAATTCCCAATAGCTTTTGATATTGATTTGTTTAACACTTTCGGTACCAGCCCCTAGATTCCAAGGGTTTCACTTATTCCGAATGGATAGGCCTACTAAAAATTTAGTTAATTTTGACTTGTCTTAAGCAGCCGATTTAGAAGTGGTCACAAGAAGCACATGTTTCAACTCATATGTTTCAGAATAGCAAGAAACAGTGCTCGTTTATACGAGCTCTACTGATCCCATAACAAAATTTACCTTCCTGGCATATGTGCCAGTAAGTCTGAAGAACAAATTTATTTAAAAGATAATAAATCGTGCCGTACAACTGAGATTATTATGTTACTGTTACAAACTTTAAAAATTCATATTTGTTTGAAATCTGTTTCGTAACTTACCGTACTATACCGTAACTTTACAAACCTACTTCAACATAAATTATTAGGCCTAGGTATATAAATTTTAAATGAAAGTTACCATTCTATTAAGTGCCAGTGTTGTACTTTATGAGACTGTGTGGGGACGGGAAAATGTCTATCTGTCTGTCCGTCCGTCCGTCCGTCCGTGTGTCTATATGCGCGATAACTCAAATACACTTTGTCGGATTTTAATGAAACTTGGTACGCGTTTATAATGTCCATGGGAAGAAGCCTATTGATATTGGAATAAATCGATTGGCCGGTATCGGAATAATGCCCAATTTATTGTCTATTTTAAAGGTGCAATAACTCAAATACGCTTTAAAGGATTTTCATGAAACTTGGTATATGCATTTATAACGTCCGTGGCAAGAAGCATATTTATTTTGGACTAAATCGGTTGACCGGTACCAGAGTAACAACTAATTAAAAGTCACATTTAAAAAAAAATCATGTCTATACTACAATGCCGCATTTTTAATCATTGAGGGCTTTGTCTGCAATGCAGTCAGATGTTTGTTTACTTCGTTGATCTAGTTGAAATTCAGTACTACATGAATACTGTTATATAAAGAAGGTATATTACTGTGAAATAATTAGCGGAGTTCTTTGCCACTGAATTTTGAGGAATGTTGACATATTTTAAGAATTTCAAGTTGCAATACATGGACTCTTATTCTGGAGGTCCGTGGTTCAAATCCTGGAGCCGACCAATTTGACATTGATTAAAAGATATATATTTTTTTTATGTGAGTGTGCGATTGTCAAGATACCACAAATCTGTAGTTCTGCTGATACTGGACGATTTTAATCTGATTAAAAAAACTTATTTTCTGCATATCATAATTGCAATTAAAATTGATTCAACAAAAGTATTCTGGCACTTTGTTATATCAGTATAAGTTACCCGACTTTATTTTTTTTTTAAATTACCGGATCTGTATTTCAAGTATTAGGCCTAAAACAAACATGTTGGTATCGAATACTGAATATCGGGTATCTACAAAAACTGATATAGACCCATCTTTACTTCCTTGAAAATTAAAATATCCCACAGTTTCTCATACAAGCCAGTAGTTATTATTTTTGAAATGGGAAATATTTACGGAAATCTGGCGTTCATCTTTATGCAAAGTATTCAGGCATATGAACAGTTAAATGGAATATGCCCTAACAAATCATTCTCCGAAAGATTTTTAAAGCCGTATCTTTCATACTAAAACTACAAGAAACTTTCACTTTACTTCACTCTCTGAAATATGCCTCTGGGTGTAAGGATTTGAATTAGTGTATTAAAATGAAGATATAATGCGCGGTCGTTATGATTCACGTCAGAATGTGGAACAGGAGAAGTCTCTGTGTAATTAAGTGACTCATAGCACTTACAACAAACACCGCCATTTGACCTGGACACAAGGACGTCACCTCGCTAAGCACTGTACAACTGTGAATTGCTTCCCATTTATGGTCATTCCGCAGAAATGTGAACTGAAAACACAATTTCAAAGCAAATTATTTTTATTTTTACTTTAAAGAAGTAGAAATATCCATGACCTTCGTCAAATATTAGCCTGCCTGTGAAATTGTGTTAAAAATTTAAACAAAGACTTCCCAGTAACTTTAAAGAAAATAGCTATTGTGACATTTCTTCATGTTAAGAGGCAGAGAAGTAAGATAATTAATTTCCATGTTTATTTCATATCCCTTGAAAAGGACCTACCAGAAACCGGAAGGTAGGTACGGTTCCTTTTCGAAAGTGTATAACTTAAGGGCCAGTGTAAAGTATCTTAGAACAAATAAATCATATCATATCATATCCTAATAGATACTTAATTCAAGTATGAAATTACGTTTTCATAACTTGGGATTTTCCTTTTGACGTGTAAACGTGTTTAAAATCGGTCTTATCGGGAATAACTTGCTAAAAACATGTAACAGAAATACGCTAATGTAGAAACTACGGTCTCAGTACAACACTGCCTAAACAGAAGGCCTTTGCAGGGTTCGAGAGTAAAAACAAAATGGTTAACTCTCGAGGCACTTTAAACAATATTGTAAATTAGTGAATAACATAAAATAGGCTTACCTATTTAATTATGGTGTATAATTTTGTGTGCCTGTTTGTAATTGGAATCATGGTGGTAGATAAAGACCTTACGTTTACTCAAAATTAAGTTCTTAAAATCAAATGGATATCTGCAGCAAAGCGAGAGAAATTAATTCCAAATAAACATTCAGTACTTGGCTCTCAATTCTGAGTATAAATTCAGTGAGTAAAATCTCTCACATGTAATGGAAAGTGAATAAATAGCTTTTTATTGCATTTTAATCCGAATGAAGTAAGGGGACATAGCCTACATATTTTCAATGTGCAGTAGATTCAGGTAGCACGCACGAAACGTTTCACGGACCTACGGCTATGTCTCCGATACAGCTTACTTGACTTGTTTCAAGCTATGTTGCTCACAGTCAACATGAAGATTTATTTTGAAAATTGTGTTTTTGGATTCGGTATTATTTTTGGTATTGATCCTGAAATGTCAACATAAAATTTCAGGGTTGATCACAATATTCCCTTTACCTTTAGTAAACCTATAGTACCTATGATGAGTGTTTTGCCCGAAGGCAGATCCATACCCGGAACGAAGCCATGAGATGATCACGACTTGTCCAAGGGTCTTTAATGCAAGGCTGAAACCACGGAGATTTGTCATTGCCTGTCGCGCAATGGGGTGAAGGGATACCACATATCCAGTCCTGAACCCAGGAAGGACATTTTCCACTGTTAAAAAATACCCGACCCAGCGGGAATCGTACCCGGGCCGCCAGAGTCAAGCTACTAATTCCCTGACGGAGGCGAATATGGTACCTATAGCATAAAAAAAGAAGAAAGCGCTCACGAAAATTATATCAATGCCTCAAACTGCTATCCTAAGGAAAGGCTAAATGTTAAAGCTGCTTACATCTTTTTTCACGTGTAGTGCGGTGATCATCAGAACTCTGTGGTGAAACAAGGGTATAATTTTATTTCCATAACTGAAGAAAATGATGTGTTTTGCGTTACAGATTCTGCGCGGTTAACGAGTAAGTTACGTTCTTGAAGGTACTGATGCTTTTATCACGAGCGTTAAATGTTATTAAACTCATAAAGGCTTGTAAGAGCGTGTTAAGAGCCAGTCTGTATTAATGGAAGAAGTTGCTAGTTGAGTTCCAACATTCACCTCCAGGAGAGGCAGCGCATCAAATGTTTTAAGTAATCGCTCCATGTTTTACTACATCTGCAGTACTTTTAGCGGCCATTTTAATATTTAACATATTATATTGGAGTCTGGGAGATATAGTAGACCTATAGCGAGAGCGGAGAAATATAGAGGCCGCTGCATGTCGTTATTCCTGCTGGTACTCTTTCTCTCTCTGCGCATGTCATTGTGCGTAACTTATCGGCTTTAGTAGTCTAGGACGACATGCTATCATTAGTCCAGTCAATGAAAAGGTTTAGAGGAAAATGGAAGGAACACAATTTTTTACTTTGGGACTTTGTTTGGAATAGTTAGTGGATAAACATAGACCCTACTAAAAGTCTCCTAGGAGGTGAGCGGGGGGGGGGGGGGGCAGGGATGCCCGTAGAGGTTCCATTTTTCGGTTTTTAACTTATATCTCGGAACCTGTAAGTCCTAGCGATAATACCAGTCTATACAAAATAAAAGCTGACAAAATTTTCCATGACTGATTCCATTCATTTTTTCGCTGCCTCGCACAGTTTCCGAGATATTCGCGCTCAAAGTTATCTAATTAAAAAATATATATATTTTGCCTCACTTTTTTGCATTATTTTACCTTGTAACTCTTCAGCCCTTCGTCCTACGAAAATTTTGTACGAAAAGAAGTTGAAGAGCGCTAAATTTCTTTCATGAATATATGTTATTTTACTATTTATGTTGAACCGTTCAAAAGTTAGAGCAATTTTAACTTTGTGTGTAAATTCCGGGATTTTGCTGAAAAATTTAACTTCCGTATTTTCCGTTATTCCGCTACTCAAACTCTGTACAAACAGCCATTATATACGTATTATACATATTTATATGTATATACATATAAGTATAAATAGTATTTACTATATATATAAGTGGCACATAAAGAAATTATATGTGTGTATATATATAGGCTATATATATATATATATATATATATGTATTTGTAATAAATTCTCTAGTATATATGTAGTTCTTCAAAAGTAATATTGTATCGTGTCGTTTAATACTATTTTCAACACCCCGAATCTAATGGAACCATTTTGAGAGCAACATCATTCACCCCTACAGAAATACAATGAGGCAGCTAATATATATATATATATATATATATATTATAATACTCAAAATTGATAATTTATCGATGATCGCTGAATCTTTATTGTTATTTAGGAGCCATAATAACACTCTACATAGGCAATATAACTTATATTCAATGTAGGCATACATAATATATAATGTACAGTTAATTTATATATATTCACTGTACATTCGCTCCGCAAAAGCATTGGAGTAGGGTGATTCCAGAGTCAACAACAATTTGTACATAACTTTTTTACTAACATATTAACTCGTAAAGGTTTTTTGAAAGTGCGTCACATTTAATTTAATAATATATTTATACCTTATAGTACAATTAAACAGCATTAATTATTATAAATTCCTGGCTCTCTTGGAGCGGGAGGGTCCTGGCTCGTTATGGGAACTTGGTCCTGAGGTGGGTTCTGCTTAGTTTATTTCTTCATCTGTTGAGAAAGGGGATAAATCTTCGAGGATAACTGGCAGATGATCGATGTCGAGTTCTTCATCGTCATTGTCCAAGAGGGGGCCCCAATTAAGGCAATTTCCCTGGCAGTTTTGGCAGGCAGGGGGACACTTGAGAAATACCTTTCTGCAACTGCATTTGGTGGTGGCAAAATCCTTTGTGCACCGACAAAAAATAATTTTTAATATTTCATCCGGTGCTGCCTGCTTCTCACTGTACACCGGAGTTAGATATTTGTTTGTGGTTAGTTACCACCCATATATCTGAGGAGGCAGCTCATGTCCCAACCACATCTGGACTTGGTGATAGGTCCTCAGAGAATGTGGTTTCACTGCCTCCTCAGTTGGTGGGAGGCATGAAATGTCCGGTTTGATATTGGCTACCGATTTTACAAAGGAATGGTATGGTAAGCGTTTAGAGATTTCTCTTTAGGTGGGGCCCCGTACCACCTCAAAATGCACTTTTTTCCAGCATCCTCTATATCATCCTTGGTTGAGGAAGGGTCTGAGAAAACTGCAGCAGCTCCCTGGACGTCTGGAGACTTCAAATACAGTTTGATAAATCCCAGCTTACTCTTTCGGAAGGTTGATGAGGTGATATCGCAGCCCGTGGGTCTGAAGCTCCTTGGTAGGAAAAAAAATGTAAGTTTTATGTTTCCACGTCCAGACTTGACAAAAATTATGTCCTGGTCACCAGGTGGGTTTGGCCATCAACTGGACTGTTAGGTCGACATCCTCACCTATAACAGCAACAGCGCTGGTCTCTATGAGACAACTCCACAGCCGTGTTTACAATGAGGACATCCGCACCATTCTGTGCTTGAAGGGTTTTGACTCCTTGTGCCTGTAGTGTGACCTTCAGCATGTTAATCAGCCGACTTTTGTTGTAGACATTTGACAGGAAGTCTTCCTGCTTCACAGATATGACTGTTTCCTGATTGAAATGTATGTCAGCAGACTAGCGAAAACACGAATGGAATCAACCTGGTGGAACATTTTGTCAGTCTTAATTTTGTGTAGAGTGGTATAGTTTCCGAAAGATAAGCAAAAACTCGAAAAAAAAAATGGACCTTCTACGGCCGCTCTGCCCCCTGCTCACCTCCTAGGAGTGGGAAATTATAGTATGTTTAACTTCTAACTAGTTAAAGCAAAGTCCGAAAGTAAAAAAAATTGTGTTCCTTCCATTTCCCTCTATTCATTCATTCATTCATTGACTGGGCTATACACAGGCCTGTATGTTACTTGAAAACATATTATAAAATACATATATACATATTAATTCCTTTATGTGCAACTTATATATAGGACATACTATTTTTACATATAAATACATATATATTAGCGTTTATATAGAGTTAGAGCAGTGGAATAACGGAAATTACGAAAGTCAAGTTTTTCTGCAAAATATCGGAATTTACACATAAAGTTAAAATTGCTCTAACTTTCGAACGTTTCAAAGTAGTAAAGTAACATACAATCTTGATGCAAATATAATAGGCCTACTCTACAACTTCTTTTCTTATGACTTTTTCGTAGGACGTAGGTTCGAAGAGTTAGAAGGTAAAATTAGGCAAAAACCGTGAGGCAAAATATTTTTGTTTAAATTAGCTATCTTTGAGCGCAAATGTCTCGGAAACTATGCAAGATAGTGAAGAAATGAATGGAATAAATCTTGTGGAGAATGTTATCTTTAATTTTGTACAGAATAATATTATCGCTAGGATGTTTCCGGCACATAAGCGAAAAACCGAAAAAAGGGAACTTCTACGGGTCCCCCTGCCCCCCGCTCACCTGCTAGGAGTGGTGACTTTTAGTATGTTTACCTTGTAACTAGTCCAAACAAAGTCCCAAAGTAAAAAATTGTGTTCCATTTCCCTCTATACACCCTTTTTGAGCATTCATTGACTGGACTACATGAGTGGTATTTAATAAAAACAGGCCTACTCAACGAACGAAATATATACTAGTCAAGTTTAATAATTATAAGGTAGATAATTTTTAAGGTAGACATCCTGTAGTAAATACCTTCTGCCATAAAAGTATATAACTAATATTAAAAAAAAAAATTGTACTCCTTCACTTTCCTAAGCCCTGTCGAGATATAATATATATATATATATATATATATATATATATATATATATATATATATATATATATATATAAATACTATAGCCTATATAATGTTTAAAGCTTGCTATTTAATCCGAAAAACTACATTTTAATGTTCATTATATTTTTTAAAAAAGATTTTAATCTAAAATTTAAAAAATCTTCTATTTAAAAATGTATTGCCAAAATTTAATATAGGCCTATGTTAATTGTTTTGTTTTAAAAAGCAAAGTTTCATTTAACCCTAGGGTTTCGAAGGGGAGCTTTCTAACTTCCTCTAATTTATTTAAAATTATTTTCGGATTATAGTATATTCAATACTGTAGACCTATAAGATAATATTGTCATAATTTTGTTTTTAACAGTATTAATTTGACTGTATTAGATAAAAATATTAGTAAGGGTTTGACAGAACCAAAATGAAAAAAGAAAAAACTTAAAAAGGAGAGGTACAATATCTGGACAACATGCTCCAAAATCAGTTTAAAATTAATAACAAAATAATAAAATGTTATTTTTCTTCACTTCCACGTTTCACTCGTGGGTTCCATGATCCCCCCTCCACCTTCAAAATCCGTGACATGGGGAAACTTCGGAGTCCTAGGGTTTACAAGCTGTAGCAATTTGTTAAAAAATTTGCATGAATGAGAGAGAAAAACAATTTTATTTATATCTTTTATATCCTCTGGAAACACTTTCTGTTAAGATACTAAAAAGGCGGGCTCTATAAAATTTCATGACTTATTCTAAAATTATAATTTAAACAGCTTTGAAAAATAAAGATTTTAGAAAGTGGGTGATAATCTTACAGATTCATGTAATTATTGTAATTGCACCTGTAAAATACATTTTATTCCATAACTTAGTCAGTTTAATAGATAACTTAAAAATACTTTCACAGATAGAAGGATAAAGGATCGTCCATAAAAGATTTATATGATCCCTTAAAGTCATCGGCCTATTTACCTTCGTGGAGATTAACATGGTTTAGAAATCATTAGATCTGGAGTTAGATTTCAGACCTTACTTTTCTATCATTTAGGAATAAGGCCCTCTTGAGGAAATAGCAACCCTTCCTAATAGGCATTATCACTCATTCGAGGGAAGAATGACATATTTGCGATAATATTCTCTTAGTAGCACCGAAGATAAAGTATGATGTGAAACACATAACTTCCTCTACCCTTAATATAATTATTCCAGTACAGAGTTCACGGCTTTATCGCAGTAGTGCGGGTTCAGTTGTCTCAGGTCTCAGCCTCATTCAAAGTCTCGTTATTCACGAAGCAAGACATAAAACCTAATTTTGTCTATGAAATGAGAATTTATTAGGAAAAATAATTAATTAAACATTTTAGCTATTAATAACTTATATTTTATCGTAATAAGTTACATAATAATTATGTAATATATTAGATTATAACTAGATACAGGCAATTGATGAAGCAGAGTAAGTGTGAAATGAACACAACATGCCTACATTTGGTATTGTATTTCATGTTATCTTTAAATAGTTTTTCATAATTTCATATTTAGCTAAATAAATTTGACATTTTTGAATTTGTTTCTTGATATTATGTCTGTCTCTAATTATGAAATATTATGCATACTATGCAACTTATGTAGAAAATTTAAATAAAATCGTTAAAAAGGTTTTCAAGAAAACCGCGAAAAATGATTTTTCTTTATGTAAAGTGGCATTAAAAGAAAGTCTTCACCAATCATCATGTTACATCCTCAGAAGGTAGACTAACTGACCCAAACACAAAATGTGGTTTTTATACGATTTTTCATCCCCACACGCATAAGTTACACAAAGAGACATGTTTATGAATATATCATTTTTGGATTCAGGGTGCCTCAAAACGTATATTTATGTTGAAAACTCGACATTGTAAATTTGGCATTATCTAAGCTACGGGAAGAAGAAATAAAACTAATATTTCAGAGATGTTTATTTTATCATATCATATCATATCATAAGTGTTTATTACAATAATTAACTTTTTTACAAATTGCAATGCAAACAATCGCATGGGTCCGCATGGACCGTACATGCTTACGCAAAAACACACACAAAAAAAGAACAAATAATATAAATACAAAATAACACAAACAAACTAAATCTATTCCTCACCCTCCACACCCGCTCTCCAATTTGTCGCTTTTTCAAACCTGAGCTGTCTCGCCTTCAATAAAAACATCCCAATGCCTTCCTCAACGTTTTTTCCCGTCAGTAACTCCAAACATTTCCGTTGCTCCCTATTTGATTCCATAAAAGATAATGGTAAATATTTTTCCCTCCAATTTTCCAAACCTTCACAATTCGCCAAAATATGAAACCATGATTCTCTGTACGTGTACAGATAGTGCCCCATGCAGAAAATATATTTTTTGTAATAAATATTTTTGTAATAGATCTCAGAGTTAAACTTCAGATCCATTCATTAAGCAGGGCTTACGGAAGAACTGAGGTATAAAGTTTGATTCTTAGGCCTAACCTTAATTCATATTGGTATACACTGATATAATAAATTCTTAAAATATGTCAACATTTTACAGAATGCAGTGACAATAATATTAATGATGTATTAAGCGGAGACGGATTCATCCCAACCTTAAATAATACGTGTATTTCTTCCTACAGTCCTTACAATCAAAATATTTGAAAAATGCACAAGGGCTCATTCGCGTTTTTAATGCTACTAATTAGCTTGAAATAAAACACAATCTGGTAATTACGAACAAAGCCATATAAAAACTATACACTTGTTAGCGAAATAGTTTAATTGGGAATGCTGCCTCAGCCAGAGTTGTGGCACAATATAAATGCAATTTAGAATCAAGCAGTTCAGATATTCTTATACTTTGTGTCGCCATTTTGCCAGTTAGTGAAGGTAAGTTCCAAAACATATCAGTTTCATTAATTTTATAGAAGTTCTGCGAGAAATTGCTATGACGACATGAAAATATTTAATAGTTTATTGCTTGTCTAACATGTTCAGGCTTTTAAACGAGATTAAAAGCCATCTGGAAAGTGAGTTCAATTAGGTGAGTAATATTCTATCCATTCCAGTCACATGGGGAACTTGTCCATTGTCTACGTTCCATTCTTGTCTAAAAGGCTGATTGCCAGGTAATAAAAACAATTTACGGGTGAATTTGTTACTATGTAATACTTTATTTTAAAAGGATTTGTTACTTTTAAGAGGAGCATAGCAATGAAAAAATCCTGTTGTAAACTATCCAACATGTTTACAATGTTGCAGTAGGCCTAACACAAAAACTGAACATTGTGAAAAACTGAACGAACAGTTTACTCATTAGCAACTTCTTTTTTTTTTTTTTTTATCTTGGAGGAAGTGTAGTTGAGAGACGGTTTCGTGTTTAATAAAGCTTCTAGGCTTAGACACCCTATTTCCATTCACTGCGGGTTTCGAGAAGTACCTGGTGAGCGACTTTCAATTTACCATTTGACATTGGAAGAGGGAAAAATCCGGGATACCCACACAGGCTAATGTTTTCTGCGGTACTCAAGCCTAATGTAGAGTAGCCTGTGACATATCACTAGGTTGGCTAGAGAAGTGCCTCATTGTTCCCCACAAGACTGAAGAGGGTACATTTTAGGAATGACTGACACGTCTGGGCCCCAATGGACTACTGAAGAAAAAAATACTCTACAGTAGGCCTGTCGAAGTTTGAAGTTATCCCCACTTCCCCTTCCTTCGTGACCTCCAAAGCGCAACTGGACCAGTCGCTACACTTGGAGATGTGAATGACATCACAATTGCGCAAATGAATCAATCCTACGCTTTGGAGGTTACGAAGGGAGGGGAAGTAGGAGAATGACTTCACACCTTCGGAGTTCTGCTCAATAGGCATGCTCTACAGCTTCGTAAGAAAGAAACTTTTATAAAGTATGATAAACTTTGTTTTAATGTACAAAACTTTACTGCATTTTATTTATGAATGCTGGTATGAATAATATATGTGTGTATTATGGACCTGAACAAGTGTTAGGGTAAAGAACAAAGATTTAGTTTCGTCTATATTTTAACATTCCCACCTGTTGTTAATATGAAATTGCTATATGGATGGCAGCAGTTATATTTAATACTGTTAATTACGAAAAGTTGCGAGGATGGTTTCTTCGTTTGGCTCCTAGTAGGCCTGTTTTCAGCGCTTTTGCACTAAGTTTAATGATTCAAAATAAAACACAAGATTTAAGTATAGACTATTGGTCAATTTTGCCATTCTATGTAATTAACACTGTTTTAGCCTGAGAGTTAAACCTTCCAATATCAAAATTGGAGTTTAATTGGCCAGGAGCTCCCGTTTAACAAGACTATCCATCTGCTAGTTGGTAGTTTCAGCTACTAGTTAGCCAGAATGAAGAATATTCTTCCATGCTGTATTTAGATGGATGTTGTATGGCGCATGTTTTAATAAACTCTTCTGATAAATGAGATATTTCCCAGATAAATTTTACCCGAGGTTTATGTGACAGACACAGAATAAATCCTAAATAGGGCCTGACCGCTATGTCATCTACTTCTTCCTTTTGACTTCATTGGCATCTGTCAGGCTTGAGTTCATCTGATCGAAATTTCGACTTTAGACCTAAGTGTCTTTGTTATTGACTGTATTTTACGGAAAATTCGTAATATAGCCTAACGAATTTGTGGAATTATTTTACAGGTTGTTTAATCATTGTCTTTAATAATCTGCAAAATAAAATTAGCGAAGAATGGTTCTGCTTCACTTTCTTGGGAGGCCACCCAAGTGTGAGGGTAATCTACATTCTAATCTGTATTCTGAATAGTACAATATGTCCATCTCTTAACTAATCATTCCAGACCATTCCACTCAATAAGTACCTCAGCGAATTGCCTACATATAGCCTATTATAGACCATATGATGTATGGTATGACTTTTCATAACGCAAGAGGGAGGCAGCACTACAACAGATAAATGGCTTACGATTATTAAATAAGTAACAAAACCCATACACCAGGAAACTGAAAGAAGCAAGCCTATCATGACTGGATCGACTGAAAATCGACATAGAAAGTACGCTGGTCAACACACGCAAGAATGTTGAGAAATAAAGAATTCCATCTGTGGTGCAAACTCCATCAGAAAGGGAAAGGCGTGGTCTTGTTTGAAGAGTTTTCTCCAGCTGACAGATGGATTTACACTTGTTTAGTGTGTAGGGACGTAGTTAAGAAGATGGGCAACGTAGAAACTGTGTGGGCCATCCTTGGTAGGAGCCTAGGTGGTAACAGGTTGTTGACACTGTTGCAATGAGATGTGACATTAGTAGCGCTCGGAGTTTTTCAAAATGCATATGCGCAAATGCAAATGCATATTTCGATAGTTATTGGCGTTATTGCATATTCTAAACATAGAAGCATAATTCTGCAAACATGGTTGAAATTTAGGACAATTTTAAAAATCTCTCTCTAAACATACTTTGGACATCCCTTCCAAGTTTCTATTTGCAACTTTCTGAGTAACGGCATTTTAGTTTTACCGCTAGAAATATCTCCCTGGCTACTATACGGGGTGGTAGTGGGATTACCAAATGGAAATAGGGTATGTTTGCCAGATGAATGTTTCGAACGTTTGGCACCAATGTATAAATACTGCCCAATCACTTCAGTTGATGTAGAAAGATTATTTTCGGCGCATAAACTCATTTTGACGGACAATAGGCATAGTTTGTCTCCAGAAAACATTGAAAACTACTAGTTTCCTATTGTGATGCTACTTTCGGCAAATTAATTATGTAAGTAGGAGAATGAATAAAATTACACGTTTTATAAATGAAAATTTAGATTTTTTTCATATTTTCCATATTTTTTTGTGCATAATTGCATGCATATTTGAAGAATAATTAACTATTTGGTAAGGAATAAAATGTTAGCAAAATGTTTATGTAATTATTTATTATATATATTATATAAATATACCGGTAATTGTACAATTAATTTTTTTTACAGAAACTAAGGCCATTTTTGGTGCACGTTTTCCACTTTTTGGTGCATATTTTCCATTTTTCAACCGCATAAATGCATCCATATATTTAAGCTTTTTAGTGCATATGAATCCGAGGCCTAGACATTACCTCATGTTCTTCGTTCCAGTTTTCACCAAAGTACGAGACATCATTTCATCAGGACAGTCATTGCAAACGCTTTACGGAAGTTCGGCGACTAGTCCGTGAGGAAGTTTATAGTGTAGCAGAGCACGGCATACCTACAAAGAGAACTCTGCTACTACTTACATCCTCGACTCAACCTTACCTTATGGCTAAATACAAATTCAAAAACATAGATGTCATCGGTCTTCTAATCGGATACATGACATCAGTCTTCTGATTGGAGAACGGGACAGTATTCTTTCTTTTTTTTGTGAATGTGTGCAAGATGCCTGGAATTTTTAATTCTATTCTGCAGTTTCAGAACTTGCGTTGAATGATCTGTCTCGTTACTGCGCCATCACTTATAAACAGGGCTAGGATTTATAAGTACTAAAAAATGTCAAAATATGTACATATATATGTACTTAAAAATGTGAAAATATGTACATATATGTACTAAAAATGTCAAAATACGTATATATATATGCAAATATATTTTGTAAAATATGGACATCAAAACAAATTTAACCACTAGACACTACATTTTGTTACTTTTAGAACCTATAACAATGCATTACAAATACTGGATTCATAAATTAAATTATTCAATTTTTTTTCAGATCACTTAATTTGTATTCATTCATTGATTATTTCTGCTACCATAACAGTATGCCACAAAATGCTGTTTTAAATTTTCAAAAGTGATTTGTATTGGATGAAGCTTCGTTCTACTGCACATGAAGTGATTGGCGCGTGTTTAAAATTCACTGATTCTAGATTTACATTTGACGAGCTACTTAAGATTGCACTGATTTTACACATTTCTTCAAAGCCTGGATTTCTTGAAAACACATTGTTCACTTTACATTTGATAAGATCGGCTAAATGTCCACGTATACATTTGAGTTCATGAATCATGTTTTTCACAATGTCAATATTTCCAGGTAATGTCAGATTATTATTTCGTAGTTTCTGAATTATTTTTGTTATATTACAAAAATTTGATTCAATGTAACACAAATCATTTTTCACACATTAATTTCTGTACATAACTGTAAACTTATCCTGTGCTGCCATATTTTCTGTCACTGAAAACGACAATTTTATATAGTTTTACTCTTAAGAATGAAATATGTACGAATATTGCATTAAAATCACTAAATATGGACAAATATTTATTTTACATATAAATATGTACTATTGTCAGAAATATGGAAAAATATGTAAAATAAATTTGTTTAATTTGAATAGAGGACAACATAATAGATGGAGATAAGTGAAAAAAAAGTGTCTAGGCCTATATGTGAAATTAAGAAATATGTAATTACATATAAATCCTAGCCCTGCTTATAAAGCTGATTTTATTATATGTCTTTGACCACCATTTCTGATTCGTATTAAATTAATAGATGAATTTATAATAATTATCAGTTTCCGTGTATAATTTCTTTAGTTTATGTGTGTGTGTGCATTTAGTTTTTGTTATGCTGTACTATTTAGTATTTTATTCTTCAGTGTTATTATTAAAATGCATAATAAGTTTGTCGTTTAGGTAAACATGTAATCAAGAACCCATAAGTAAGTAAGTATTATTATTGTTATTGTTATTATTATTATAAAATGTTTAATCACAATTTGTTAAAGTATGCTACTAAAAAACAAGACTGTTATTATATTATAAATTATGCGCGTAGGCCTACAGTAATTTCAAAACTACCAGATTACTTAAAACGTACTATGCAGATTATTATGTAGGTTTTAACAGCTAATTCCTTCGGTAGAAACAAAGAAACATATCAAACCCCTTATTTATCTCAAGTGAGTAGGCCTATTTTTCACAGAAAAGAAAGGTTTGTCCCTAAAATAAAATATTCAAATGTGATATGCTACTACCTGAGTATTATCATTTACCCAAATGATGTGCCGGAGACTCGCCTGAATGACATTTTTTTTTTAAACAGAAGTTACAGGATTCACCTCCATAAACTCAGGAAATGTGTTTACTCTTGCAACTTCAGTTGCACCATTGCAAAAAAAAGAATGTTGTTAAAAAATTATTATCTAGATGATGAAATAATAGGCTAATGATAATAATTTGATAATTATCTTTTATGATTGTTGAAAAAACAGCTAATATTTAATGAAACAGTATGAATTTCTTCCGTATGACTGGGGTGGTTATACTTACATAGTCCATGTCTACGTTTCTCTGTACCACGGGTGCTCAACTGGTTCACATTGTGCCACTGTGCGGTGGGGTAATGTCTCCCACTACAGTCGCCCTTGACGTCAGAATAAAGCAGTTTCGACGTGACACTGAACATGAAGAGCAGGTTTCATACGTCACAGCATGGGTGGGGTACTAAAACGTTTCCCCTCAGTTGCTCAGGTATGCTGTACACTCGTAGCTTATATTAACGGGTCTGTATGTGCATCATGGCACGAGTATTTTGAACTTACAGTTTATTTTAATTACACGAAAAATGTTAATTAAACTAGTTCAACGCATGTTACAACAGAACTTGGACTTTCCTCCTACACAACTTCTGGATAATTGGTTACTGGAAATCCTGATTAGAAAACACAATAAATTAATCAAGCCTCATGTGTTGTTTGTCCTATTAATTAACTTATTAACTTAATTATTATAAGCATCATCATTATTTTGTTATTTTTTTCAGCTTCTTGGCTGGTGTGGCAGGAAATTCATGTCTAAAGCCCCCTGCACACAGGGACAGTACTGGCAGTAGGGTGGCCAGACGTCCGGCTTTTGGCCGGACTGTAAGGCTTTTTGCTAAGCAGTCCTCCATCCGGCGAGGCTTTATGCCGGACGTTGATTTGTCCCCCTTTTCGAAACTCTGATGGATCGGTAAAGCATATTAATAAAATTTGTATTTTCCCGTATGCTCCTGCCAATCCTAAGGTTGGCACGCTTGTCGATACTATTATTTGTTTAGTTGGTGCCGCGGAAAAATCTGAATCTATTCCTAACATTGGCACGCTTGTCCATACGATGATAGCTTACTATCATTTATTTTATATAAATGCAGTTATTAAGTAAAATTTGTCAGGGTTATACGTGTAATATCTGCTATCCAGCCGTCCACGCCCGAAGTTTTATACTACGCTAGATTACCAAAGAAGTGTGTCCTCCTTTCTGACATTTTAGAAATAGCCACCCTAACTGGCAGCCAGTAGCACTAGCCAGTAGTGGCCGCCAGTAATTATCCCTCTACTGTCCCTGTGTGCAGGGAGCTTAAGCCAAAACATCTTGACTCCTCCAGCGGGCCCGCCTCTAGATCCGAAGGTCGCAAGATCAAACCCGGCCGCGGTGGTTGAATTTTTCAGGCACGGAGTCCTCCGCGAGGGGACTCGTGTCGTAGAACGTAGATTTACGGCAAGTAAAATAACTCCAAGCCTGAATTGGAGCTTCTGGACAAAATTTATCGGCCATTTCACGTCCTCTCTCGGAAAACAAGCGTAACAAAATTCTCATCCACTTACTTCCAGTAACTTCCACTTGTGGAGGCCCTAATGCCCCGACAGTGAGATATACAGGAAGATAGATACATAGATATTTGCTACAAGTTCTGGGAAGTAAGTGGCAACGCCATCACATCTGAACCACTAAAAATTCTACACAAGTTTAGAAAATAGACATGGGCATAAAAACAAGGCTTATACCAAGGAAATATAATCCATATGTAAATTATTAATGAGAAATAAGAGATGGTTTCACGATTCCTTCGATACCTACTTACCGGTACCCTAGATACTCAAGAGTTATCGGTATCGAACGATAACATGTTTAAAAAAAATAGTGAAATTTGTAATTAAAATTATCAACTACTCACATCATGTTCACAAGTAAAATAATCTTGTGTTGCAAATACATCAGATCATTTAGGTTTATCCTCTAGAACACACAAAAAACTATATCTGTTCAAAATGTCATGCAATTTTGACAATTACTTTAAGAGATATTGTATTTTTTGTGTTGAAAATATTAAGTTACGGGAAAATAGCTTTGGAAATTCAACATGCATTTCAACTTACATAATATAAGCCACACCCACTTGACGTACTTACTGGCATTAAGCTTGTATATCTCCAGTAAATGACCGAATGTAAATATAAAAATTATAGGGTATGTTCAGAAAAGTGTGTTCTTTAATATGAGAGTAAAGAAATCGAAAATTTTGACAGTAGTTGGTGCATGAGCCCCCTTAAATAACTTGAATAGAATTTTAGGTTTTGATTTAGGGGAGGGTCCGAACCCCCTGGACCTCCCCTCCATACGCCACTGCCATGAGTGTCTTTCAATTATTACAGCAGTACTTTCATAGTAAAGTGAAACATTTGCTTCCTTAATCCCCTTATTAGAGGCCAAATTTTAAATAATATCAGTCGACCCACTATCTGTAGACATTTTATCAGTGGACTTTTTTCAGGTATAATTTTCAGATTAGACCAACTTTCAAGTAGGCCTGTTTCTGCAGGGAAATTGTCATTAGACCTAATATATTACACAAAATTCCATAAAGCATGTGATCTTCTGCGTGTGCATCCTAGGTACTTTACATTAATTTTGCGATCATGGACAGGCCACCGTCGTCATCCTTTTATGTAGTGAAGTAGATTCTGGTAAGGCAAATAGTTAATCAATTAATAAACTCCTTCCAGGTTTCTGTAGATATTAGTGAGTTTAATGAATTAGACGATTTACTCGAAAAAAATCTGTGAAACAGCGATTGCCGATACTTCATACTTCGAAAAGTATTTCGAAAACTTTTCCCTCGATACATTCAAACCATACACAATACCCGCCCGATCCAATGTTACTTAACGTATTTTTAAGAAACAGAAGGTCTACATTTCTGAGAAAATATTATTGCTGCTAGGCTTTTGTAGTGTTACGGAAACCCCTCATGAAGGGATGAGAACCGCCGGCATAAAGACAAAATTAGTTAATGTGAAATATGTGTAGGACATGATATAACTATACATTATTAGGCCTACCATATCTCCTTTTGCTCATATAGCCTAGGCTTACAGCTTATAGTATGTGCCCAACCGCTGTGCTCAATTATAATTTTTTTTAATCAAAGGAGCTACAGGTATGAAGATGTTTCAGCGCTCAGTCCTTGTGAATTTAAATAAAAAATAATTTCAAGAAGGTGCCATAAAATGAGTGATAAAAATAAAACGATTTAATTACGTCGTTGTAATCTTGAGATTGGTTGAATTTCCACATATTCTTGTAGACAATTAAATTAGTCACCTATATATGAGTCAAATAGTCCGAGGAATACCTTGTGGAAGATGTGCAATTTCATGTGACTCTCAAAAAGTGTAGGCGGACATCATCATTATCATCATAACCATCATCATTTTCGTCATTACCTTTGATGAAGCAAATACAAATCACCCAAATAACAAGAAATACTAGTCCATAAATAGTAGGCCTCATAAGTATTGTTTATTTTATATGTTAGTAGAATTAAGCAAACAGGAATTGCTTGTCACTGCTGATAACTAAATTAAAGAAATTAAAACTAAACTACTAATTTACTGTAACACACGAGATTATTTCTAATTTCAGTTTCTGTTTTTAAATCCTTGGGATGTTAAGAGTTTCTATAGATTTAGATAATATTACTAAATTTGTTTGTAATGTGGTGGTACTAGAAAAAATTATCAATATTTTTCTAGGGCACGAATCTGTGTTATTTCATGGTAGCCTATGTTTTATTTCTCTTCAAATCGAATTAGCTACTCAATTTTTACAGCAGCCGAGACTTTATTTATAGTAGAGTAGACCTACTATAAAGCAGGAAGGACTTTATACAATACCAATAACCTCTGTACATTCGGTGGGATTTTGTGAGATTCATAGATTGTAAAGGAATCGGCTTTTGTTGAGAAAGTATGTGAATATAGGCTACTTTTTGTACTTGTCTTATATCTTTTCAAATACACCGAATAAAATGCCAAGGACCTACCGAATATAACAATCGCCCCTTGCTTTAAAATTAAAAATAAATTATTTTTATGAAGCTCTTAGTTTCTGCTTAACAACGGGTAACGAATTGTTTTTCAGTCGTGTAAACCAGGTTTTATGGCGACGACAAGAGAGCGATTGAAGAATCACACACGACTAGGAGCCTACTGTTCCTATCAGAATCGTTAAAAGAAAAAGTCAGGTTTTTGAAAGCCTTTTCTTGTTCTGTTTAAAACCATGTCCCCAGCTTGTCGACCTTAACGACGGCATCGCGTCACATACCTCATTGTTCCACTGCGGCGTGCAACAGCGACATAAGCCAATTATTACATTACCTGTACATCACTCCATCAGTGACTGCAAACAGCAATGACATTACGAAGTTACAATGTGAATGTTATTATTGGTTGATGCTGCACGTGTAAAGCCAATTGCATATAAAGAAAACAATTAACTAGTATCTAAGTTCGTTCAGTTGGCACTATGGCAGCTTGTTTGATTGTTAATTAACTTGCCCCGGTTTAAAATCCTGGCAGGACAAGTTTCTGTAACCTATACCACTTAGATGGGGTTTAAATTTATTATTTTCTGAACGGAATAAAAACCATTCATTAGAGTATGATCTGCACTACCTCTAGTTTATCTAAGATGAATAAACTACACTAGTATTGGGGCAGCTACCTACTACTGTGCTCAAATCCTGATTGCATCTTGTTACCGATCAGTTACGTCCGACCAGAAGATAGATAAAAGAGGCAAAGAATTACAGATTCAAAGGTATTTTCTGAGCAAAGTCTAAAGGAGGAGAGTTCAGCCTGGTGATCAAAAAGGGTTTAGTTCTGATGCGAGTTCTAAGTGACAACAACTTCTGAACATAAGCACATGATCTTATAAGTCAAGTCCTGACTGAGCCCGACTTCTGATTTTCAAAAAGCTCACAAAAAATCAAGGTCCAAAGTTCATCCCATCTTAAGTGTATGGAGAAATCTATGGATTTGTTGTATTGTAGAAAAATATTATTGAGGTCAGCAAATAGCCTATGAAGAAAAGTGTGCAGATAAAGAGTATCGAAAGACAAAATAACATTTCGAACATCTTTCGTACATAATTCTAACTTAATAACAACAATTATAAAAATTACAAAAAAGGAATAGGCATATTAGTTAACTTCGCTCCTATTTATTGTGTAGCGCAGCTTTGTTGCCAGCAGATATAGTTGTTTTAATTTTCTAAAATAAAATTGTTACGGAGTTCAAGAAGATAGTGATTTAGACTAAAATGTATACTGTATCGTAAGCGCCATTATGATAATTGCTTTATTGCAACTCAATGTCATATTGTGAGCAATAGTGGAATGATTCATGACATGGGAAATAGGAGCACTTAAGAAAATCCTTTCCGGCCTCATTGTATCAACCACAAATTTCATTCATGGGCACATCGAGATCAAATCCCGGGCCTCAGCGGTGGAAGGAGTAATTTATAAACGTCACTATGTCATCATAAAACTTACCATTTTCGTAATATTTGTCACTAGATTTTTAATGGTCATGGAAAAAATGACCCTGTATTTCGATTGCATAATTTTAAACGAAGAAATGACCAAATTTCAATGCAATGTTCTACAAAAAACTGTACGAGAGTTTGAGGCTCTAATGTAAGTTTCTCCTTAAAATAACTAAAGTTTTATCAACTGTAGACTGCACTTAACAGATCATTCGCACGTATTCAACTATGACAAGAAGCATCCATCTTCAGCAACTGACTCCCATATTGCCAACGTTCCGGTCAGGCAGAAGTATGTGTATGATTTTCTCGTACAATATAAACGATTTTAATTATTGTTTGTTTAATATGTTTGTGTTGTTTTGTTTGGTGTTTTTGTAGTCTATATTTCATATTGTTCTAGTCTGTTGAGGGTGCGTCCTTTGTAGTTAATGTGTAAGGATTTCCACGTCTGTATTGACGTCTTCGTGTGTTCATTAGGTGCTTTGCATAGGCAAAACTTATATTAGTGTGAATATTCGGATTTATTCAGTTTATCGTGTTTTGAAATTTCACATACTTATTATGATTGAATTTCCAACAAAAATACAGAACCCTATTTTACCAGCTGGCATATTAGGGTTATAGATTAAACATATATACAAAGAAAACAGTAGACTACATGTACATATTACAATTTTGAAAGTACACTATTCATGAATCTTGAAACAACTTTATAACTTTGCTTATTTAAGAAGAGACGATAGAGCGGTGTAGTAAAGTCAAAATTTAAAAAAAAAATGCAATATTAACTGATAACGTTCATGCAAAATAATGGACAATGAAATAAGAGATGCCTAACAGACTGGCTTTCCTCTTTACGTTTACAATTTGCAGAAATAGAAATTTTAAATCTATGTAAGTATTCGCCAAATTTCCCATGTCCTGTTAAGAATTTAGTCATAATATAGTCTGGAATCAAAAGTGTACAAGCTATTCTATCTTGCACTCTTGGGAAAAATAAATCTTTCGTTGTGCTGCCATTATTCGTTTCTTGCCAAATCCGATCCCATGGGCTGTGCACATCTTCATTTAATGTTTTCTTAATGAAGGATAGGGGGCATAAACTATAGGAAATTTTAACATTTGAAGAAGCACCTAACTAAGCTAATTCATCCACTTTCTCGTTTCCTACATTTCCCATGTGACCTCGGACCCAGGTCAAACAAATATGAATATTGTGCTTGTATTTAGTGCATGTCTAATGACAGTGGCTGGTGCAGCCTTATTATATTTATCATCTACGGCTTGTAAAGCCGATTGTGAGTCACTGTTTATGCAAGCACTATTGCTACTATCAATGCACCATTTAACAGCTTCTTTTATGTTGAACGATTCCACTTGAAACACAGAACAGTGTGACGAAAGTTTATACAAAGCAGAATAAATCTCAGACACACTATTATCATAAACCACAAAAGCACATCCCACCATAACTTCTTGAGTTCCACAAACAATGTATCGTGACCCATCTGTATAAATGTAGTAAGAAGTTCGGTATACAATTTCAGAACACAATTGCATGAAATTGGTATTATATGCTGGATTTCCGACTAAACTCCAATGTACCGGTGTTTGTAGTTGTAAATGGGAGATGATATTGGGTATCTTTCGACCTCTCTTAATATTATTTATACCAGCCATGAAGAGACCACTTAAATGTAAGAGTTCTATGGCAGCTATAATTTGGGCAGCATCAGTAGAAGTTGTACGATAACCTCTTATTATTCGTAGAAGAAATCGTCTTTGTATTTGCTGTAAATTTTTCTCAGCTCTTTTTTTATGTAGAACACAATATAAAAGGAGAGGCTCAATCGCTCCACGATAAGTAATTTTCATTATGAAGTAATTAAATCCTCAACTAGGTCTGGACGCCTTACATAAGTTAAGAAGAAGTTTACTGGCTTTGTTGGCAATGTGATTCAAAAGTGATAGGGATGTTAGCTTTGTATCTAGTACTACACCAAGGTAGCAAAAACTGTCGAACATTTTAATCCTTTGTCCATTCATTATGAAATTCACAACATCAATTTTCCTTAGCTCGATAACCATCTTAGGAGAAGTTTTCTCAGGATTAAATTGAAGTTTATTTGTTTGACTCTATTAAAGAATGACTTCTAACGCATTATTTACTTTGTGCTGTAAATCTGCAATGATATTGCAAGCAGTAAAGCATCGTAGGCATACGCTGTTAAGCTGTAGTCTTCTGGAAGAGTTTGTTTAAGAAGATCATCATATACCTAGGTAATATGATCCAGAAGCCTGAACTGCAGGTTGACCCTTGGGGCAGCCACGTGTGATATTTTTTGATACTTTCTGATCACTTATGGTAAGCTCTATTTTTCGATTATTAAAGTAGCTTTTAATTAGGCTGAATATATTTCTACTTGTAAAAGTATCTTCGGCCACCAAGCGTGGTCAAAAGCGCCCGATATATTTAAGGACACCATAACGCCAATTTTCTTTTCTGAGAATGTCTCTTTCATCCAATCAACCACTTGGCACACTGCATCTTCGGTTGATTTTTGATGAGTGAATACAAACTGTCGATCGCATTAGTCTGTAACGCAAACATAACACGCTGAATGATGAGTTTTTTTAAGCATTTCCTCAAGACAGGTCTAAACTAATGCGTCTAAAGGAGGCAGCTATATGTTTTTGTTTAGAATTAGGTTTTGGTATGACCTTCACTATCGCTATTTTCCAGCAGTCAGGAAAGGCTCCTAATGTTAAACACTTATTAAAGATCTCCAACAATAATGTAGGTTGACTTAGTTGTGTAGCTTTAATAATGTTGGCAGAAATTTATTGATTCCTGGCGCCTTTGAGTCATTTTGCAGGCTTATAACACGTGTCACCTCAGAAAATGTGAAGGCACAGTCATCTGGTGTGTTGAGCACAGTTTCAGATTCAGAATGGATGTATTGCTGTTCTGGAGTGTCTTCTGTGTCATCATGAAAAATCTACGAACCCATATATTTGCAGTTTCTAACGCAGTTCTTGTAGCCTAAATCCATCCTCTATTTTCAGAGTAGAAAACGTTCTGTTTAAGTTCTCTGGTCTTCTACATAGTTTGTATATTGCGTTCCACGGATTTTGGGCAGACTGTAGAGAACAAAAGTTTTTCCAGCTATTGTTCTTTGCTTGAATGATTTTAGTTTTATAATCATCTCTAACTTTGTGATGGATCTCTTCGTAACGTTCCTTGAGTGGGAGGCCAACAATATTTTCCTCATTACAATAAGCTCCTTATTCCACTAGTAACTCTTTGCTACTCTGTGAGAAAGTGTAGGAAGATATTTATCACAAATTTTTTTAAATAGTGTTTTTCAAATTGTCTACCAGTATATTCAGCTTTTGGTTAGAATTAACATGTTTAACTTGTTCACTGATATGTTACTTAAAGAAGTACTTGGTTATCACAGGTGGGAGTTACTAATATGTCCACATGCTTACACATTCATTGACAGCATACTGCACAAGATCAAAACGAAGCAAAAAATTCGGCCCATAGACGAGAACAAAGATCAGTCACTTCAGAAAACTTTGATACAAAGTAACATTTAAAACAGATAACAAAACACTTAACAGAACACAAGCAAGAAACAACTCACGACATGGACACAAATATAGTAAGCCTGGAGTCTACAAATGTAACGAATGTCCCAAGTTCTATTGGCCTTATGGACAAACATGCCGGAATTTCAGAACACGATACACAGAACTCATCAGAGGACTGAAAACATGGGTTCTGGCTATGCAATCCACCTAAAAGCATAGGACACGAGTGCACAGACATCAATACAGACATGGAAACCCTAAACATTAACCACTAAGGTCACACCCTCAACACACTAGAACAATATGAAATACACCAACACACCATGCAAGACAACATAACCATCTTAAAAGAACAATTCAAATCACATATACTGTACGACAAAATCATACACGAACATCTTCCTAACTGCAATGTTCGCAACATAAGGGTCAGATGCTGAAGATGCAGTGAAGGCGCTTCAACTAGGTAATTGACATTATCATTCTAGTAGTGAATGTCAGTAAAGTTTAAATAAGTAAATATTAAATGACATCACTACAATTGATAAAATTCGAGAATAATTATTATTCTGTTTGGGAAATTGCACTTGCGGCACCATACTTATGCCACTAGAACTGCCTTCTTGATATCTTGAAATCATGACGGCAGTGTTACTACTAATGATGGTTTCTCGGGCTATAAGCCGAGTAAAAGGATATATTGCATCCAAGCTTTCGGTCGCTGACATCTCTGCGGCCTTCCTCAGGGAAATGAGTGTAGAAAATGTAACCATCATTCGTAATCAACGCCGAGAAAGCCTCAAGTCTTAAGTGTTACTACTGGTAGTCAGTTTTCGGTAATCATGGTAGCAAATGTTTTGGCCTGACTGATCTACGAAACTTGATAGTTTGGAACAGAAGTTATTGTACAGATATAAGCAACAGAATGGTAGCTATCTCTGAACTGTAGAAGATGAAAAAATGATTAATTCAATTCTAAAGCTGTGGAATTGTTATTATATGCGATATGCAGAGTATCCATAAAAGAACTCTTTGGTTTTTAATTAAATATTTTAGCGAAATAAAAAATTATGGATAGTGTTTTATACACGATTTGAAAGGTAAAATTATATTTTTTATGCAATCTAGTGAATTTCAGTATGTGTCGCATCCAACCGATAATCGACCTTTTTCCACGTCCTGACCAGCATGTCTGGGGTGATGGTTGCCACAGAAGCGATGATCCTGAGAAGACATCTGCCTACTTTCAGCAAGATTAAGCTCCACCCTACTACACCTTGAATATGCGGGAAGTACTCAATAACCTGAGCAGGGCATATTTCTTGGCCTCCTAGAAGTCCTGATCTCACTCCCTTAGACTTCATCTTTTGGGGACATGTAAAGGACCTTGTTTATGTGCAGAAAATTCAAGATATGAATCATCTACGGCAAGCATGTCAAACACGCGGCCCCTTGCAAGCACACTTTCAGCCCGCACAAAGGATACATAAGTTGGCCTGAATTTCGTTTCATTTTTTAAACCGGCGATTTGGGGGAGAGCCTACCGTTTTTCTTTTCATGCCTGCTGAAAATTTTGAAAACTTCAGTAAGCTTGTCTCAAGAATTACGGCAATGTGTGTGAATAGTTATTTCCCTTCAAGAAATCAACAAACACCTCTAATAGGTCATTTCTGACGAAACAACACTTCTCATCTCTGATCGAAGTCGGAGTTGCACAAACATTTTAGCCAGCCATAGGAAAAATTATAATTAAAAATAATTGTCAGGCCTCAGGACAAAAGACAAAACTTGTGGTAAATAGATGCTCACTTTGAACTCTTGTAATTTTTATACAATATATTTGTTGCTGCTTATACAAGACTTTGTTGTCATTTAAAAATTCCTTTGTGTTCTTTTGTTGAACTACTTCATTACTAAACCATTTGCATGCACATTGTATGTTTCTAAGTTTAAGTAATAAAAATATTGTGCAATAATTTTCAATTAGTTGTCGTGTGTGGCCCTCATGACAAAACAAACGTGACCCTTATGACCCTTGTCGGACCCTCAGTTTGACATGCCTGATCTACTTCAAAGGATCATCGCTTCTGTGGCAACCTCACCCCAGACATGCTGGCCTAAACGTGGCAAGAGATCCATTGCCCCTTGGATATGTGCCGTGCCATAAAAGGCGCACATATTGAAACGCACTAAATAGTAAAAAAGCATTTTTTTTTTGAAACCATGTGTAAATCATTATCCTGAATTTTTTATATATCATTAAAATATTTACCTTCAAAACCCCTGAGTTCTTTTACAGATAATGAAGGTGGTAGTGAATAGGATTCAAGTATATACATCGTGTAACCGAATAATTATTGTTCCTAATTTTCTGAAGTGACAAAAGGCATGAAAGAAAAGATTTTTTTTCTTAATTAAATAATCTCCGGAAATGTTTCGCTTTAATATTATTGTGGTATGGAGGGGGAAAGAAGACCTTCTATTCGGAAAATCACTTTCTTTATTTTCTACATTACACAGTAAGTTTAAAGAAATCTAATATGAGATATTAAAAAATGGGCCTATCGACTGTTCAAAATTGCGACCGCCATTATTGACGCATAAAGTACAATATAATAATAATAATGTTTATTCAGAATTCATATCTAAAGTGGGTCCCCTTCGATTACAGTGTATTTCTCGGGGGGCCCTTCTATAAAACTACAATCAACAATTTCTTACAAACTATACAGCCTATTTTCTAAATCTATATTCTCTTCTTACCGCTTCTTTGTGGAGCCTTTCCTCTTTTAAGTTATACAAGTGGTTACCCAGCGTTAAGAGATCTTCATCCAGCTTATCTTTTTCGATCCCTCTTAGTACAATATAACGCAATACGATTAAACAACGAATCCCTTCGGAATGTTTGTGTTCGGTTGCGATAGACCTACATATTAGAAAAACGTTACTGTGTAACAAAATTAAGTAAATAAAATAACTTTCCAAATGATATTCTTTCAGTTCTTCCTTCATGCCACTGTAACATGAAAATTATGCAGTTCCGGAAATTATTGTACCAAGAAAAATGTTTAATTTCGTGTCATGTCCTGTCATTCATGTAAAACAAACTGGAATAGTTATTCTGTTAAACTCTGTACATTAAACTCCATATTTTCAAATTAAATATTTTTTCTTTATTTAACTATCTCATCTACAAGTACAAGTAGGCTGAATATATATTTGAAAGGTCAGAACAGGTCACAGGCCCTATCATCAAAGATGACAAAGGACATATTAATTATTAAAACAATGCAAACATTATTACTGCTAATAACTGATCAATTTAATTAAATACTGTGGACTTAATTTGGAAGCTTTCACATCTGAACCACGGTAATAAAAACAGTAAAGTATGATTGTAGTATAATTGTATAAGTATAATTTTGTAGGCCTAATTTATTTTTGCCTCCTGTTTTGTAAAGAGAAATTATTATAGCGGACTTTGCTCTTTCGGAAATTGCAGGGGCTGCTTTCTTTTTTTTTTTAACTCATTAGCTGTTGAAATTCTTTCATTTATTGAAACATAAAAGAAGAATAAGGAAAGGACATAATACGTCGTCGTTTCGTCTTTGGTGGTATGGGAGCAATGAAGTTGATTCCGTTACAATTTGTATTAAACTCATTTTCCAACACTCTTGTTTTTCTGTAACACAAGTTCCATCAAGTAAAATAATTTCGTTTATAAGATAATTATTATTTTTATTGCACCCGTTGCGCTATTCACAGTTTGTTAAAATTTGTTTGGGTCAATATTTTTTAAATATAGCCTATATATATATATATATATATATATTATTTCTAATAACTGACGTAATGCTGCTCCAATTGTTTATAGAAGCTTTGTTACAGCTTAATAGACTAGGCCTATATGGATATTTCCTAAGTTTTTATGCTAATTTATACGCGATGCTAATCGACCTAATTAGACCATTAGTAGTAAAAAAGGAGTAATTATACAGAAAACTCTACATTAATTTTTAGGTTACTCATGAAGCTTACTTTTATAATATTAGGCATATACAGTGCAGGAGAAATTTTCATATTTTGGTGCTTGGGGGCAGTTTAATTTTGGTAAGTCTAACATAGAGAAAGTAAAAACGTTGGCACACATTAAGTGCAATAATAATAACCTGTAGAAGTATTTGGTTTAAGTGAAGCACTTAAGCTACAGATGTGAGAAACCCGGTGCGAAAATGTTGCACATTTTGAATCTGCAATACTCTGACTTCACTGTACAGATATATGATATAAATCTGTTCTCGGAATTCTATTATAAAGTCGGAGGCAATGAGTTATTGCTATGCGCGAATGCGTAGGCAATTACCAGCAGATAAGAAAAGTAACACAACTTCTGATATTCGCTACCAACAAAGTTCTTTATCTTTTGTGATGTTATTTATTCATTGTAAATAGAGTATATTTGATAGAGTAACAAGTTTTCACTGTTAACACACACATGCCACCCTCGACAGTGCATATGTTGTACCTGAACTGTACTTATAGTTTCTCGGAACGATGGACAACTTGCAAATGCCGCTGGTTCGGAGAGAAGTATGTCCTCGTGAGATGAGTAAAGAAGTTTACCGTCCTCGTTGCATTGTAATGTAAAAAGTGCGTTTCCACCCATCTCATTCTGCTAATGAGAGGCCTCATTAGAATGAAAGGAGGATTCGAAGATCTGTAATTTTAGACCTATATGATTTTATTTATAGGCTATATGTCAAACATTATAAACTATTAATTTGTCAAATGGTTTTACAAGTAACCATGTTATGAATTTATCTCAATTAAGTTGTATTAACCCTAGAACTCCGATTTATTTTTATTTTTTATTTTTTGAACCCACTGGATGAAATGACTTTTAAGTGAGGAAAACCAATATTTTATCTCTTTGAACTTTCGGACATATTACTAATATTCTAGTCTACAATGAATTCAGTTTGTATGTATTATTATTCCTAAGACTCCTTACTATTTTTTCTGACACACGGATTAGAAGGGGAGTTAATCGAACAGGCTACGCATCAAAAACGCACAAGAGCGATAGAATGTTTTAAAATCGCACAAGGGTGCATTTACATCACTCATGAGGCTAGGCCCGCATTCTTAGGTTTAAACTATTTTCTTCCTTGCTAGCTACCCGTGATATTTTAACAAAATTATCAATTTCATTGTCATGGCAGTTACATAGTTCAATCTTAAAAATCTAAAAATGGCTAAATGGTTTTTTAATTAAAATATGACAAATACTTAAACTAATATATCTAATATGTAATTAATTTAATATTGTTAATGTTCCACGAAAAATAAATTACTTTTTAAATATCTGTCTCCATTTTCCCTTGTTCATTGTTTCCAGTACATTTGTAACAGAAAATATGCATTTTGCACTACATTGTCCCGGTAAAGGAAATCGTTAGTGATCCGAAATCCCCGGTTACTTTAGAAGCAAATTAAAGGCATTTTTAAGAAGCTTACACTTGCAGTTTAATTACAGGGTTTGCTTCAGCAAGATGCCGAAAATAAAGTAGTCTAAAATATGGTTGATTATTTGAAACACGTTCTTATTGACTTTATGTGGTTTATGTGTTTATGTGTTTTATTTTATGTGGAGTTGGAAAACACAGGAAAAATTATAAAATTGTGTTCTACAGGCTACATTATTACTGTTGAAAACTAAGCAAAAGTATTCCTATAGTCTTGTGGCTCAGAGCATAGAATAAAAATAAAATTAGTTAATATATTTTTCAACGTGTTTCTTAAATTTTTTAAGTTTTAGAATGTTAAAAAAATAAAATAAAACTAGTTTAATATGTTTAACAACTAATACAGGGTTTATAAATACCCAAAACTCCGGGCCCTACTCATGACATTCCCTTTCCCTCTGTTCCGTGGGTTGTTGTGCTGTTTGATATTCTATGCACTTTTATTAAAGCAAAATACTTTCATAAATGTAACTTTCCATCAAAAAAGAGTTACGTAACATTCGAAGTGTCAGAAAAAAATGCAAAATCAAGTAGAATAAAATACTGAAGAGGAATGTAATGTAGTAGCCTATACGTGTATATATAAATAGTTTTAGTATACTGTATAAAGTATACAGTTATCAATTTTTAAAGAAATTTACCAAATTTATCGAAAAATTAACCGTAATACTAAGAATTAATCAATAACTGATTTTAACTAGCAGCAATACTACTGGGTGACCGCCTGCTTTATCTCGTGGTTAGCGTCGCTGGCTACGCATCCACAGGCCCGGGTTAGGTCCTCGGAAACCTCCTAGTATTTTTCTAATTTAGGGAGGTCTGGAACGGGATGCAGTCAACCTCGTGATACAAACTGAGTAGCTACTTGATAAAGAAGCATTGGTCATGGAAACCATCATTAACGGCCGTGGGAGCTGATAATATACCCCCTTCAATCCTGCCATCTGCCTATGGTAGATGACGTATATGTCTGACACTATGCTAGGCCTAGTCTGTCCAAAGATGTAGCCACAGAGTTTCTTATTAGAACTTTCAATTATTACATCTTTTTAACGCGTATTGCTAATGTTATCTTCATGTTAACATAGTAGGCCTTTCAGGAAAATCTGCTAGGGCTGTTTGAACAAACAGCTGTAATGTGCGCTTTAATGAGTACCGCGTCGAAACCACTAGATGAAATTACATTAAGAGGACTTTATTATTTTGTTTTTCATTTAAAACTGATTTGTGATCTTAGGAACATGTTGCTCAAATTCTCGTACTTTCCTTGTTTGGTTTTTGTTTATTGAATTTTGGATCTGCCAAACCCATGCTAATAATTTTATTTATTCACCAACCCATCTGAGCTATAAAGTTATACAAGTAGGCTGTGTGCTATTTAGTCTATTCCTTAAACACCGATCGGATAAAAACAAACGGTTAGGGAGCTTAGAAATTCCCGAAGAGTGTGTTCTTTTTAATAATGATTTATGAAGACAACAAAGAAAATAAATAAATAGGCCTAAGCAGTCATGTAGAAACGGAGCAATGAAGAGAAAATAAACGAAAAGAAAATAAAGAAATAACAATATCCAGTACAAATCCATTTTCATGACTTGACTGTAGTTAAGCTAAACTATCAAACGAATTTAATAGGACTGGTGATTAAAAGCAACATGTTTCTTTTTTAGGTGCAGCCTATAGTTACAATTTCTGTAGAGCACTTACCACATTCCAAACCTGAAACAAATAAAGCTAAGTTTAATTTTACTGCATATTTGTTCCCAACCTCATAAGAAATAATATCGCAGATTTTGGCTAAAGAATATTAACTTAGACTCACGGAAAGCAACAACAGAAATAACTTTCACATTTCATAGTGTCTGCGTGTTTGACAGAGAACAGCAAAGTAATCCGGTTTCTTTTTGAAGTCATAGATATAACGATTTTTCAATGTAAAATAGATAAGTTATTTTAATAGAATAAATATGGTTTATTTAATGTCCGCTAATGCGCTCTATATTGGAAAGTGGAAGCCTATGTAGTCTGAACATTTCTGTAGAAATTTTACACAACATAAAAATATATAGGAATATTAAAATATAATAGCATATAGGTCCATTACTTGTAAGTGTTAGGGTCTGCTAGTATAACATATGACACTATGTCATATTATAAGAAAATGCAGACGGAAAGGAAAAAGAGGCATTAGAGTTAAACCATTTTTGCTCTGAAGCTAGAGGCTGTAATGGAGAATATACACCGAATGCTATTAAGTCAGAAGACCGCTCCAACTTTCCGACACGTAAGGGGAATGCAGTGGTTTGTCAAATTTAACGCAACTTCCATTAGAACTTTAATTACAACGAAAAGAAGTAGACATGGAAGACACGAACGCATAGGCCTGCTGATCAGCCAAACTAAAATACCGTGAACGACCAAGAAAGAAATAGAGGAAACTCCTTTATGGTTAGAGTATCCTAAGATAGCTCAGAACTTTTTTAGACTTACTGTGTATGAGTCTTTCTGTTCTGCTAATGTACAATATGAATGGATTTCTATTAAGTTCCACTAAAACAAAAAGGCATTCACTTTAAGCTACCTACTTTTAAATGAAAATGCAAATAGGCCTACTGTCAAACTGCTTAATATAAGTTAACTTATGATCCCGAACTTATATGGACTAGCCCAACTGCATTGTGTTCCAGATTATTTATTTATTTATTTATTTATTTATTTAACCTGGCGGAGTTAAGGCCATAAGGCCTTCTCTACCACTCAGCCAGGGCAAAAACATGAAATACATAATGATAACAATAATAATGATTAATAATAAAAAATAGAACTGATATACATGAATACAAGAAACGAACATTAAATACAAAGAAAAAAAATAGAACATAAGTAATACAAATGACTAAAAATAAAGAAAAAAAAAATGATGAAAGTCTAAACAAATACATTCTTAGTTATTACAAAAGATAATGAAAATTAAAATATATTACTAATTAGCATCAATTCCTAAATGTTATTGTATACTAAATTTATTAAATGGCGCTTGAACTGTGAAGTCGTTTGGCAGCTCCTGAGATGGCTAGGCAGTGAATTCCAGTGACGAATAGCTGTTGTTGTAAACGAATTCGAATAATGTGTAGTTCTGTAAAGAGGCATGGATAGTAAGGGGTCAAGCTGAGAGCGCGTGCCCAAGTTATGGTAGGAAGAAAGGTAATGGAAGCGACTGGAAAGATAGCTAGGTGTTGAGGTATGAAGGATTCTATAGAGCAGTATGAGACAGTGAAAATATCTTCGCTCACGCAGGCGTACCCATCGAAGTGATTCCAGTGACGGTGTTATGTGGTCATATTTACGAATGTTACATATATATCTGACGCACGCATTATGAACACGTTGCAGTCTTTGAGTCAAATTGCTGTTTAAGTCAGTAAGTAGGACGTCACAATAATCAAAATGAGGCAAAATGAGTGTCTGAACAAGTGCTTTTCTTAATTGAAACGGGAGGCAGTCTTTTATACTATACAGAGTATGCAGCGTTGCAAATGTTGTTTTGCAGATATTAGCGACTTGCATATCCCACGTTAAATTATGGTCAATGTATATGCGTATCTCAAGTTATTTACTGCTGGTGTGGTACCTAACGAACACCTTAACAATGCATATTATGGTTTATTACTTTCGGTACGTACATCTGGAATAACGGCATCTGTGTTGTCAAGTTCTTGTGCTGAAGAAACAAGCTTAGCGTATTTATTGCTGAAGATGTTTTAACGATAGTAAATATATATTTAAATCATAACTTAATTCAAGCAATACCATACCTCGACCAATATTACTGCGTTCGGGTACATAATTATCAAACTAGATACAACTATCCATCCTTTCGAGGTTCTTATTGCAAGACTGTCCAAAATTAAAAAACCTTTTTTTTTTAGGAGCAATAATTTCATTTGGATTGAGACTTTACCGACATTGATAATGGATAACAGTTTCTCGGGCTTTCACTCCGGTGAATGGATTTAGTGATTCCGAGCTTGTGCCAGACGAAAGCTTTGAATTACTAAATACAATCACCCGAGAAACTCTTATCTAACAAATTTCATTATTCAATAAATGACCATAAGTTGTTAGTTGCAACAATTTGAAAACATCGATAGTTTGTCAATAACCATTTTTTATAATATTCATAAATTTATGATTCTGTTGCCACTTTTAATAAACATTTAGCATTTAGCATTTTGGAAATGGATTCGGTGGTATAGGTAGAACAGCTCCCATTGCACAAATCTGCTGCGAGCTAAACTCTGTCTAAACAGAATTTATTCTGTTTATTATTCTGTTTATTTATTCTGGCAGAGCTAAAGCCATTTGGCCTTCTCTTCCGCTCTACCAGTAAAAAAAAACTACATTACTATTACATAACACAAATACATAATATTACAGATAATTAATTAATACTTAATACTTAAATACCAAGAACTAAACATAGTTATAATTTATAAACTAGAGTGCTATAAAACATTAAATTACAAAAGAAAATTACAAAATTAAATTACAAAATTAAATTACAAAATATAAAAATACTAAAGAAAATAATTAGGATTATAGCCTAAGATATTTAAATTATACTAACTAATACTAAAGAGAAAAACGTATAGTTACAAGAAGTTAGGCTACGGGTTACAAATATCAAAAAGAGCTCCAATTAAGATTTCTAGTTACTACGATGAAAAACAAAACTAAATTACATGGTTTAAAATTAATATGTTAACTTCTCTCTGAAATTTACCAAGAGTTCGACAGCCTCTGACCGTGCGGGGGATGGAATTCCATTGGCGAGCTACTGATACAGAGAATGAGGATGAATACGATGAAGAGCGATGGAGAGGAATAGAGAGTACATGACTATGTTCTGATCTTGTATTTAGGGTGTGATGAGAAGACAGGTTAAGGAAGCGGCTAGATAAATATGATGGTGATGAAGTATGAAGAATTTTGAAGAGGAGACAGAGACAGTGAAACCTTCTTCGGTCATTCAGACGGAGCCATGACAACATTTCGAAGGAAGGCGATACATGATCGAACAGATCTACATTACAAATGAATCGTACGCACATATTATGAACACGTTGCAACCTTTGGGATAAGTTAGAGCTCAAGTCCGTAAACAGGACATCACAGTAATCGAAGTGGGGCATGACCAGGGTTTGTGTTAGAGTCTTTTTTACAGCAGTAGGTAAGGGCATATTTAATCTTTTAAACATATGAATTAACGAGTTTACTTTTTTACATGTTTCGTTAATGTGATTTTCCCAAGTTAAATTTTTGTCTATCAGAACACCGAGATTTTTTACCGAATCGCCAAATGGAATTACTGAATTATTGATTTTAATGGGCATAAGGTTGATTTCATTCAGCTTATTTCTCAGTCGCTGATGCCCCACAACTATTGCCTGTGATTTTGCTGGATTCAGATTGAGTCCCAAACTGTGCGTCCATTCATCTATTGAGTTAAGGTCGTCGTTTATGCTAGATATTGTGTCGTTGATGTTGTTAGTATTTGAATGTATGTACAGTTGTAAGTCATCCGCGTAGAGATGGTATTTGCTGTGTTGTATACAGTTTTTAATGTCGTTTATGTATAGAGAAAATAGTAAGGGTCCAAGAATGCTTCCCTGTGGGACTCCTGCCTTTACGAAGCGCCATGTAGAAGAACGATTATTGGAAATGACACATTGTCGGCGTTCGTGCAGGTATGAGCTAAACCACAGAACAGCAGTATCTGACAGGTTTAACATCTTGAGTTTAGCAATAAGAATGTCTGTGTCTACTGAGTCGAAAGCTTTAGTCATATCAAGTAAGACAAGTATTGTCATTTTCCGTTCGTCACAGGCTTGGCGTATGTCTTCACAAATGTTCAGTAACGCTGTGGTCGTGCTATGTCCTGCTCTAAAACCAGACTGATAGTGATTTAGTAGGTCATTTTTATTGAGGTAGTCAGTCAGTTGGTTGTGTACAATTCGTTCTAGTGCCTTGGAGAGGGTAGGAAGAATGCTAATAGGCCTATAGTCTTTAGGAGTTTCAGGGGATTTTGTTTTAGGAAGGGGTTTTACGTAAGCTTGCTTCCACTGTTTAGGGTAGGATGAAGTCATAAGGGAGGCGTTGAAAATATGAGTAACTGTAGGTAGTATAATTTATATGGATTCAGTTCATGTTTCTACTTCTCTAAATAGTCACTATATAATGTGCTCATCACCACAATGAGCCTTCTTCGACACGTTCAAAGTAGACCCACTGTCAAACTTTTCGTCACTGCGTAGAAGAAAAATCTCCAGTTAGCTTCTTAGGGCTATGTTCACCAACATGGATAAATTTATCCTCTAAACTCAACAAATTTTCGTGACAGCCGGGAGGGGATATTACAGTATTACATATAATTTCTCATAAAACGAATTCAGCAACCTTATTTTATCAATATTTATTGAAAATTCTATATTCTGCTTCATATTCCTGCCACAGTCATAAGTTTTCTCTCGGTTGATCTTACTCGAGGGAATACGTCAGGGCCCAATTCCTTTATTTATTTATTTTGTAAGCGTAGGCCTACGACACCTAGTAGCCTATTATACAAGAATCTAGATGCCATGCTATAATTATTATCGTTTCCACATCTGGTTCAGTATCTCATATTTCGGCCTTAAATCAGGTTTAACATAGGCCTAAAGACGATATCTGGTTTGTTTTTCAGAACACAAAGCACTGCATTGAAAATGTTTGTTCACAAAAAAATGTACTACAAAACGGAAGTAGATGTTTCAACGCCTTTTCTTCGAGTGCTCAAAAACTAATTTAACCCAAAATCGATTAAGTGTACTATGTAACTTATGAGAAAGATGTTCAATGAGCCATTAGAAGTAACTTCAACAAGTTCATCTTGCTCCTTCTCAGATATATGTTAATAATGCCGTGGACCTCCAGGAGTATGGAAATGACGATAAGAAATACGTTTTCATAGGAGTGAGGGCTGTATGTTTTCTAGGAGCACTGGATGGTAGTTGCGAGAACAAGAGATGCATATAAAATTCAGGACAATCACTCTGCCGATGTCATATTTACGAACTATCTTCATCAACAGCGATGTCATCGAACTGTGCAGTACACTCTGCACGAAATAGCAGCCACCTATAACCTGATGAGTTGGCATTGTGTCGTGCTGCGGACAGCACCTGACAAGTGTTGGTATAGCCTACGTAACTCTTGGAGTCAGTGGCTCCACTTCAGGATTAAAAATAGGCAAATACTGCAAGTATTTCTAAAACACGGCACACTACTGCATTTTGTAAAAGATTGCACTTAGTTTTCCTTCCCTCTTCTCACTTCCTGCAAGGACCTATTTGCGGGCGTGAACATCTTTGCCCAACGGCATTGAATTAATTTCACAATTGAATACTGTCTTGCTAACGTTTTCCACAACAATCGAATTGCTCGTTTTTTTTTTTTATGGAAGGTATTTCGTATCCTCGAAAACAATTGATTTTTGGCATTTAAATTCAAAATTTTGCAAAATCCTTTCTTACTGTACACTTACATTATGAAACGACGGTACTGTCAAAATTCAGTCAGTCAGGACAAAGCCGCTTATAATCCTACAAGCAGGTGCCCGCGGCTTTGCCCGCGATTATTTACTCGACTGCTAGATGTTTTATTTAAATTACTTCTTTGACAGAAAAATAATTAAAATATTATATTTATTAACACTGACATCGTTTTTCACATAAATGTTTCACTATATATTGTCTCCTTTTACATGCTTAGGGCCTATGATAAGCATCCATATTTCTAACTAAAAATACAAATCCTACAGCTATGAATAACGTATCAGTGAATAGAATTTTTTACCGACTTCTGATATGGCATACTCGTTGGCACATACTCAGAATGAAACAACTGAAAATGCTGTTCCTGCAATACGAACTCTTATTCTACATCAAAATGTGAAGTGAGAAAATGGTATTCCCTATATCCGGAGTAGAGAAAGTTATGTGACTGCATCACATTGTGGATTATTTTCGTGGATTTCATTATTTATTTAGGCTACACCAATGAATTATATTGATAGCTTCTCTAATTTGTCAAAGTCCCGTGTCATTCACTTCCAAAGCTATCTGTGACCACTGAAAACAATACACTGCCATGAGAACTGTACATTGAATGTGATTTGGATTTGATAATTCTGTGCAAGAATATATTTCTCCTCTAAAACACTTGATCTTTGGCATTTAAGATCAAAATTTTGCAAAATCCTTTCTTAGTGAGCACTTACAATATGAAAGAAGGTACTGTCAAAATTCCAAGTCTGTACGTATTACAGTTTAGGCTCTACGTTGATTCTCCGTCAGTAATTAAGTGAGTCAGTCAGTCAGGACAAAGCCTCTTATATTATACTGTCTTAAAAGGCCCGGCGTCACCCGGGTTTTGTATTTTGTAGTTGGAAATTAACTTATGAAGGACTTCCTATTTTCAAACGAATGGTCCTTAAATAGTAGGTATGTAGAATTCGAAATGAGGAAGAACTTCTTATCACACTCAAACAATTCCCTCAGAAAACGCTTGATATAGCTTTTTGTGGCTCATAGAGGACGTAGAATTTTGCATCCCATTGCTCCTGGTAGGGGTTCAAATAAGAAGAAACAGAACTTCCGGTAATATAACATTGTATTGTCTTTACGTAATATTTTATTTCTCACTCTCAAGTTAACGTACAACCATTTCGGGACTGAAATTAAAAATAAATTCAATACAACTTTCCTACTTTCCTCCCCAAAACCTGGGACACAATAATATACTGCATGACTCATACAGGGATACTTTATACTTTCATTACCCTCAATGTTTGTCCTGGCCTGTCTCCTTTATGCTAATTGGAATAGGCTATAATAAATTCAGAACCTGTGATTCATTAATTACCCTACACGCAATAATTGTAATATGTACATAAACAAATCTAAATATACATTAAGACAGAAAAGTTTTGTTTCACATCACTGAAACCCTATAAATAGCCTTTCTATTAACGACACAAAGCTATCACTCGAAGCATTTAACAGACGGGTCAAGTCAACATTGACTATTAACCCTCAGTACAATGAAGACGAATTTTATAATGTAAATGTTTGATCTTATTTTTATGAAACGAATTGTGCTGAGTAAGAATATTATTATTAGTATTATTATTATTATTATTATTATTATTATTATTATTATTATTATTATTATTATTATTATTAAGTCGACCGTCCTGAACGCGAATTTGACAATAAAAAATTTTGTTCCTTCCCGATTTCTAGAAAATTCCGATTTTAAGTTAATGCTAAAAACAGTTATCTGCGTAATTGCAGTAACGATACAAGAAAAGTTAATTACACGCAAATAAAAATTTTGTTCCGACTTGCGATACATGTGTTCCCTATAATTCGACCCTTCTTAACACGAATATGACAATAGGCCTAATAAAAACTAGTTCCTTCCGCATTTCGAGAAAATTCCGATTTTAGATTAATGTCACACAGTTTGTTCAGCTTGTACCGTAATCGGATTTTTAATAATTCCGATGTAAATATACAATACACAGCATACATAGAAAGATATAACCTCTAAATATTGAGAAAGTGAGATGTACGGGTTTCTTTCAAATTCTTGAAATTTGTTCGAAATTTAAAATTTTGAACATGTGAAGGAAAAATAACAAATGACTATTCATTTTAAAGGTAATTTACTTCCCTACAACTTATATAATGAGAGCATTGCTGTATACTGAAGGGCTGAAGCGCTAGAAGGAAAACTATGTCGAAAACTGAAGGCGAAAGAGCTTTTATCGAAAATATGCTATTTTCGCTGCGGATATCTCGAAAGTTATTGGGAATAGAAACAAATCTGTAGGGTCAAACTTGTAGAAAATTTTATCACCTATAATTTGGTGCATAGTAACTTTTCCTCCACGATGCTCAGTTGCTTAGATATAAGCTAAAACCTATAAAAGGTTCTACGGCCCCCCTGCCCCCGCTCACCCCTCACCCTCGGTGCCTTGTAGTATGTTGTTCAGAAAACTCCCTGAGACAACTATGCCAAATTTAAAACTACACGATTTTTTCTATTCGGTGTTTCTCGACCTTTATTGACTGGACTAGATGCTCTTCTTTTGCGTTGAAGTGAAAGAACTGAACCGTTTCGTGCCGTCAAATACACTTCTGTAGTTTCCTGCTTCTTATTGCTCTCTCTTGCGTGAAAGTAACCCGAGCAGTTTCATGCTATCGCCAATTTAGAAGAAATGCTCATTTCAATAATACGCTGCGGGATAGTTCGGTGAGGCACAAACGTGGGTTCAGTCCCGATGACATTATTACCAATTTTTAAAAACGTTTGACATGGAAACCTCTTTAAAATAGGTCACTTGCTAAAATTTCATGTTACGGGAATAGTCAAGTTTGGACAAATAAATGTAGAAACCACGGCTTCATTAGAACATCGCCTAAACAGAAGGCCTTTGCAGGGATCGAATTAAAATAAAAATGGACGACTTTCGAGGCAATGTAAACAAAAATTTTAATCAATGTATAACATAAAATATCACTTTATAATGTTATAATGTTAGTGAGAACCATAGTGCTAGATGTAGATCTTAGGTTTCTTAGTTCTTAAAACAACATATATATATATATATATATATATATATGCGTGTGTGTGTGTGAGCCAGCGAAAATGGAAAATTTGTAGCGCCTCATTATTTTAGTCAAACTTCCCCTTCCATTTTACTGGAAACTCGTAGGCTTAAGAAAGGAAGTTGTAGAGCATTAAATTTTCTTCTAAGACTTTTATATATATATATATATATATATATATATATATATATATATATGTAAGCACAAAACACCGAACGAAAATACAATAGAATACAACCTCTTATTGGAAATAATTAGTAAATCCTTCATAAATAGGCCTACAAGAAACTACATTCTTTTTCAAGCAATAACAATCACACACTTATATTAAATGTAAATGTTCCCTATATAGGCCATAGAGACTCTAAGGGTTCCTGGAATATGAGGCTCCCAGGTATTAGACATTCGGCACGTAAAGGTGGTAAGATTGTCAGCCTTACCCCGGCCGCCTTTAACTTACCCCCAGGATTGCTCCTGGTACTCATTTCTGTTGGCGGCTGAGTCCACCCCAGGGCCATAATGCCACCAGAAGGAAAATCTCAAGACCTCATCGGGAATCGAACCCGCGGCCTTCCGGTTTGTAGCGTAGAGCCTCAACCACTACATCACGGCGTACCCCGACACACTTATATTAGCCCAATCAAATTAGGATTTTTTGATGCATTAAATTATCTATTTCCAAAAGTTTCTGGAATGTGTAGGGGGAGCCTTTTACCCTCCCCCTACCACCCGCGGCATCTGAAATCGATGAGACTTTATTAGGCGATGTTCAGGGCAGTAACGGACGCAGAATTTTTTCCGGGGGATTTGAATAGGTAGAAAGAATACTAAAAAATAATTAACTTACATACATAATTAGTTTATAAAACTGGCCACTTAGAGTCCATATAGGCCTATAGCCCTTTTTCAAATTTCGGGGGGGATATTTCCCCCCTATCCCCCCTCTGCGTCCGCCACTGGTTCAGGGGACCTCCCCTACACATTCCTGAAACTTTTGAAACTATATAATTTAATGCAGTAAAACCAATTTTTTTGGTCTAATTTAGCTGGGGTAGTCTACATATAGGGCCCGGATTCTTAGGTTTTAAACTATTTTGTTCCTTGCTAGCTAATTGTGATATTTTAACATAATTGTCCGTTTTATTGTCATGACAGTCACATAGTCCAATCTTATAAAACCTATAAATGGTTAAATAAGACGTTAAAACACCGAGCGAGGTCGCCGAGATGGTAACGTCTTGGATTTGCATTCAGGAGGTGCCAGGTTGAAATTTCGTGAATGGCCAATTTGACATGGGTTTTTTCATGGTTTCCCCAGTCGTAAAGGCAAATGCCGAATTGGATATTTTCATACCATGAATCATCCTCTTCATTTCATCCTGTATCATATCTGTTTTATTAATATCAGTTGAAATTTACTCCATAAAATACACTAGCAATAGAAAATAATTGACAATCCATAGTTCCATGGTCTACCCTACTGTTTATAGACACAGATGCCGAACTCCTGATTTGACCTCATATCTAAATACAACTGAAGTAAAAAAAATCCCTTTAGGCAGGCCTACAGGCTGAGGTAGATTTCGAAGCGCTTTTGGTTTAATTTATTGTCGCTGCGTAGCACTCTTCTTCTTTAGCCTTGGCATGACAAACGCGCAATAATAACTGCAAAAAATAGGAAAGAGCACTTTTTCAAACATTCAATTCTCGCGTTATATGAGAGCTATCGAGAAACTAGTTATTGATTTATAGAGTACTCATCAAGAGCTTTCCAACGATACCCAAGACGTGGTTTCAAAAATTTCGAATTTCCATCCCCCAACCCCCACTCGTACCCCCAAAGCCCCAGGAATCGTTGGTGTCACTGTAAACTCCATAGGGAGTACTCTAATTTATTCAAACAAAGTTTCCCTCTATACTTCATAGGGGGCGAGATATACATTTTTTTAAATTTCAACTCCCTCCCCGATCCCCCCCCCTTGGGCTAATTTTGCTCATTAACGAACTTGTCCGAACTATTTGGCCTAGAAATAAAATAATATAATTTGGTTAAATATCTTCAAAATTACGGCCGCTAGCGTGTAAAGATATATATTTATATATATATATATATATATAACCTATATATATATACTATATATATATATAATAGGGAAACGTAAAGAAATGAAAGAATTTTTCGAAAGTGATGGCATGATATCGATTGCAATAGGTAGGTTTTTCTTCGAAATCTCCAAAAAAAAAAAAAAAAAAAGACATGAAAAACTAAAAATGGCTAAAACTGGTTTTTAATTAAGATACAATATAATACTTGAACTAATTTACTTAAAATATAATTATTACTGTTCACAATAAAACTGCCTCATTTAGCATCTCATTCATTGTTGCCATTACGTTTGTAAGAGAAAATGTAGCATTCAGGGACGTCTCTATTGAGGGGGTTAGGGAGTGCCACCCCCAATAATTTAAAATTAATAAAGTTGGGAAATTTGAGGTTTTCCACAGAAAAGTAGGGATATTTTAGTTTCATGGAAATAATTAAAACATTGCAACTTTAGAAGCCCATACAAAATTAATATTGTTCTTTTATGATGTTGGGATATCAAAAGAACATTTATGTTGTTAAGAGAACATCTCTAATGCAGAAGGGTCCGGAAAATCAAAAACATATTCCTGTAATAATAGTGCATCGAATTTTTATTTCGACTTTTGGGGAAATTGAGTTACAACGCTTGTTATTGTGGTAACACTGACTTTCCCATGTGACCGTATCGTACTCCCCTTCTCACCCTAGTTATCTGCTTTGTTTACTTCTTCGCGTCTCGCGTAGCCTACGCTACTTCATGAAAGTGTTATGATACAGTTTAGTTTTATCTATTATCAAGAATACATCTTACATTACTCTTTTACTAGGTACGTCTGGTAAAAAGTGTCTATAATAACGCAGATCTTTGAAAAGTAAAATTTTGTAATTTTAATTTGGTAATCCATAAATAACTACTGCTGCGTTTAATAATTTTACTGTTAAAAATGCCGATAGAACTTTGAAATTAACCGAAAAAATGATTATAGTTTTAAAATCTTGAAACCGGTTAGCCTAGTTGATACGCTAATATACACTAATCGTATAAACTCTATCGCCTGGTTTCAATGAAGTTGCGGTAGATAACCAATACATATTCTTAAATTCCACTAAAAAAAAGTATCGTAAATACAGTGCACACTCTCATCTCAGCAAATGAATATGCAATAGGCTTATAGCTGATCACAATGCCTGGAGGAGAAACATTAATTAAGACACTGAAATAAACGTTTTCTACCCATACAGAGTGGTTGTGGTGACTCGGTATGCCAGGAGTCTCCTATCGGCAACAGTCGTAAGGTACACAGTCCTGTACTACCGCGCTACGCCTCGGCTTCGGCCGGCGCGGTGATCGACGCGTCTCGAGATGCCACGATCTCGGTGCGGTTCGATCATGATGAAGGTCAAGAACTCTTATCAGAAGAAAGACGAGTGTATCTTGTTTCAACTAATTAAAGAAGGTGGAATTTTCCTATATTAATTTTGCCGATTACAAATTTCAGTTTTAAAACATATATTATTTTTTATTTTCATACAACCAAACTATTTTTTTCAAACAAAATGTTAATGCCGTGTTAAGTTTTGGGGTTGTTATTATTACATTATTTGTTCAATTTGAGAAAGTAGGTGTATGTCAGTTACCTCATACTTATTATTTAAGAAAAGGTGAACCAATGACGCGTGGTGTGAAGTCAACAATCCAAGACGTTTTGAGTATTATAGGTTTAGGTTATGTTAAACCTTTTATATTTAGGTGTGTGAAGTCAGCATTTAACAACTAGATATTTTGAGTTTGTTATTTATACATTTAAGGACGTTTAGGTTATGTTAATGTATTTACTTGGTTAATTTTTTTTTTTTTTTTTTGGAAGATCTACTTTTGTAGACGTTTTAAGTTTTATAAGGTTAGTTCAGATTATGTTCATGTACTCCCCTAGTTAAACTTTTTTATTCGAGTGAGAAGTCAACACTCAACAAAAATATGTTTTAGGACGTTTTGAGTTTTATAATTTTTAGGTTATATCAATGTATTCACCTAGTTACATTTTTATGAGCATACATTGTACCTTTTCATTGTTTACATGATAAACAGTGTGACTCATTAAAAAGATCTGGTGATTTATTCTCCCCTTTTGTAAACATTCAGTATTGCGATGAACTGTTTAACTTTTTTAAAAGTAAAAACTCTTTACGTAATGAAATGAAGCACTGCTCGTGTTAAAAAATTGTAAAAATTGTTCAAAAATTCATGGGGGAGGGTCCCCAGACTTCCCTCCATAAATTGCGAAATCTGGTAAAAATTGTTCGGAAATTTTAGATTACCCCCCCCCTCAAAGAAAAATTCTTTTAGCAACATCCCTGGTAGCATTTTATCATTTTGTCCCGGTAAATGTAAAGGAAATCCCGGTAAACTAATCATTAGTGAACGGACCTCCGTAGTTTCTTTAGAAGGAAATGAAGGGCATTTTTAAGAATGCTTCCACTTCCAGTTTATTCACAGTGTTTGCTCCACAACGATGCCGAAAATAAAGTATTCTCAAGTTGGTTTATTAATCGAAAAACGTTCTTGTTGGGTTTATGTGGTGGAGTTGGAAATTATGGGGTGATTGTAAGATTAATTGTTCTACAAACAATGAATTACTGTTGAAATTTAAGCAAAAAGTGTTGCTTTTGGTTTGTGGTTCAGAGCCATGGAAATTGTAGGTAAAATAAAAGCAATTAATATATTGGTTTAACGTGTTTATTACACCTTAAAAAATTAACATCAAAAAATTTTGTTTGAAAATGATTTAAGAAAGCTAAAATAAAACTATTTTAATATGTTTAAAAAACTAATACTTGGTTTATGAAAACCTAAAGATCCATGGCCAACATACCAAGCCACAAGGAAAGTTATTAACTTTTTTATTTTTTCTCCATTGAAATTGTTCTATATTATTCTTTGTTCTTCGTTTTTTCTACGTATATAGGGCTGATGATGACTCATTCTAGAATCGAAATGTATCCCCATATCAATGTATAGGACAACCTAGAAAGCTTGCCCAAGAGATAAATTATACTTCAAACTTCAAATACTACATGTACAACTACGTCGTAAATAGCCAGCACGAAAAACGCATGAAGAAAAGATGCTTACAAAATATCTTAGTGCACATAACCACATCGTGCTTCCACATAGAATTTATTAAGTGCCAGTATGGTACTTTATGAGATTGTGTGGGGGACGAAAAAATGTCTGTCCGTCTGTCTGTCTGTCCGTCCGTCTGTCTGTCTGTACGCACCATAACTCATATATGCTTTTTCGGATTTTCGTGAAACTTGGAAAACACATTTATAATGTCCATGGGAAGAACCCTATTGATATTGAACCAAATCTGTTCACCGGTACCGGGGCAATGCCCAATTTAGTGCCTATTTTAATAGGTTATATTAGAAAGGCGTCCGCCGGCGTGGTCTTGTGGTTAGCGTCGCTGACTACAGATCCGTCGGTCCGGGTTCGATCCCCGGTACCTCTTCGGATTTTTCTGAGATAGGGAGGTCTGGTAGGGGTGGACTCAGCCTCGTGATTCAAATTGAGGAGCTACTTAATAGAGAAGTAGCGGCTGCGGTCATGAAAACCACCATTAACGGCCGTGGGTGTCGGCATGCTGACCACATGCCCCCCAATCCTGCCATCTGCCTACGGGAGATGACGCAGCGGTTGGTGGTAGGCCAAGTCCCTCCAGGGATGTAGCGCCACGGAGTTTAGTTTTTAGTTTTTTATTAGAAAGGCGCCATAGCTCAAATACGCAGTATCGGATTTCCATGAAACTTGGTGTACACATTTATGATGCCCATGAAAAGTACCCTATTGGATTTGAACCTAATCTGTTGACCGGTACCGGAGTAAAACCCAATTTAGTGTCTATTTTAAAGGCGCAATAACTCAAATAAGCTTTATCGGATTTTTTTAAACTTCGTATACGCATTTATAATGTCCATGGGAAGACGTCTATTGATATTCGACCAAATCGGTTGGCCAGTACCGGAATAATGCCCAATTTAGTGCCTTTTATGTTAATATATAAAAAGTCGCGATAACTCAGACATGCTTTATTGGATTTTCCTGAAACTTTGTAAACCCATTTATAATGTACATGGAAAGACGTCTACTGATATCGGACCAAATCGGTAGACCGGTACCGGAGTAAAACCAAATTAGGTGTCTATTTTAAAGACGCGGTAACTCAAATACGCTTTACCGGATTTTTATGAAACTTGGTACACACATTTACAATGTCCATGGGAAGATGTCTATTGATATTGGATAAAATCGGTTGACCTGTTTCGGATTAATGCTCAATTTAGTGCCTATTTTATGGTAATAGCGTATTCGAAAGAATTTATGAAATGCAATTCAGTTATCATGACTACACTTCGGATTTTAGGTAAAAACCTATTTTAATCCTTAAGTGATATATGGACGAAAACTCGTATGCATGTTTCATAAGTGACTATGCCTAAAACTGATATTTTTATAGGACCTAAAACAGCCTATTTTTACATTAGAGCCGAAAATTGCCTTTTTGCTTGTTTTTCCTCTAATGTTCAAAATAAGTTATGTTTTGTTATAAATTCTAGCATTTATTTTCAGTTCGTACTAAATTTTTAGCTCGGAATGTGCACTAATGACACGTTTGTGACCTTGTTAAATAGTAAAGAATATTTCGTCTTCAGTAGAAAAATTCCTTGGAATTCTCAATCAAATGTAGTGTTTTTCTCCCGACTCCGACATCCAGTAACAAACAAACAAGAAAAAAAAAGAAAGAAAAAAAAAACGCAGTTCTCTGAATTACTGAGGGCGAGGGATACAAGGAGTCGAATATGCACTGTTTTGTATATTGTTTTGATATTGTATTGCACTAGAAAATCTAGAAAAGTACTAGTTGTTTATTGTGAAGCCAATTACGGACAAGAATTGTAAGGAATTGATCAATGTTGTTTACAGGTCCATTAATTCATGAACATTGTTTTCTAAAATTATATAGTAGGCCCTATATGAAAGTTATGGTAGTAATACAGGCCCTAGTAATAGGTCTATATAATTCTATGTACCATAGGTCTATAACTGTGTTTTATCATGATTATTGATTAATGGTGACTTCAATAAATATAATATTTTGCATTGCAATTGAGATATTTCAGAAAATTGGCAACTTAACGATTTTATAAGAGACTATTTTACGATTTTTAGAACCTATTTTCCAATTTTTAGAGCCTATTTTAGGTACCTAAAACAGCATTTTTAGCGACCTAAAAGTCCGAAGTCTAATCATGACAACATATTCAATTGTTTTACTGTGATCTTATAAGGCTTTGGCAATCAAAATACAGTTAGCTATGACAAATAACACTATTGCTTTCATGCGCTTATCCAACTAGACCGTTAAACTGACCCAGGTGGCTGTGATGGTAACGTCTAGGCCTCACATTCTGGAGTTCCAGGGTTCAAATCCCGAAACCGGCCAATTTGACTTTTTTTTTGTATTCTGCATATCATAATTGCAATCATAACTGATTAAACAAAAACTTACTGGCACTTTGTTACATCAGTTTACCTGATTTTATTATAATTACGAATGTGATATTAGTGGCTTACTTGTTCAACTGTTTGTGCACTAGTTATTATAATAACTGTAATCTCTTACACTAAAGAACTGGTGCCGTTGAATAGAGTGTTGTTCTGGTGCTACATATGATTATTTCACAGATATAGGCCTATGATTTTGATGTATGATGAAATGAGACAGAAAATTAAAAATTAAAATTTCTGCTAAATAATTTATTGATGAACAAAATGATTTAGACCAATAAATATCTTTTAAAAAATCTGAACTATACTCGAATGGCATGACTCTATTGGTCTGTTTTACAACACATTATTGATATAGCCTAGGCCTAATTTAGCTTTATAGAAAAATCAGTTTACTGTGCTTCTCTGTTCTCTTATATGTCATTAAAGTGTAATAACGTGAACTTTAATGTAAATTATTGGCAAATATTCTAGAATCCAATACTTCACTATAAATTGAGGCTATAAGGTGGAATGAAATTTATGAACTCAGTTCTACCCTGGGATTAGATACCCTAATATTCAAAATTTAAAGCAATCAAACTATAGTACGGTAGTCTCCCCCCACGTGGGGTTCCATACATACATACAGTACACACATACCGGTATTAGCATAATAGGCCTAGTTATGTTCCTTAATTTTAAAAATTAGCCGAATTTTAATACAGCTCGGACAAATAACTGGATAGCGGTAATGTACACATCAATTCCAGAGAAGATAAAGCAGTAATAGCTATTTGCACACATAGGCTAGTTAGTTGGAAATTATTGTGGCTATCTGGAATTTTCTGTCGATTATAGTTATTCATCTTCTCTGTATTTGTCAAGCGGACAATACCACATGGGCTACATAGTCGCCAGAAGCAGCTACACGATTGGCTATCCACTTTAAATCATAACAGAATGTTTTCAACAGCCTTACTGCACTGGAACCGATTATTCAGTCAGTACTTACCATCAACTAAACTCTCGTTTAGCAAATAATTGGATAACTACAAATAATTGGATTAAAGGTTAAAATGTCATTATCTATATAACGGTAGGCCTAATCCTGTTAATTGTATGAAAAATAATTGTTATTTGAATAATCATCTTTCAATTAACCAATTCATTTTCATCCGGATAATACCAACTCTATATTTAGCTTTTGTTTATGCTTTTTAAAATATACCCAGTATTATTGAGAATCAGTAGGCCTATATTCACCTAGGAAATAAAATACGTGAATACGTCGATGCGGCATTTCTTAAGAACAGTTTTGAGAGGAACTTTAATTATCCGATAACTCTTTTATTACATTACAAAATGATCAGTTATTACATTCATAACGAATTAGACCTATCTTCTATACACCCATGATGAAATTCCACTCTCCAGCTCTATCTTCTGCTGAATCTTTCAACTGTCCATAGCTTCTTTTCTTCTAGATATCATCCAGGATCTAAATTCTTCTTCTACCAAGTTTTCTTGATCGTTTTATTTTCCCTTCGATAGCATCTAGCAGAAGTCCTCTTGGTCTCATTATGTGCTCTAACCAGGTAGCTTTTCTTTTCCTTACAACTTCCAAGATACATCTCTTCTCACACTCTTCTGAAAACTTCTTCAATTGTTATTCTGTTTCAATCGAAAGTAATAATACCGCTGATGGTGACCATGTCATCTCAATGTTGCTGACAATCGCAATGAGAGAACTAGCAGATTAAGGAATGCGATGATGATATGATGACGAAGATAATGCTTCAAAAATTTCTGAATGGAATCTACGTTTATTTCAACATTGCTTCTGACTCCTATAAAGCTTAACGTCTTCGCTTTCCATTTTACTTAACATTTCCTGATTTAAATAATTCAACGTTGTTTTATGTCGGAACTCTTGCAATTAACATTTCCACGAACTGTAAGGATCTGCTGTCAGTTTTAAAGTAAAACCCTTCCAAAGGGGATTTCAACTTAAAGCTGTGACAGAATCCTCCCTTCTTGCTCCTCAAATATTAACGTCTCACGAACTCAGTTCACCCAGCCAATCTTTTATCTAGATGCTCGTTTTAATTGTCTGAATTCAACAGAAAGTTTCTTCTGATAAGGAACCGTCGCTACTCCTCTTTTATACTATTGCTCTGCTACTCTGACAGTTGCAACGTTACTGCAGGCCTAGTCTACTCGGTTATGAATTAGCCCAATTATATGTTAAATTAATATCTTGATATTTTATACCATAGGCATAAACTTCATTGAAAAATATAGTCGAATTTATACTTCTGCATTTTTACGTGCATTGCGTCTTGTGATATAAAGGAAATTCTTACTTACTTTACTTATTTTCTTTGTTAGAGCTTAACAATAAGAATTACATAATACATAAATGCAAAAAATTAATTTATTAGCCTATTAGATCTGTGTCAAGGTAAAAACGCTCTGAAGTTTATATAAGATTGCTAATTTAAATTTAAGAGTAATTACTAAATTATTAAAAAAACAAAACATTGAAAAATACACTTAGAAACCGGATGTGAAATTCACATAAGTTCACCTCCCCAAATAAAATTTAGTCTTTTCGTCTAATATATTATGTATGTCATTCTCTTCGTGTAATTTGGTTTTAAACATGGAGAGAATGTCGTTACATCATATCGCATTCCCGAAGGATATATATCACAAATAAAGTGTTATAAAATGCACATTCGTAACTTTCTTTACTTTAAGCGTGGCCAATAATCAGCAAAAGATACATTTTTTTCACTTCACACTCTAATATGGAATAAGAGTCCATATTGCAAAGAGCACGTATTCAGAATGGGTGGGTTTTAACTACCCTTCACAGATTTGTTTAGAAAAAATATTTCAAATGAAAGTTTTAATTCTTAATATAAGCACCCCATGTATAAAATTTAAACAAAATCGTTAGAGCTGTTTTCGAGAAAATTTCGACAAACTATTTTTTTTTCATGTGAAGTCCCCTTAAACACAAGAGAAAGTCGTCGCCAATCTTCGTGCCACGCCCCCAGACGGTACCAGCTCTATCGTCAGAAGGTGCCTAACCCAAATACAAAATGTTCTTTTCATACAATTTTTTGTTCTAGAGCTAAGCTGTTCACAGACACAAACACACGGAAACACACAGAGACATGTTTCCGAATATTTTTTGCTTCAGGGATCTCAAAACGTGTATTTATGTTAAAAACTAAACTTCAAATTTGGGGGTCGAAAACAATACTTCCTCCAGTACCTACGGTACGGGCAGAGGGAGTAAAAGTTGATCTTCAAATTACTGCGAGAAAACACCAAAATTATCCTTCATAATAGTGTATCTAAAGTACCGTACTAAAAAAGAAAAAATCTGATAATTACAACAAATTTAAGATAAGATTACAAAAATAAAGAGGACCGTGAAAGTTACCGGTTGTTAAGATGAGAAGAAGGTGGACAGCTAATAGTAAATTGCGATACAAGTGCCGTTAGCGGTGCATACGGATCGAGGAAGGAGTTTCAATTTCCGAGATCCGTTATGCGCTTACGGCACGAGTATTGCATGCTATTTTTTGTACGATGATTATTTATATAATTTTTTTTTAATTGAGATATTAGCTGAAAATATTATGTTTATACACTATTGAAGATGGATGTTATATTTCAGAAAGTGATTCGCATATGTTGGTTGTTATGGGGACCGAATATTTGTCCTGCTAAAGTCGACACAAACTGGGGGGGCCTTGGTTCCGGTCTTCCATAAAGGCTTGTATTATGATGGATTTACTTACGACACTTGTGCTTTTTGTAATTTTTACCGCACGGAGTTTTCTTTTGTTTTCATAGCAACCAGATTGCGTTCGGGAATGTCAAGTTACGATCTGCGGCAACAATATTCGTAAGTACCACTAATTAGTTACGTCGTGCAAAAAATACATTACGGAGTACTGAAATTATTAATTTACTGATTTCTCTCTGGAATTCGTCTAACTCTCAGCAGTATATGACGTGGTGAGGGATGGAATTTCAGAGACTGATACAATAAATGATGATGAATAGGACACTTATCAATATAATGTACAAGACTAAAGCCTGTTCTAAGCATGTGTTTACGGCATGATGAGGGCAAATTCGGGAAGCGACCAGATAGATAATGATGATGCATGAAGAATTTTGAAGAGGAGACAAAGTCAGCGAATTCTTTTCAAATCATTCAGACGGAACCATTTCGAAGGAACCATTTGTGATCGTACAGGCTTAAATAACAAATAAAGCGTACACACTTAGGCTATTTTGAATACACTGTAGCCTATGGGATAAGTTAGATTCGGGTCTGGAAGCAGTACATCATTTAATCGAAATGGCGCATGACTAGACATTGTATTAAAATCTTCTTTACGGCAAATGATAGGACATATTTTAATATTTTTACGTTAAGACATGCATTGAATTTCTTAAGCCGAAGTAGACGAAGTCTACGACAGAGAAAACAAGAAGACATGAATAACAAAATTAATGTCAGGTTTCTATTTTACAATAGGCTATGTTTACTTTTATTGTGAATAGATCAATGGCAAATGCAACTAGAGTAAGCTATTACCAAACTCCCCAAATCTTTGGCCTGAAGATGTATTATGAAATGCGAAATGTGATTTAAGTCTCAAATTTTTATAACATAAGTTATCGTATTACTTATTTACTTGTTACGAAGTTTCTTGTAAGTTATTTCTACGAGAAAATTCGTAACAAGTAAATAAATCTTGACAGGAAAAGTTAATTTTAACATAGGATTTCTACATGAGATTTTTTTTACATTTACATTTTTATTGATAACATAATGCATATTTACAAAGTATTATTATTCTATATAATATTATGTAACTTAATTGTAATTTAGACGTACGGCTTTCTGCTGTTCACTTTCTTTTTGTTGCGTTCATTTCCATTCTCACACAATACATTCTTTGTTACTTTCTCTAGAACTGAATAAGAACATTGATTTTTTTTAAAGTAGTAGACTACATGCATAAAATGATAACCTATTTGTTATCTTTTATTCCAGAAGGACTCTTTTACTTTCAAATATACTTATTGGTAAGTATTTTCCCCTTACTGTGTGTATAGATTACATTGATTGTAGTAGGGACACGTTGTCACTGCACGATGAATTTTGCTGTGTAATACTTGACCTTGTTTTATTATCTTGATTGACAGTATCGTGATAAGGAAAATAATTTGTTAGTTGAGTGCTATGTATTTAATTATATAAACATATGACTTAAAACAGTGGCATTGAGCTAAATTAATTTGATATTATTGTAGTTCCGCTTTGCCTAGTCTATTTGTATTCAGTGGTTCTATAGCTAAATGTAAAAGTGAAAAAAATATATATATATATATATTACAGTAAACAATATGGACTTTACCAAGGGAAGACAAGTTGTAAACAAATTCATTCGGACTTACTATTACAACACACTGCCTGTAGACAAAATAAACTATAATACAACAATATATGTAATAACAGGAGGAAGTGAGTCGAAAATTATGCCTCCAGCTTACGAAATGTAGGAAACAAACATTTCATCCAGGAAAATGAAGTAGTCCGCTGCTGTAGCGTAGGGAAAGCGTTCGCTCATCTCATGCAGCGGGCCCGGGTTCGAATCCTGCTCAGGACAGGTTACCTAGGTAGGGAGGGTTTATGGGGGTTTTCCTCACCTGTGAGACAAATGTCGGGTAACTTTAGGCCCTTGTGTCCCCGATAACATTGGGCCGTCATGATGATCTTCATCCCATCCTCGCCTTATTCGGAGCGAATGTGTGTGTGAATGGTGTGTCTCGTCCTGTGTGTTCGAGTTGTCTCAGAGGTGGCCCCGCATTGGGCTGATCACCCATTCGGGGATTTCCCCCATGTCCTCGTCTGGTCAAAAAGGTATGTAGCTCATGTGATCCATAGATAATCCCTCTTCAGACGGTCGCGGGCCTGTAAAGGCCGGCAGCATGGGTCACTTAAATGTCCCTGAAAGTGAGAGGTAAAACTAAGGTAAAGAAATAAAAAGAAAAGAAAGAAGAAAATGAAGTAGAATTCATGGGGCCCCATGCTTCCCCTCAGTACCTGAGTTGAATTTACAGAGGTATTAAAGAAATATACCTACATAATCGTCACTTTTCTGTAACTTCTGTATACCGTAACTTTATGCTTTATTTTTAAAAAGACTTAAAATTGTGCCCCGTTAAAGAAACCAGTAAAAACACTATATAACGCTGTAACCTTAAATCTGCTTTAAAAAAGTGCTTTTTATGTCTTTAATAGTTCTCTCTTGTTTATACAAATCCACAAAATTGCACTTTTTAATGAATGCCTTCTTGAATGTAAGGGAATCCTTCTGGAATAAAAAAAAAAATCATGCAGGCTTTATCGGGAACACAGTCGCAGGGTGCGTGCCGCTGCCTAAATCTACCGCAATCCGTACTGTATGTTGATTTGATTTCATATTTTTAATAAATATAAAATAAATATAACAGGCAGTAGGAATAAGTTATGTATACTCGTTTCTCATATGGCTAGCCTACTATTTAGTTAATATTTCAATTAAGTTAATATAGCTATCGTAATTTAACACACGCTCCCTGTTCAACTTGTACATCTGAAGCAAGGCGTGACATAAATTACAAGCATTTGACTGCACTCTATTTAAGCCCTTCCCTATTCAATAGCCTATCAAGTATGGGATAACCTACTGAGGCCATGGTGTCTAGATTTATTTGTCCAGACTTGGCGTTTTTCGTATGCGGTTTTACCAAGCAATTCCCCCGAAGGACCAATAAAATTTTTAAGACGTCAAAAAGAGATAATTATTTTCGAGAATTAATTTAATCGGGATTTGCACCAACGAACCCAATATTTCTTTATAAATCATAATTGGTGTACATGAAACTTATTTCCACGTAATTCCTGTGTGTTTTCCATGTAACTTAATTTTAGGCTCCTGATAACAAGAGAAATTACATTCTAAGCGTTTCCTTCCTCTTTCCACATCATTTTATTGCGATAATAGAATAAAATTTCCAGAGTTTTCCAAATTTTCAATTACACTCAAAGTATAGAGGTTCCCTTCATATGTGTGATTCAGTTAATAATCATATTAAAAAAAAGATTTGGGTTTCCTAACCAGTTGGAGTGGGTAAGCGTTTTAACAGGAAGACTCGGATTTCTTGGTATGGCCACTTAGCTACTGACCCAAGTTTTCTTGTAATTGTCACGCGAAGGCTAGTGGGCTAGTGTGCTACTGTTGGGTCGCGTGGTGCACATCTACCAGTCACGCATGCAGAGAGGCTACCTTGTGGAGGCCAAGCCGGCTTGTCACTTTCATCACAAATCATTTCAATTCAGTGTTAATGGGGAGGTACCTCAAGCCTATATCTAATGACCGGTTGCTTCATCACTTGTTAAGAATTGACAGTTCGTTAATGCGAGTTCACAACAATTGTTTATCATTTTTTGTTCCTGGTGGAGTATAAATAGCTATACTGAAACCTCCGTATAACGGTATTTGTATTGTTACATTGTATTGTTATATGAGGTTTATGTTATATTCAGGGGTTGTGTGTGATTTATCACACATTAGAAAGACTGCATGAAGAAAACTGTGCAATCTACAGAATAATTCATGGAACGGATGTGCGAAAAAGTGGAAAATAATGAATCACAAGAAAAACTAATTTTATTACTCAACTTACTGACTTCCGTTGATTTGTAACCATAGCTACTTTACACACGCACAAAAAATATTATTCAGACTGGTATATCATCACGAATCCTGGCTCACTTTGGGCCTAGCCGTATATAAAAAATTTCAAACGCTTATATGGAGGGAAGAGGGGAAGAAAAATAGACAAGTAAATTCACCACATAGCTAAGGCAAAACTAAAACAGTTGCCTCTTATGGTGTTTTAGTTGTACATTATGTAGCCTACATGTTGAAGTAACAAGCTAACTCACTGTATGTTTGTGCACATAAGGGATAATTTTAGCCTCAGTGATCCTATTTTCCACCCCTCATTAACGTTTCTTTTCTTGAATTTCTAAGAAAACCATAATGGTGGCTGGGAAGGATAATCAACTGATACCAAATACCATCCATAGAGCTAAGCTACTGATTTGTAGTAACAATTCAACTTCCAAATATCGTTATAAAAGGGTGTTTCTGAAATAGCTTCACTGTTATAGTGAGTTAAATGTAACATTATTAAGATAGGAAAATCGCCGGGAACAAATAAAAATATTGTAATAAGTGGGTTCATCGTTATATCGATCTTCGTTATAGAGAGGGGTCTATATATATACATTTATTTCATTGTAACCAACATAGATACTATTACTCTTAACACTACTATTATCATATATCTATTTATTAAGCCTATTTACAATCGAAAATAACATAAATAACTATTTAGCATTGAACATGTGAGCCATAAACTAGATAAAAACATTTTTTTTTAGAAAATACAAATGTAAGTCAACAAAACAGTTTTATTTAAAACATCACTTACGACCTTCTTGTGTATCTGTTCAATAGACGTCTGCAACTCCTTATGATAGCGTAGGATTTTTCTTTATAAATAAATAATTAATTGCAGCAAAATAGCCATTTACAGTTTTCAGAGTCACACGTTTGCACATTCACTTATTCATTTAATTCTTTTCGGGCATTGTTGTAAGTGCTCACAGCCTTTATTACACAGTTCACATACACACGGAATGTTTGGGTCATGAAAATTCTTTTTTCTACAGATTATTGATGACAACCGTGGGTAGATAATCTAGTCATATTTGGTGCTGTCCATGTTCGGTTTGTCATTGCTTCGGTGGCGTAGAACTTCGGTCATACATTCTCTATTTTTTCCTCCATGGTGCTTATTTGGTTTTCAAAAGCCCTGGTGTGTTGTAACATATATCTGAGCTTGATGTCTCTGTATAAATAATAGATATAATCTAAATCCGATGGCAGAGGAAATTAGGAATGTTTTACTATCATACACACGACATATTTGCTTAACATGGGTGAGAGGCCATAATGGAGTTGCCGGTAACGAAAGAGCCGATGCTGCTGCCAAATCCGCCGCAGTTTCGAATCTGAATTATAGCTACTCTCTTTGTCCTTATTCTTATGCACGAAGAAAGATGTGGGATCACATTAAGACCAGGTGGAACAATCAGTGGCTATCTTGTGTTAAAGGAACAGTCACAAAAGAATTATTTTTTACAAATATTGAAACCAGACTTCAAAGCCAAATTGAACCTGAATTTTTATTAACTCAATTCTTGTCAGGTCATGGAATTTTTGACTCTTACTTTGAAAGGTTTAAAATTATAAGGGAGAATGGTTATTTATGTATTTGTAAAGAAAACCAGACCGTAGAACATCTACTTTTTGATTGCCCACTCTTTGAAAGGAAAATATTTTCGTTAACAAGACACTTAAACTATTGTGGTGTTAAATATGACAAACCACTCTTAACATTTTTTAGCAAGGATTGTTGTTGTAGAGAATTTCACTTTTTCATATGTTCTATATTTAAGAGTTTACGATAATTTTATTTAAACTTTAGCAAAACAGGCTACTCTAGTATACAAGATAACAGGCATATTATAAATTGTAATTGACATAAAACTACAGCCCTAATGTACCTTATGGTGAAATAGGGCTAAAATAAATTGTATATGAAATAAATAAATAATTAGGAATGTCTCTCTCGCCAGGAGGTAGACTATCTTGATCTTGTTGTTTTCGATAGTCCCAGTGCTCGTTTCAAGTATATTGATTTTAATTTTTCTAGAGTTTCTAGGTTTCTTTCAGTAAGATGATTCCATATCAGCTCCATCCTATAGGATAGGATTGGTATGATTTTGGCTTTGAATAATTTCATGGCCGTTTCTAGGCTGAGTAGTCGGATGTTTTTTTTTTTATGTCCTGCATCGCATTATTGCGTGGGCTGCTCGTTCTGTTATATGTTTTGTTAAACATTTGGCAGTTGGTTGCGTAGTCACTCCCAGGTATTTATAGTCTGTCGAGATTTTGAGCTTTTGTCCTCTGATTTTGATTTCAGCATTTGTAGGTGCTTTTCCCCCGTTTCTGAAAATCATAATTTCCGTCTTCGATATGTTTATGTGTAGCTTGTGTTCATAGCACCAGTTGTCTATTTTCTGTATGACTTCCTGTAGCTTTTGTATATCTGTTGAACCTACGGCTATATCATCTATATACGCATATATGTGTTCTTCATTATCTGGAATTCGTAGGACTTCTTTCGTGGCGAGGATGTACAGCAAAGGACTCATTGGGTCACCCTGCAGAACTCCATTCGATTTTTTGTAGGGTTTGAAGTTGATAGATTATCTGATACAGTTATTACGTTATATTCGAGAATTGACTTTATTATTCCTGTCCACACGCTGTCATTCCCCAGCATGTCTTCCAGTTTTTGGATTATGAGTAAACCTGGGATTTTAGGCTCTAAAAATAGGCATTTCAGGGCACTATAAAACTCTATAAATGTAAGTGATTTATCATGAAACATCCACATATTTAAAAAATTTCATGTCATTTCATAAGGAACAAAATAGGCATTTGCCTTAAAATCCCAGGTCTAATTATGAGGTCTCTTTCCAGTAAATCAAAGGCTTTGGTAAAGTCGATGAATAGCGCCTTGCGCGGAATGAGTGTTTGAGCGAATGAGCGCTCTGTGTGTTCGTGGTTGTGTCGCAAGTGGTTGCGGCATTTGCCGATCATTCATCCGGGAGGCCCTCCATATCCTTATCTAATAAAAAAAGAATGTGTGATCCATAGAAAACTCCTCCCGACAAATCACGATCGTGTGAGGTCCGGGGGGCGTGGGCCGCATAAAAATCCCTGGAATCGGAGAGAAAAACTCAAAGAAAGGAAAAGAATGTATGTCGAATCTTTAGGATGAAATAGGATTGCTTTGTGCAATGTGTTTGGAGCGCAGAGGTGAATTCTTCAATCCTTGAGTATTAAAGAAACTAGTTTACGAACATGTATCATTTAGGTCTACTGCTTCTTTAGGATAGCACTGAATTTACACTAAATAAATACTTAAAAATAGAGAGGACATAAGGTAACGATTTCATGGCCGTCTGAGTCAGCAACCATAGGTTGCATTTTTCTTCGAGAGTAAAATGAATTACGGTGCGAAAATAGATAGCTTGATTTCTTCAGGCACTAACATAAATTGGCCAAATTGTAACTTTACGTAGGCCTACTATCGTGGAAAGTAATATTTAACTTTAATCATTTACTTCGTTTACTTAATTTACTACAAAATTGCATAAATTATTATTATTGTTACTATTACTATCTCGTTTGCGAAGATGTCCTTACAAACAACCAAAAAGTTAAATTAAGATATAAGGTAAATTGCAATGGAAATAGACAGAGAGAGAGAGAGAGAGAGAGAGAGAGAGAGAGAGAGAGAGAGATAGGGGAGGCGGGTTGGGAACTACCCTAAACACTTCTGCCTTACGGCCTATTGTGCCAACGTCCGTATGGAATGATGTGCATGCCCTACGGCTCCCCGTCAACAGACCCCACCGCGAGCCCCCACGGAACTCCCCTACATCCAGCAGATACATTTACCATGCCACGTGTACCGCTGCCTCGGTACCTCTTGGGAAACAGAGCCCCCCCAGGTTGACGACACACCATCCAATAACTTCAAGACCCCAAGCCACGAGGAGGACGGGAGAGGCCCACAGCAGATGCTGCAGCGGGGTCATACCTTGAACCGGGGAAGAAAGCGGCATGATGGTGAGGGGGAAAGTGAAATATGAAGTGGAGAATGTTGATGGAATAAGAAGTGAAAACGGGAGAATCCCGGGATTTGAATCCGGGACCACTTGAATGCCAGGCCCACACGCTAAGCATTAGCCACGGCTGTAATGGAAATAATAAACAATGAGTTATATTCGATGAAGATGAAAGAAGATACTTAATGCTTGTAAGTTAAGTAAATCACTCTCATACTTTACCACTCCCCAATTAAAGTTAGGCAAAATAATCTCCAAGAAATTCTGTGATCTTTATAATCGGGTGCAATCTAAACTCGTAGAATGTAACGTCATGTAAACTCCTAACTGTGGTGTAACGTTATACGGATTGTCTAATGTCTAACAGGCATTATGTCTACAGATATATCCTGGACACTGTATTTGAAATGGCTCAGTGCAGAACCTTGTTTTTTTCATGTGTTGACGAAACGATTGAAAAGTTAACTAAATATTTGTTTTATCATGAACTACACCTGGTGTCTCATTAGTCATTACGCTGAGTGTAACTGCATATGACTTCTTACGATCACATAGGAAGAGAACCCCATTACAAAAAATGCAATTTACAACTTTTTTTTTAACTTAACGAGGACTAATGAACAAGGATCATATGACGTATTATTTATGTTATCATTTCGAAGTGAATAGGCCTACTGAGTAAATACGTATGAATGAGGTATTCTTCGAATTTTTTCACTCTGTAATCGCTAATTTGTTTATTTTAAGTTTTGATAGGCCTAAGCATTTTGGCCAGAATATTTAATTAAAATTCGTCAGATTTCCTATTTTGAAACACCAAGGACTTAATATATTTGGAACTTTGAAACAAATGAATACCATTAAGAGGAGTGTTTTAAAGTACGTACCAATAATTTAAAAAAAGAAAAATAACTTTATTTTAATTCATTACCTTACTCCTTACACTACTTCTACATAGTCACCGCCGTTACCAGGCACTTGTCGTAACAGGAAACCGTATTTGTATGCCTTCGTCAAAGAACGACGAAGTCTATGATAAAAGCCAAGTCTGCACTTCTTGTGAATTGATAAATTTCATGTTTGCCGCAGAGGGAGGATTATTTTAAACAGTAGCCTATTTACCTCCTTATACCCTCTGATATTAAAAATCAGAGGGTATAAGGAGGTAAATACTGTTTAAAATAAAACTGCAATTCTTGTTTCACATCATCGTCGTTGAAATGTTTTCCACCAAGGAATATCTTCAGATGAAGAAACGTACATTTTCTTCCACAGTTTACACCAAATCATCCGTGATCACAGACGGTAGGCCGCTCCGCCCCTCATCATGCTCATTTTCACGACCTTCGTTAAATTGTCTAAACCACTTCCTCGCCATTCTATCACTCATTATTGTTTCCCCATAAACCTCAAACAATTGGCGATGCATGTTTGCTGGCGTAACATTTCTCGCATTCAAAAAACGAATCAATAATCTGACTTCACAGTAGGGGGTCGTTCCTTTAGTTTTGAACATTTCGAAACGCTCTAACGATAGAAAAACACTAAGAGATGATCGCTCATACTGCGTCTGGCTTCGTAATGAATGGAGAAAGTGACTGCGCAAGCTCAAAATCGCGACAGCAACGTTGCAGCGGCAAAATATTTAAACGGCACTTACTTTAAAACACGCTTTCATAAAGAAAACGAGAGTAATAGTAGACTACTTAGCAAAAGTATATTTATCTTATATAAGAAGAAGAAGAAGAAGAAGAAGAAGAAGCTTAAGTTACTAGCAAAGTTGCATGGTTCATGGTCCGTGTTGTTAGTTAAATCCTAACAGTTCATTATGGAAAAGCCAAGTGCACTAAAATCGACACAATTGATGGAAACCAAAATTAGAGAAGAGATAACGTTATAGTATATTGCGATACAAGTGCCGTGAGCGGTGCATACGGATCGAAGAAAGAAATTTCCGAGATCCGTTATGCGCTTACGGCACGAGTATTGCATGCTATTTTTTTGCACGATGATTATTTATATCAATTTCTCTATATTAATTGAGATATTAGCTGAAAATATTATGTATATACACTATTGAAGATGGATGTTATATTTCAGAAAGTGATTCGCATGTGTTTGTTGTTATGGGAACCGAATATTTGTCCTGGGGGGCCTTGTCCATAAGGCTTGCATTATGATGAGTGCCGTAAGTAAATAAATTCTTACCGCACGGAAACTCTTACCGCACAGAAATTTGTTTTGTTTCCACAGCAACAAGATTGCGTGCGGGAATGTCAACTTACGATCCACGGCAACAATATTCGTAAGTACCACTAATTAGTTAAGTCATGCAAAAAAATAATTTCTATCGCATCACTATAAGTCGATTAGATATTCTCCGTCTATGTAAAGTTCCGTATCGCGAGCAGAGATGTAAAGAAAAGGTGATAGCCCTTTAAGTGTAAAGAAAAAGGTGCCGTCATTATAAATATTGAAGATATCATCATATGTCAATCGTTCTCTTCCCTTTCTTACAAATAAATATTAATTTATTTCATTGTAACCAACAGAGATACTATTACTCCTAACACTACTATTGACGTATGTTATAGGCTTTATTAATTAGGCATATTTACAATCCAAAATATCATAAGTAGGCCTATCTATTTCATTATTAAACATTTGGACCATGAACTAGATTAAAACATTAGTTTTGACAAAACGCTAATTTAAGCCAACAAAGCATTTTTATTCAAAACATTATGGCCTACTTACGACCTTGTCTTAGACGCCTGCAACTCCTTATCAAAGCGAAGGATTTTTCAATAGTCAATTAGTTCGTTGATATAGCCTTCTCAATAACTTCAAGATGGATAATATTCCTTTATAAATAATTATTTAATTCTTTTCTATTAATGTTTCTAGTTCAACACTGTTCATAACTCTGGCGCTCGTGTTGTTAACGTCGTGCTGGCATGTTTGGTTCTATATAACGGCCTTACATTGTAAATTAATGTAGTAGGCTTATCGGAAATATTTTATTTTATTTTATAATTTGCTTACATCTTTAAACTTCACTCATCTTCTTATTAAACTATGACTGGAGACGGTATTATGTATATCCGGCATTGATGAGTTTTTTACCCATTTCGTTAGTCATATCTACATATTACATTAGGCCTATTCCAACACATAGCCTCCATAAAATGTAGGCTATTGGTATTAAAAAGAAATTAAAAAAATTATACCAGTCTAAAAAAAAGACAAATAGAGACAAATTTAATATCATTTTGACATAAAATGTGCTTCCCAGAAACCCAGTGCGATGGATGTTTGTTCACCCCTGTCAGGCCGAGTTGCACGCGAAGGAACAAATTTCTCGGTAATCCCGCAGCTAGATGATAAACATTCTACAACCGTTTAAACGCAGTGCAATTAGCAGTTCTTACAACTCAACAACTCGTCACACATCATGTTAACTGCGTTTACTACCGTGGATATAATAATCAAGTTGATGAAAACATAATTGATATTAGTCAGATGTCTACCATACTTGAGTAGTACTTTACCAGCTCTTTTTTAAATAAAATTCGCTGGATATTTTGCTGATGTATCCTGCGCCCCCTTCTATTAAGTGCTATATTTCTTTTATAATTTTTGTATCCCATATATGATCCCGTCGGTGCGGTGGTCTAGAGGTAGCGTGCCCGCCTCTAGATCCGAAGGTCGCGGGATCAAACCCGGCCGCGGTTGATGGGGTTTTCAGGACGTAAAAATCCTGGGCACGGAGGCCGCCGGGAGGGACTTTAAGCTGTCATAGATTTACGGCACGTAAAAGAACTCCAAGCCTAAATTAGTAATACCATAGTTTCCAGAGGGGTTTGAGAGGCGGAAAATAAGCGTAACAAAATTCACATAGGTAAAGAGAAATCGCCACTTAGAGACCTTTCACGCCAACATAGGGGGAATAGGATTCCAGACAGTCTATATGATCCCCCTCGGACGACTACATTCGTGCATTTTTTTTCTACACAGGTTTAGAAAATGTTATAATTTTGAAAGTAGCATTAATTAAAATGGTGTAGGCCTATTCTAGAAAAAACTTCACAGTGAACTAGGCTGTATTGGTAAAAATCACTGTACACAACTAATTAAATGTATTATTGCATTAAATAAATTACAAATTGTAGGCGTTCATATTTTCTAAATGACTAAAAGCGAAACAAAATCTGGGCCTATATCTTATTTCGTTTCAAATCAGCTGTATTTCTCTCCTTCGAGCATCGGGTCATATCAGGATTTCAGGATCTGTGTCTATACAGTAGGCCATGCAACTATTGATTGTCAACTATTTTATATTGTTTTGTACTTTACATCAGTAAATTTCAACTGATATTAATTTAAATGAATACGGTACAGCTTGAAATAGCGAGGATGAGTCATGGTAAGTAATTATCCAAATCGGTATTTGCCTTTACGACTGGGGAAAAAATCCATGTCAAATTGGCTGAGTTCATGGCAGCTAGTGAAACTTGGTTTTTATGAGATGTATATTGCTTAGCACTAAGAAGAAAAGAGTCATAATTAAGAGTTAAAACTATATAAGCTGAATTCAAGTTATATTTCTTTAAATATTAAATATTCAAGATGTTGAATTAACATTTGTTAAAAAGCCATAAATAGTTTGTTATGGAAAATATCTCTACCCAGAAATTATGTTTACATTATAATTCTATTTTCCATTCCTTTGGTTGAGCGAAGCAGACTCTTGATTACGTCATTGAAGTTAAGCTTTGGTGCTTTATCACATTCTATCGACATGCTAGATGAATTAAGATCGTCTGCCTTCACATGACAGGCCTTTTTCGATTTTTGGATAAATATTTCCAATCTAACTTTTAAACCTTTTTTTATCTTTTTAACGGCAATTTTTACGCCGCTCTTTTCCTGCGCCATTGGCGGTGATCATTCTCGTCACCTCTCCCGGTATGGCCCTGCAGGATTATAACATCTTTATTTAGCGTGACATCGTTATCCAAAGGCCCACAGTTCTCCAATGAAGCGTGTTTAATCAGTATACTTCTACAGAACCTTTACGATCATAGGTCAACTGAAACTAAAAACCTCAAGTAAGTTTCATCGTGTCGTAAAATGTGTTCAATAACGTTTGAGCGTAACTTAGCGTAACTACAGGTATTATGCAGGTATGGTTAGTAATTTATTTAGAGATTGAAAGACTGCATCCATTTAAATAGCCATGAAGAGTAAAAATAGAATACTGGTTAGTCTTGACGAAACTTTTAAATTGGCTATTTAACCCCATAACTTATATTTAATAACTCCTATTTATATAAGCTATTTATCCCCATATATTTTATAGGCCATATCGATATTCTAAACAGGGCAGTTTCATGTTATTTATTCCACAATATTAGTGAATGGCATTTCAAACAATCACAAGTGTCTACTGTCAAAATTTTATCGTTTTACTTTCATCGCATCTATGTGCACTTTTTTTGAAAATGCGTAAGGACTGAGCCGTGAAACTTCTTCATTCTTGTTGCCTTTGCATACGAGCAAAAGGAGATAACTTACTAAAATTATATGAACAATTTTATTTTGATGAAGCTTTACAATATTATCCCGAACAATTTCCCGTATAATTCTAACTTAATATACATTGCCCCGGTCCTATAGGCCTAATTGTGTAAAAATTTACATAATGTCAGGGAAATATGCAAAATTTACCTAAAATAAAAAAGATCCAACTCTATGTAAGGAATTACCGATGGAGATAAGATGAAAAGTCAAAAGACTAAATTGTAAATATCTCAGAATCCGTTCTTACTGGTGCAAGCGGTTTTTCTTATACGATGTATAAGCCTCCAATGAAAGTCTGCACAGACCTTAAAATTGAGTCCGCCATTTAAATTTTTTCGGGAGGGGTGAAAAATAAAAACTTGGTAGGCTATTTTTCAATATTTCTTTCGGGTATAGGCTAAAAGCTATAAGTTAAGTAGGCTATGCCAAATATCAAGTTTCTAGCTAAAAAAGTTTTCGGGTAAAAAGTTTTAAAGATTAAACTTTTTGGAATTTTCCAATCGGTTAGGCCTACACGCTAAAATCTATAAGTCTGCTAAATATTTAAATTTCTAGCTCATGTGGAAGTGAGTAAACATTAATATCAGTAAGTGCATAATCTAGAAATGATGATGTCACGGCTATTCGTCACTTTTTCCATACTTAGGCCTAAGTTAGAAAAGGAATCACCAAATTTGAAAAGCTTATGTTACTCGGATGTGCCAATATTCCTGCAAACTCTTTTGGCTCTATACTATAAAAATGTAAAAAAAATTAGTTAGAATGAAAAAAAAGTGTATGTGATTATTGATTGCAGACCTGTAAGTTGAATAAGTCTAATCAACTAATGTAGTGGATGGCTTAAATCATTGATACTGTAGTGCAGTACGTTTCTTAAATATTGACTTTTTCCACCGAAAGCTGCATCTTTTCTTTACTTCAATCTCTTTCCCACTTCTAAAAGCTTAATTACCTTAACCTTAAAGATTCGTCTTTCATTCTGCAACCTGATCCCATGTGATATTTTGTACAAAGCAAAGAGTTAGTCTTAAAGGAAATTAAAATTGTTCATACATTCGTTCAATTTGTCAATGATTGACATAAGATAAGATACGATTTATTACATTCCTTATACTTAAAGTACATGACAACGGATAATCTGAATATAGAACAATTTATTCAAGCTTACAATGAGCAATGCGCATAACTATTAAGCTGCTTGTTTTAAATACAATACAATAAATAAAATAGCTAAAAACAAACAAATACTGAATAATTGACAAGCTATCAGCGACTGAGTCATTAAAAATAATAGGTTAAATGCTCAGAGTAATATAGGCCTACTCATGCATGCATGCATGCATATTTCCTTAAGAGCAGCTTCGAACAACTATTCTATTCATATGCTACATGTTTGATATTGACCAATAAAGTTTACCAATTTCTCGGAATAAGTTAGACCAATCACATCGTTTAACTTATAACATGCTTGCTTTTAATACGAGGGAGCGATTTTATCTGATAAAACGTCAGCTCGTTATTGGAAATGTAAATATCAACGTGCAGTGACTATTAGGTCTATGTCACATGCTGCCAAGTTAACACAATAAAAACAAATTATTTTATTGAACATAACTAGTTTGGAAATTGAAATAAAATAAATGTACATTGATTAAAAACAAAATTTCTATTCAATGCAAGCCAGTTCGTGTGCTTTTATTCTGTTCTGCTGTTAGCCTACTTGAATTAGGTTAACTATGTCTTATATCCACCATTGGTAGCATTGGTTACAACATGGTAACTCGAATCGATTCACGGATGGTTGATTCATAGTATGCCGTGATCTCGCAGGTGTTAGTTTTGTTTTTACATAACAAAGTACGAAAGTAATTTTTGTATAAGCAGTTACATTTTTATTCATGGAATAGTCTTAACATATCCAAACGAGTTTACAGTTTCATAAGATGAATTCGCTCCTGCTTAGCAGACGCGAATGTTTCGATAAACTCGTAAACTCTCGTGGAATTACCAATGATAAACTATTTTCTGGTAGCGCTTATATTTCATTCCGAAAACAAACAATTTATGCATTCATATAAACTTATTTTTGATTACTGGGCATTTATCAATTTTTTCGTTAGTATGAACTGTTCATTGAATGACTGGATCGAGATAACTAATTAAAAATATAACCGTAACATTTTAATGAAATATTTTGGCCAAGATACTTGTTAAACTCCAGGATATGAAAATTAATCAAACCAAAGAGTGAAAATTGTTCAATTGATCCTCACTCGTACCGGTTTGCGATTTTACTGTGGAACTTAAATTGTCGTTTAATATTGGTGAATGTATTTTTGTATTCTAAACAATCTAATATTTAAAAAAACTCCGTTTAAGTTAGATTAAATGACTATAGGATGTGAGTTGTAGTCTTGTTGAAGCTGTATAATAGCAGCAGCTCTAGAAGCGTTTTATGACCGAAGAAACAGAAAATGATACTAACCGAGACAGTTAACCAGCATGTCCTTGCTTTGCTGCCAGGGGGCATACCTCTTAACACGTGAATGTTCTCTTCGTTTGTTCCAGACATTGCGTTGAAACCCACCCACCCACATACCTACCTGCCGAAAACTGATTAGATTGTGCCCTGCGTGAGTGAGAGTCCTTTCCAATACCATTTAGACAACGCAGTAATGAGTCACCTCCCTATCTACTAAAGTAAAATTCCACTCATGTAAAAAACAGAATGCTTCGTTTGGTTCTTTTTGATTGTTTGACCTACATTTTGACAAATTGTTAGATAAATTCCTGCATTTAAATAACTGTTGTGAATATACCTGCTATGCATGTTGTAACTTTAATTGAAAATATACTGAATTTTATTCTTGAATTTTGTCCATTGTATCTAGGTAGTGAAGTAAATAAATATTAACTTAGTACAACTTTTACACTGACTCTAATAACTGGTATTACTTTTGATAGAGTTGGTACAAATGGCTGTCGTGTGTAGTTGAAAGCGCTCCATTAAGCTGTAGTGATGTCAGTGTAAAAGTTTAACCAAGTTAATCAGTACTTATTAAGTTACAAAACATCAAACTAATTTTCGTTAACCTTCTCGTAATATAAGAGTGATTCAGTCCGAAAGAGCTTCAATGATTAACTAGGTCATTGGCAATCAATAATTTTTTTACAATTCAACACCGCAGCACGAAATCTGTTTATCGGTTTCTGTCTTACTGAGAAATCCAAACTGCTCGTCTCATTTCGATTTTCAAAGTCACCCTTAAAATTGTTCTCCCATCTATAGTGGTCACTTACGACGTTCTCCTCCTAAAAGGTGTTCCCATATTTCACATTCGAACGAGATGACCTGACATTCATAGATTTCGTGATTAATAATTAATGCAAGTAGGCCTATGGTGAGAAGTATAAAAGTTGAATTTAATGGTTATGAAGTTTCTTCCATTGTCTTGCGAGCTCACCCAGCTTGAGCCCAAATAGATGTAAAAAAATGTACTTAGGCCTACTTACTTACTCAAAAGTATTTAGACAATTCCTAAGCAAACTATAGGAATGTTTTGTTTTTTATGGAGCCCGGAGGTTCATTGCCGCATTTACCTGAGTCCGCCATTCAAGCCTATTCTGAGCTAACGCCATCAAACAATCCCTCGCAAACCCTACTTCCCTTAAACCTATCCTAATATTGTCCTTCCACCTACGCCTAGGTTTTCCAAGTGGTCTCTTCCCTTCGGGTCTCCCGTACTAGTGATATATTTTAGACATGTCTTTCCTCCCCCATGCGCGCAACAAGTCCAGCCCAGCCCAAGTCCGTGATTTAATACCCTTACTACATTCAATGAAGAGTAAAGGTTATGAAGATCGTCGTTATGCAGTTTTCTCCAATCTATTTTCATCTCCCTTAGCTCCAACTATGGGAACCTTTCTGTCAGCGACTCCCGATAGGTGGCAGCAGGGTCAAAAGAGGTCCAAGCATGTCGTCTGCTGTCCATTGAACATAATGGAACAGACTATTTAAACATCAGTCAGAATGCCAGAAAACATGTTGTGGCGATCCTCTGTGTAAAACAGAGGGGTACACATATGCTTTACGAAATATATGGTTATAAAATATAAAGAGGATTAGACGGATGCTAATAGTTAATAGTCTATGAGTTCCTTCAAATCTCCTCGCTCAACACTTTCAGATCCTCAGAATTGACTCATTATCTTAATCATTTTTACAAAGAATAAAACTTAACAAGAAGTAGTATTCTCATTATCTACAACAGAAGGTCATGTTTCCAATATCTTCATCAAATGGACAAGATTCAGTTATGTTCTGTTGCTTTAAACAGAAAGTTCGCCCAGCAGCAAACTCAACCACTTATTCTCTTTCAAACTACGATACAAAATTACTTCTTAAGAAGGTATGGACAGTATTTGATAAATACAACTTACTTAATTTATTAACTTCATAAGAAAAATTCACATATTTCTGTTTCACATTTATTATAATTTGTATAATAAAATTATGAATATTTTGTTTAAACGGAATTTGTAAGTTTTTTCATTGCAAACATTAAAACAAACCGTAAAATTGAAACACTTGCAAAACTAAATTATTCTTACAGGCATTGGTGGCTCTTGTAAATTGAAGATTTAAAAAAAAATTATTATAAAGAAGACGTCAAAGCATATTTTTCCTTTCTATACTGGCAATTGGCACTGGCTATTTTTCCCTTCTAAATACAAAAAAATAAAAAGATAAATAAATCAACTACACTGTTATTATATACAACTCACTTTTATAATGCACATTAATTATATTAAAACACTATATTAGAACTGGAATTACCGATGCACGTAGATATTTTAACTCGAATCGAAGAGAACATAGTATTTTGAATTATTAGCATATGAGAACCCAGTACGATGAATAACAATTCCCTGCGAGCCATAATTCTGAAACTTATGTAATATAATTCTAAATCAAAAAGTATGAACCTATATTATGGATGGGCGTTGACGTTAAAAATATTACGCATTTAGGCCTATAGTAATAATCACAAGAAAACCATTCCCTTATTACCTTATTTCGACATTCCAGCTTCCAGCTTCGTTGACTTCATGAAAAGAACATTCTATTACTAATATGATACGCTATTCAAATACTGTACTATTATTCGTATTTGTTTCCCACACAAAAACTTAATGACAGCTATAATTCTGGAGCATGTATTATTCGTAAGCCTCTAAAGGATATTATTTAGAAGCAAGCAAACGTAACATAAATTTATTTATAAAATATTAATGATAATAGGAACAAAATATTTACACATTTATATCCAAATCTTTACTTTCTATAACTACTGTGTTATATTAATCAAATACTAGCATCTGTCTACCACACAGTAAATTCATAACCGAAAGCTGAAATACATACAGAATATTGTGAAAGCAAACAACCATGAACCTAAATTACTTTTTACAAATGATTTACAGTATAAAGAATTTTTTTTACATATTTACGCTTATGGTTATAAATCTAAAGAAGATGGGATGTTTTCTTTGTGATGTACTGTACTACAAGCTTTAAATACGTTTCATAAAATTTGAATTATTTCTTCACCATTTAACGAATAAAAATGCCACTTAAATATTTTGAATTATTTGTCTCTAAGCTACACATGTCTCTGCCACTGCAAAATAATTATTGTTCCTGTTTTTGCTGACAAACCCCACGGGTTCTTTTCAACATAACAATTACAACCAATTATTACTTCAGACAGAGATTAATTCTTTAATTCTTTTAACAAATCAATACCTTTTCTGGCGATCTCACATTCTCCTAAGCAGAATATAGGTATCTGATTTCTGGAATATGACTTAAACGTTATTAATCGCCAGTTTTTATAGGACAGCCAACATTATTCACATCTATTGATACGCATAAGCATATGGCAAAACGAGATTGCAGGACCTCCTCAGACCCTGCTGCGCTCTGGTGGACAAATTTTTAACTGCACATGAAAGGTTCCCATTGTCCTAAGCACAGAGATATACAAGGGAAAATACATTTAATGACGTAGGCTAATCTGAAACTTCATTTTGTGGAGTTGAAACCATGAGGTAGACTACTCACTTATTCCCAGATTCTATAAGATTTTATGAGGTACAGCAATGGAATTTCTGTGGATGGATGTGGAGTGGAGAGTCGTGTTCAGTCTGAAAGTCTGTTTTCACTATACCGAGAACTTGGGTGATGCAAACACAAATGAAGATCAATAAATCTAAGAAATTTGTTACGCTTGACAGCCGAGTACTAAAATGAAAAATAAGTATAGATAACTGACGAAATGATAAAGGAATTTTATCGGAGACTTGCACACTAAAACATTGTCCGTTCTTCGTATTGTTGTTCCAATGTAGGCTTATTAGTTAAGAAACTGCATGGTTATTACTTATTATAATAAAAAAATTATTTTCTCATAAACCCTTGAAGGGTTCTCTCGGATGTGCTATTCGCTACTAGTAGTTTGTATAGCCTAATCACCAATGTATACACTATGAGTATTAAACAAGTCTGGAGGTCCTTGGGGCTCATGGAAGTTGAGACCATTGGACTTCTAGACCAGTATAGATAGATAGTCGGAAATTAAGATGGTTGTTAGACTATCGGGGATTTACTTGTAGGTTTACTGCCGTTAATCATTTCTGTAGGAGTGTGAGCAATCCAAGGTTTATGCCAATTGAACACCTGTGACTTAGGCCTAACCGTGGTTGGTTTTTAGCATGTTCTGTTCTAGCTTAGGCCTACAAAAGATAAAATTTCATGAACAATAAGCCAGTAACGTTTCAGAGACATTGCAGTGAACAAATGTTTAAGGTTTAAGCAGTATTTGTCAAAAACTCTATAATAAACAAAGTATCTTTTAGATTTAATCTTATGTCCTTGGCATAGTTTCGTTCGAATAAAGAAACAACCCATATTGAACATCATGAATCAGCTTTTACTTCAGAAAACGAGAAAAACCCCAGAGGATAGAAAAGATGTAGGCAATTCGGCAGTAATTTTGATACGTATTCCCTTCTTGCTGTAAAGTACTAGCACAATGTGTGAGTATATGTGTATCCCCGTGCCAATCCCGTTACTCTGACGCATTTGGAGTCCGCCCTGAGGCGGCTAAATGGCAATAATGTGGTCCATTTACTAGTTGTGCACCACTTGCGGGCCACATTACATGGTGATGTGTAACTGGTAGAAGTGTTAGGTGTGAGAGATGAGTGTGTAGTGTAGTTTGGGGTTTCAGTGATGATGGTGAGGTGAGGAAGAGTGGAGAGGAAACCGGTTGCCGGTATTAGCCTACTCTTGTCGAAAGATGCCAAGGAGACGGCCAGACTTAAGGGGAGTCGGAACATCCTGTCGGTAAGTTAAAATGAGATTTTTCAGTATGCTTATCTCAAGAACCACTGCATACAACAATCGAAAAGTTACTTGTTGTACTACAACACTTACACAATGCATTAAATATAAGAGATCTTATTTTGGAGTTATCAATAAGTTAAGCATACCGGAAAAACTATCATTTTAACATTAGGCCTAGCGACACAGGCAGTTCCGAATCCCCTTTCCCTATCGCCGGATCCACTAACGAAATTAGAAGGGGCGTTGTTTCATTCGTATGCCTGTCTTGAAAAGAATCACAATGTGCTAACTAAGGTTAACGGCTACGGCAGGCATGACTGACGAGAGGGGAAGATGTCTCGACTCTCTGCATTCAACTCCCACCGCTGAATGCCATTCCCCTCACACTGTTTCATCAGTATCAGGAAGAAAAAATTATTGTACTTCACCACCTCTCTTAAATCCAGCCCTCGGGATCAGATAAAAAACTTCTCCCCTATCGGGTATCGAACCCAACTGCCGGGGTAGAAGACATGCGTGCTGCCACCGGCGTCATGGCGGAGTAAGATAGAACTATGTACCTTAAAAATACACATAATCATAGGCTAGTTACATTACTTTCTCTATTAACTATAATATAACCATAACTTTCAAACTATGGTATAATAAGCACATAATATAATATGCTAGTTCACTAAGATAGATCTAATTTATCCACTTAAGACTAGTATAACCATCAAAAGTGACAGTCCTAGTCAGGATTCCGTGGAGTATTCCATTTGGGTGTATAATCAGACACAAACGCAAAGATGTAGAAGCTTTTTTTCTTTTAGGCTTTCCATCCTTGTCCCGTTCCCCTGTTTTTCTGCACACCATACACCTCACTTAGTTTTAAATAGTCCTCTCCAAGTTAGCCAGCGAAACATGTTTCTCTAGTTTACATTTGATTGTACTAAGTGGATCCATGTCAACGTCCATTGAGTAAAACACCAATTTACTTTTCACCAGAAAAAATTACAGAGTGGATAATGCCAGTAATAGACTACTAGAAATTTTATCCTAATGCATCCGTTCAGAATGCGCTGACCGCTTATAAAATATCCCAATCGTGTGAGAGGCGCTGCACTCTTCTGACAGTAGCATGACATAGGCTATTCAAAATAGAGTTCGATAAGTTGAAAATACATTTAAGGCAAATTTATACCAAATTACAAAAGTCTCCCCCATAAGTCCTACCATTGCACGTTTTGTTTTATTTAATAATATTTACAGAGGAATTTTCAATGAATTTTCATAGAGCTTTCTTAACTTAGGTTTAATCATACACAGTGTCCGGGAAAGACCTGACGAAAAAGAAATAATTATATTTCAGAAACTATTACGGTTACTACCTCAGTATTTTCACAGTTAGAAAGACAAACTCAAAAAGTTTTGTTTTGTAGCATCCCGTAATGCGCATGAGCATGCACATTGTTGTTGCACGAGGAGAAACGAAAAAAAGCTTTTCTGCTCAGCGTGTGTAGTCAGTCTTATTCTGAGAACTGGGAATGCAAGTTGTGCGTAGGCTACAATGTCGTTTCCAAACAGACAAAGGCCGAAATCCTCCCGCCCGGAACAGCATCCTTCATTGGCACAAGCAATTTCTGGAGATAGGTAATGTTGAGTCACAGCGGGGAAAGGCAAAGAAATCGCGCATAAACGACAATGACATTGAAAGTGTACTGGCTGCTTTTGTAAGAAGCCCGAGGAAATCCATTTGTGAGGCGGAAAGACAACGGCAAATGCCAAAATTCACAGTCCATGGGAGAGAAGGACCTACACCATGGCCACCAAGGTCACCTGACATGACCCCACTGGATTTCTTTCTCTGGGATTTTGTGAAAGACAACGTGTATCGCACGCCTGTGACCAATAATGCAGATTTTCGTGGCCGAATCTACGATGCAATAGCACTAGTCACACCGGGGATGCTTTCGCGTGTGTGGCACGAAATTCAGTATCGGGCCATAAATGATGCTCACCTAGAGGCTTATTAAAACTCATCGTGTTTCTCTTAGTAACCGTGAAAACATCACGTCAATAAATGCAATAGTTTCAGATATATAATTATTTCTTTTTCGTCAGGTCTTTCCGGGACACCCTGTATTTTAAGGTGGTCTGGCAATTATTTAATTTATTACCTATTATTGGGGAAAAATTCCATTATTCTTTATCACGATTACACACACTACAAACCAAACAAATTCTAGCACCCAAAAAAGAACAGCCACCTTTGCCAGTCTCAATTGATGATGTAGCGGAATACAGTCTACAATAAATTGTTGGTTTCGGAGGAAACACTCTGTACATTAACTGTGCATCTATATTGTATTTTGTTTTAAAAATTAGGGCATACCCCACTTTTCTGCTTAAAGATATTAATATTACAATGCCATTGATTTACTTGCATTAATTTCCTAGATTAGTAGGAATTTAAATATATATTCTCTTTTAAAGCAGCGTGTGCAAGTTTGAATTGGTTACTTTGCATAGTATGTATTATAAATATGATGGATAAATATTTAACGGGGGTTTCTGTGTTCTGTCTATACGTTTGCTAAAGTCAGACAGGCGGCTAGTGTTGGTTGCCTCATGCTACACAGTGTCCATTTCATACAAGAAAATAATTTTAAAATGCCACGTCCAGGAGTGACAGGAGATGATATAGGCCTAGTAGGCCTATAATACAGGAGAGAAACCAACGTATACCCTCAAAATTAGAAGTATCACAGAGCTTGCCATAAATTACCAACAATTTAGCCTATTATGTTGAAGTAATCACAAGTATATTATATTTGAAACTTAGATTTTTCAATAGGCCTATTTCATGTGTGGTCTGGATCTGATGTTTAAATAAAAATTCAATCATGTCTAAAAATATTGTTAGAAAAATTATTTCATTTAATAATAATCGGTAAGAGATATTTCGATGAAATCTAAACTCATGTCTTAATAATTTATTTCCTATCATTAAACAATTGGTAAGGATCAATAACAAATATATTCACCTTATACCCTCAATTTTACTTAAAAATGAAATGCACAAGCCACTTGGGATACTCTAATTAACTAATAAGATAGGCCTATGTGTGTGGTTTTTATGTCTCATTAAAAGAAGTAACAGTAATATTGTCAGTTCACATCTATTGATGGTCGTTAAAAATATAAAAAAAAGGATAAAATTCAGTGGTATTGCGTACTAGTCGTAGTATTATAGTCACCATGTAGCAGTTGCAACATTAGTTCCCCAATAGTTATATGCAGAAAGTCAACAGCCGTATTATATAAAAGATCACCATATAGCAGTTGCACAATTGTTATGTACAGGGAGTCACATGTAGCAGTTGTATTGCGTATGTGTTAAAATTATATTATGCACTAATTAAAACGCTTTGTGAATTTTAGATATATTCATGTAGTCCCTAGGGCGTTGTGCATTCAAAGTATTCTTCGAAAATGCATTTCGGCATTGCAGCTTTCTTATGCCATCTTCAGTTCCTGATAAATGTTAAAATAATAATGTAAGAGGAAGTGTATGGTTATGAATTATTTTTTAAGAAAAAGAAAAAGAAAAAAACAAATACTTTTAAGTAAAATTGAGGGTATAAGCCAAGGTGAATATATTTGTTATTAATTGACTCTCAGAGGTAAAAACATGAAATTCATCAAATTGCAATTAGTAAGAAGTTTGTCCTTGTTCTTAATGCTTTACTTAAGGTAAAATTTTTATCTTTGACAAGCCAGTTTAATGTATAGGCCTAGCATTACAGGCTGATCATTTTGGACATTGAGTTTTTCAATGAAAGCCAGTAGTATTTCACACTTTCTGTTTTCACTCACTAAGTAGGCCAGACTTGCAAGTTGATGTTTGAAATCTTCTGTCGTTGATAGTGTGTAGTTCATCGCTATTGATCCTAAAGTAGCGTAGTTGTAGCGTAGTTGTATTTATGGCATACTTCTGGACATGGGCGTACGGTGAAATTTTGTTCGGGAGGGGTTCAATGTAAAGTCGTCTCAGCTCTATGTCTTTCTTTGTGCACACTATAACTTAATACTTTTTTAAAAATAACTGAACAGTTGAGAATATTGCTTATATATCTAACTACACAATTGTATTGTGATGAATAACACACTATAATTAATATGCAGCACAGTCTTTGGAAATGTTTTTCTTGAAATTTCTGTCCACTTCTCGTTTAAGCTAGAGTGTATAAATAAAAACTTTCTTTCGACCAATTATAATAATACTATACGGAGCGTTTTTAAAGTCATCTAAAAATTCACCGATGGAAAAATCCCATTAGTGTACATTACGTCATCATGAGCTCCTGATTAGAGTAGGATTACTCCCACAACGTCTCTGGCCTTGAAGACTAACCCAGCCAGCGAGCTTCTCGTTACGTCTCGTTACCAAGATGCGCGGATTCGCTGCGCGTAAGATCAGTGACCTACTGCTGGGCAGAGAGTAAAGATCATGCTGCCAGTGGTAGAAAATACTGTAATAGTTGAGTGGAGGGATAATGCCACGAGACAGAGACAGACGACACGTGGAGTGGGATAGAAGGGCTGAGCCAATCAGGGTGCAGCTACCTCCCCTAGACAGGAACTCTACGAACAGTGAGACTCGCTCCTAAGGTATATACGTAAAAGCCCAGAGACTTTGTGGAGATAATCCTACTCTACAGTTGACTTTACGAACAGGTTGGTGGATTTCAGCGGGAATATTCGAATGTATAATAATTATTGTCTCATGGATATGCAAGAAGTGGAAATTGTAATATACGATGGGCAGGGAACTAATAACTCAGTGCTACCATTCTGATAAATCATGTTGTAAGCATATTAAAATCCGTCTTAAATTTTGTATATTTAAATAAATTACTATTAATCATAAGTAATGTTTTGATATATACAAAATTGTAAAACATGTAACAAGCGAACCAGTGTATTTTTATTTCATTACATCAAGTTATAATCTTAAAAATATTACAGGTATTTCGGGAGGGGTTTCAACCCCCTGAACCCCCCATACCGTACGCCCATGCTTCTGGACCTCTTCATATAGGCTATTTTCAACACTGCATTTCGACTTCGACTCTGTGGTACGGTCCATGGGGACTCATGCGACTGTTTGCTTTAGAATTTGTAAAAGGGTAATTACTGTAATAAACACTTACACTACACTACTACTTCTAATATTGAGGGTATATGGTGGTTTCTCTCTTATATTACATTTAATTTCGTTGGACAACGATGACGTTTATTAACTATGCTAGGCCTATAGTAGCCTATGCTATGGCTGCCTAAACTATTGATTAACGAAGGTTTTCTTAAAAAAAACTCTTAGGTATTAAAGCTTGATTCTAAGTGCCTTAAATGTAGGCCTACGCCCGCCCTCTTGCACTCGGATGTGACTTCAGCAAGTGCAGTTCCAAATGGCCTGTAAACCGAGTGCAGGTGTAGATGCGAGCTTGGATGAAAGTAGACTCGCTTCGTGCACTTATTGGCATCCGACATCCTTTTTTAAATTAACAAATTCTTGTAATGTAGACATCGTATTGTTCTGAACCGTACTTACGGATTAAATGCTTCTATGATGATTCTCATGAATTATAATAAGGTAATGGTGTACAAATGTACATTGTTATTTTCAAGAATTAAACTATTGATATTTGTTCACAGAAGTTCATTGGACGCGTGCTATACAGTATGTTAAAGGTTGTGCATGCTAACCTCCACACTTCGTTAGGTTGTTCAGAAGGAATTGCCATTTTGCCATGCGATACCTATAGGCCAAAACCAGACCTACGCTCCAGGTAAAGCAAATAGGCGAGAGAGAAAGAAAGAGAAAGAGAAAGAGAGAGAGAGAGAGAGAGAGAGAGAGAGAGAGAGGGAGAGAGAAGAAGAGGAAGAGGGAAAGCGTGGGCGAGATAAAATGAGAATATATAGACTTGCCTTATAGAATCCAGCATAGGCCTATATCACCAAAGCAGAAACTTTAGTGAGAACAGCACGGCTAGGGCTGGAAGATTAGATACCCCCGCAGGCCACAATCCAAGTGCATAGAATGAACTCGCTGCGATGCTCTTGAATTTCAAGTACAGCATCGAAGACGTTGATCTGAGAGTGTGTTACGGCATAGGTTACTGTTCTGGATCATAGTGAGACTACGAGCCATATTTTATTCAGATGCTAATTATACCTCTGTAGACTACATTAGGTTATTACAATGATTGAAGAGCTTTTAGCAAAAGCAACCTTAGTCCAAAAATTTGAAAATTGAGTTTTCTGTGTCATTGGGTGCTACAACCTACTGGGCATTGTTTAAACTACGTGATATGGTAAAATCTGCCATAGTCCCTCAAATATAGGATTACAATATTTACCAAGTTTAGCAAAAACAACCATTGTCCATTCAGTTTCTTGAAAATACCACCATTGTCCATTCAGTTTTTTGCAAATGCCTAATGAATTTGTTGATAGAAGTTGGCTATCATGCAGAAAATTGTTTCATAGAATCAGCTGTTTCACTGTTGTGTAAAGCATCGTCTCCTCTGATGATAACAGCAGTGGAATCGAGGATCCATAAACATCCTAGCTCATACAATAGCTAATACTGATATTTTTCAATAACATTAACAGTGTGACGTGTAATTAAGAATTTAAATAACATTTTTCTTTGTTTGTTATTTGATTTTATATTTTTTCTTTGCATTCTTAAATTTTGTTTAGATAGTGGATTAAAAAATTTGTTGGCAAAAACAGCCTTAGTCCATGTCTCTTCAGCTTTCAGGTCTGGTTTCAGGGCACTGAAGTTACATATAAAGGAAAATTATTATATCAAAATATTTCTATTTATGTTTACTTAATTATACAACAGATTTTAAATTCATGAAGTAATAACTGCCAAAGGGGGAGAGTTTTTTTGCTTCTAATGAAAAATGTGGTTTTGGACTATGGTTGTTTTTGCTAAAAGCTCTTCAATTATACCTGTGCACCTTGTAACAGCTTGTTTCTTCAGTAGAAAAAAACGAAAAGTTCATATATCTTTGTCCCAAGTGTGTTACTTTTCCGTGTGCTTTACTCGATAAGTATTATCCGTATAATTCTAGCTTTTTTCACAAGAGCAGAAGAAAGAATAAGTTAACACTTGCATTTTCTCTTTGCCCATTTTTCTATAAATCTGGCGGTTCAAGTACAAATTAAGTAAGCATTCATAGATATTTACGTGAACTAAGTAAATCCGCATCATAAGACGTCTTCCAAGTGAGAGTGTGTAAGCGGGCTGTCACACTAAACCGATCGAGTGACAGCAATCAACCGACCGATATATCGAACTAGTAGACAGAAGTGGTACCAGTCACATAGCATCGATCGTCAGCGATCAAGAACGAGCTTGAGGGATCAACTGGTCTGTGAAATCAAACCTGTTCGTTTTTCAAGCGACAGTCCATAGTAAATGGCGGGTGAAGAAGATGGCTGCTCAGCACTCCAAAGCTTCGTACCTACCTGAATTTCAGAATTGATGCTGGAAGATTTAACTTACACAATAATGCCGTTTTAGGCTAAGATTTGAATGAAATAGAATTGCACAAATAGATTAATGCACTTAAAACTATATGTTCTTATGTATTTTAATTGTAAAAATACAAATATGCAATACGATCGAGTTGTCGCACCTAGCGGTGGCCGATTGAACTGCAACAAACACACCTCTTCGCTCAACGAGCGAAATTTTACTGCATTCTTCTCGATAGCAGTTTGGCGGTGATTGATCGACAACACTCGATGGTTAGTGTGACAAGGAACAGAAATATTGTCGTGAGCGCTTGATGGCAGTCGATTGGTCTAGATCAGGCCTGTCCAACCCGCGGCCCTCGGGCCGCATGCGGCCCGCTCTCACAGTTTTGTGGCCCGCGGATACTTCTAATACAACTAATAAGGCACAACTTCACTGCAGTTTCCGGGAATTTTTGGATGAGCTGCAAGCCCAATATAGAGATCTAGCACTCCACGCAAATGTACTCTGGCTGAGTGCAGTTAATGCACTGAGGAATGAGATTCCAGTATTTTAAAAGGACAGTAGGCCTACCAAAGATAGTGAAAATCTTGTTCGACGGGTTGAAGATCCAGACTTTCTAAGGCAGCTTGCTTTCATAACTGACCTGACACAATACTTGAATGAATTGAACCAGAGACTTCAGGGAAAAAATCAAAGTGTTTCAGGGTTAGTGGTCATGTTAATGGTTTTAAAATTCCTGTAATCAACTTTATCAAGAAATTATTTAACAGACTTTCCATGTTGTCAAGAGCTGTCAGGAGAAATTGAAGATGATAATTTTTCTGAGTTTTGTGAAAATATTGAAGTTATTATTCAAGAATTCAATGAAAGATTTTATGACTGAAAATATTAAAGGTAAACTACTGCTTTTTAATGACCCTCTGAATGTGAATATTGAGAATCAGCCATCCATGTATCAACTGGAGCTCTGTGATCTTCGGGCTGATCCTTTTCTTCAAACCAGGTCTGAAAGAGGGCTCAACCTTTTAAGCTACTTCCAGAGGGCAGGTTTCCTCAGCTTATAAATTTTGGTTTGCAGCTTTCCTCAATGTTTGGAAGCACTTATATATGTGAGAGTGCTTTCTCCAACATGAAATTCATAAAAAATGAATATAGTAGCTGTCTCACTGATGATTCCTTGTTACACCTACTAAAACTGACAGTTACTATCATAGAAGTGGACATCCATACTTTAGTGAAGCAATCTGAAAATCATCAGGGCTCACATTTTCTAATTTCGGCCAACTGGTAATGAATCCTATTTCAACAATTTGGTCTGCTGTACTTGACTGTTATAGTTATGTGAATGAAACTTTTAGTGTTTGGCCCTCAGCATCAATTGTCGAAATATTTTGGCCCCCAGTACTTCTGAAGTTGGACAGGCCTGGTCTAGATCGATCGAAGCTCTGTGTGACAGGCCGCTTAGGGGGCTGTCACACTAAACCGATCGAACGACAGCAATTAACCGATTAATTTAATGAATCAATTGACAGCAGTGGTACCAGCATCGATCGTCAGCGATCAAGAACGAGTGTGTTGGAACAACTGGTCTGTAAAATCAAACCTGTTCGTTTTTCAAGCGACTGTCGATGGCAAATGACGGGTGAAGAAGATGGCAGCACACCGAAGATTCGTAGCCAGTTGAATTTCAGAATTGATGCTGGAAGATTTAACTTACACAATAATGCAATTTTAGACTCACATTTCAATTAAATAGAATTGCACAAATCGATTAAGGCTTTTATAAGGTATGTTCTTATGTAATTTAATTGTACAAATAAAAATATATTGTTCGTGCCATTTTAAGAAGATCTCGTCCCAAATCATCGTCTATCTACAAAAGAAAATAGTGGCATTGTTCTCTAATCCGAAAATCTGCACCGACACCGACAAAGAACATGTGCTCTTATAGTCGCGTGGTTTCCCCAGTGTTGCCGCTGTATTTCATCACTTCTCAAGTGAAGTAAACTTCCTGTGGTAGGTATGTGGCAACATTGTACTAGACTGCAGGCAAGTGTGAATACGCCTAGTTACCTTTCTATTCACTGATTGACAGGTCGAAGAGGATTAGGGTGCCAGCAGGAAGAGTCAATTCTTGGAAAAAGAAAAGTCTTTAAGAAGTGACACCCACAATAATTACGATCTATCTGCACCTTGCGGTGGCCGATCGAATTACAACGAACACACCTCTTCGTTCAACGAGGGCGGCCGGCAGGTGAAACTTGAAGTAAACAGATGTACAGTAGTTTGAAAAAGTATGCCTAATATTAAACCCTACATCCCAAAACGTGTAGTATGATATGCAGGAGATAAACAGACGTAGGTATAATAAGGTAATATACAGTGATCAGTAGGCCTAACATAGCTCTAGTAAAATCATACCAGTACATAATCTAGGACTAATATTTCCATTGATCGATGACGCTCGATGGTTACTGTGACAAAGAACAGAAATGTAGTCGAGAGAGTTTGATGGCAATCGATTGATCTTGATCAATCGAAGCTCTGTGTGACAGGCGGTTTATGCTACGCGAGACAGGCAGATCATTGCCATGTGGATGCAAGCTGCCATTATGCGGAAACTTTCAACCTAATTAGTTTATCCCATTAAACATAAACGTAATCACAAAACGAAAAATAGGCTTTATACCAAGTTTTTACAGTTATAATCTTTCCACTCTATATATGAATCTACTTGTTGAATGCTGTGTACAGCGGTTTTATAGCTTAACCGTTGGTGGTGTATTTTTTTTTATATACTCGTAGGCTTAAGGAGTAAATACTTTTAAACGAGGTGATGCTCGCATTTCAAAATAACCGTTCTAATGTTTTGAAAATAAAATAATTTAAATACAATTTTATTCAAGTGTAACGCTAACAGATAACGGTAACGGTAACATTTTGTGTTCTCAAGCAGTTTCTGTAAAAGAATGTCATTTTGAGCCCCTGATAGGCCATCTTTGTTCACTCTGCCGTTCGTCTTAATATGAAAATTTTGATTTTTCGTTAGCTGGACTGTGTGCGTTTTTGATCTAATGGTTCTGAGCTTAAGCAATTGAATGTCTGATACATTTAGTTCGTTGCTAATTTCTCGAAGTGAGTGTTTTTAATGAATATACTACGTAATTGTTCATAGTCATTTCTCACCAGATGTTTTTACACACAGGCTAGGTGTCATATGCATGTCCAGTGATATCACAGTTTTCCTTTCTGGGCAATAAATAACAAACTTCTACTATTTGAACACAAGTATTGCAATGTATGCATGTTTGTTTGTATTTCTGTGTGTATGTGTGTGTGTCCTGGGGATAAAGCGGCCGGTGCAAATAGCTGACAACATTACCATCTTCACTTTCTGAATCTCTAAAATCTGGGAGCCTCGTTCTCTTGGAATCCTTTGGGCTTCCACGGCGGCCTGTATAGGTAACACTTTATTTTATTTATAATTACGGATATGGCTAACCGAGCATAGTTCAATTTCAAAAATACTTACAACTTGAAAATGGACTATGTAGGGCAATGTCACTTGAAGTAATTATATTAGGCCTATTGCAATTTTAACTTTGTTGTTCAGAAGTTACGGATAGGCTATAACTTGGGCTTAATACATCACGCCCCTCTAGTTCAGGTTGCTCTTACACAAGTCTATAAATTATGCTTACCACAAGGAGCCTTCAGTGACATAAGTGTGCAGAAAGTTTAGTACCTGAAAATAAGAAAAGAGTTAAGCGTTAATTGCGATCATTATAACATGAGTTGAGCAAGTAAGAGCATAATTTATGTAGTTTAAATCGGTGGAAATTTGTAAACTGAGATATAGCTATCTGTTCGTGTAAAGTTAAATCGTAACATGTCCACTTATTTTATTTATAGGCTATGGCACTTTCTCGGGTATTTGCATATCTCTATGCTAATTTTTTCTGCCACAAAATTATACCAAACAATAACACCTTCCAGATATTATGAGTTGGTATTTTTTAAAGATTTACTAGTAGGCCTAATTTGCTTACACCTTGAATACATCCCTCTTTAGGCTTATGGCTTTTTCATAAAATGAATTGTGTACGATGCATAAACGTTTTAGTATTTAACCTACATGGTCACATGTTTACAAAATACCGATCCTTAGATTCACCCTCCAAAAAATAACTATAGTAATAATTCCCCTTGAACTTCTGTTGGAAGTAGAAAATATTTTAAAAAATAAAATAGGCCAATTAGAATTAGTGGACTACCTATAACATTTTATGTCGAAAAACCCGAGATTTAGTCTCTACTTTATGAATGTATGTATGTATGTATGTATGTATGCATGTATGTATGTATGTATGTATTTTTTTTTTAATATAATTTATTTACAGCATGCTCCATTACAATATCTGTAACACTACATGCCCTATTGCCCTCAAAATAACAATTAGTTGCATGCTCACTAATACTAACTTTACATTTTTCTACTTATTATCGATGGCTTTATCACTAGAATACTCTCAATTGTATTTACTGATTGTTATATACCGGAACTTTCCAACTAGAATTACTGGCTGTCTAGAGTCTGTCTAATTTTATTGATTTTATAAAGTCTATGAGTTCTTTTGTATATTCTTTCATTAATTTTTGTTCATTAAACGTCCACTTTCCATGATTTCTTATCATAGCGTTCCTGAAATCTGCCCGTTCACTCTTTAAGTTTGTACGTTCAAATAAAAGATGTTCTACCGTCTGTTTTGGTGCACCACATGAACATCCTGGGCTTTCCTTTATTTTAAATCGGTAAAAGTAAGAGTTAATCTTTCCGTGTCCACTTAAGAATGTAGAAATGTCTCCTGTCAAAGGTATGTTTATTTTCAGTCGTTCTTTTACACTTGGGAAATACCGTTTAGTTATTGCTCCATTTTCAGTATTGTTCCACTCATTTTGCCACTTCTGCTCGCTGATCTCCTGTAATTCGCCTAATTTAGCACTTAGCGGTAACCTGCCGTAACTAATTTCGAGATTCCTGTTCCCTGCTGCTGCTTTTGCCAGACGATCTGCAGTTTCGTTTCCGGTTATACCCACATGTGCCTTGATCCACATGTAGTGTATGGTCCAGTTATCTGCTTCCAATCTTTTGGTTTGCTCTCTTATTAGCTCTATTAAGTTATTATGGTTTACTGGATTTTCTATTGAGTCTATTGTAATTTGGCTGTCTGAGTGGAGTGCTGCTTTTCGCAGACCACGCGGGACTTGTGGAATTGTTGTTAACATTTCTAGCGCTTTGAGGATCGCCAGCTGTTCTGCCTGGTTGTTAGAACATTGATCTAGCAGTCTGTATTGCAATTGGTATGCAATCTCATTGCCTCTATAAATAGCTATTCCTGAACCTATTCCTGTTTCGCCTTTGCTCCCATCTGTATATATATTGAATGTATAATTAATATCTTCTTGCTTCCTTTTCATGATATAGGTATCAGCAGGATGGTTCCACAATGTATAGTGTTTTACTTTGTCTACCTCTTGATTGCCTTTTTATTTCATAATAGCTAGCTATCTTTTGCAATTCCAAAACTATTGGGGTGTTCTTTGTTAGTATGCAGAGAGCTACGTTTGATGTGGTTCTGAATGCTTTGGCGATCCTGATATTAATTAAGCGCTGTAGCCTACTCTTTGGAGTTTTATTGCATAATATTTCTTATTGATAGCCTCCACCCAAACCGGAACTCCATATGAGACGACAGGAATTATGGCCCCTTTGTAGATGATACTCATTACGTCTTGGTTAAGACCCCAGCTTATTTTTGCTGATTTGGCTAATGCATATATCAATTTAGTACACTTGTTACTGACGTGTTCAATGTGCTGCTTGAAATTGAGTTTTTTGTAGAAAATTATGCCGAGGTAGGTTATGCTGTCGTGTTGCTGTATAATTCTATTATTTAGAAATATGTTGATATTTTGCTGAGGATGTAGTCTTTTTCCCGATATCACTAGAAGCTTTGATTTTTGCTCATTAAATTTTATTTTATTTTGTTCTGCCCATTTTTCCACTTTGTGCAAGTCAATATTAGCATAGTTTTCAAGTTCAATTGCATTTTTTCCTTTGGTTATCATCACAAAATCATCTGCATAGGCTATTACTTTTGAGTGCTGACTGTATTCCAGGCTTAGAAGTGAATTGTACTGGATATTCCAGTAACCAGGCCCGGAGCATGATCCTTGCGGACTACCTTTGCTTATCTGTGGACTGATGCGCTGTTTACCTTAAGCGTCGCAGTTCTTTCTTTAAAGTAGCTTCTGGAGAGTTCGTAAAGGTTGCTTGGACATCCTAGATCCCTTAGAGATTTAAGTATACTCGGCCACCACGCAGCGTTGAAGGCTCCCTTTACATCTAGGCTGATCATCGCTGTAAACTGACCTTGTTTTAGGTTTTCTTGAACTATATTCTTTACTGCCAATGCAGCGTCAATTGCACTGGTCTGAGGAGTAAAACCGAACTGGTTGCTGCTCATAAGGTTATTGCTGTACAAGTGGTGCATTATTCTATTTATTAACAACTTCTCCATCACCTTGGCAGTTACGTTCAAGAGGCTTATTGGTCTATATTTAGTGGCCTCATCTGAGTTCTCTTTTCCTGGTTTAATGATTGGTACCATGTTACCGTGTTTCCATCTACAAGGAAAACAACCTGTTCTAAGGCAACAGTTATATATTGCGGTAACTAGCTTTGGTAATGAGCGAAATACCTCTGTGAGAATTTCCACTGTTATTCCATTTTCACCTGGAGCTTTACCTGTATTCATGGTTTTGAGTACTGCTCCTATTTCTACTGTTGATATCTGTCTGTCCTCTGGAGTGTTCAGTGATTGAGCTGCTTCGGATCTGATATTTTTGTGATATTCGTTATCTTCTCTTTCATCATCTACCGGCGCAAACGAATCCATCATGAGGTTCAGTGTTTCAATCAAGTTGCTCGTGTATGTGCCATCCGGTTTCCTAAGAGTTGATAATGGGACAGATTGCCTCATTCTTCCGGATGCTACTTTATATACAGCATTCCATGGAGTAGTGGAATTTGTCAAATTGCAATAGTTTTTCCAAGAATCATATTTTGCCTTCTTTATAGCTGACACGTATATTCTATTCCCTTCTGTATACAGTTGTTTCCTGTGTTCGCGTAGATCAGCATCATTTTTGGTCCTTTGGTACCTTCTTCGTAGGGGGCAGGTTTTCTTCCTTAATATATACAATTTTTGTGACCACCATGGAACTGAACGGTTATCTGTTTGCTTGGATGTCGTTTTCCTCTTTTTGAATGATTTGTTGCAGGCTGCAATTATGCCTTCCTCAAATTTTTCTACGACACTGTCCATTTCAACTTCTTTTGGAATCTGAGCCTCAAGAATTTCCTCGAGATTATCTTGTATTTCGTTATGTAGACAATTTGTATCCATTGGTAAATTAAAGATTCTGCAGATCTCAGCTGGTAGAAGGATTCCGAATTTCTTCATATCTTCTGCGTTGGTTATGTACCTAATGCCAAGGTAATTGTATTTGTTGTTATATTTACATTCTTGTATATTGTATGTTATCAGTCTATGATCCGAGCAGCTTTCTTCATCAGTGCAGATCCAGCTATTTATCGATCTCAGCATTTTTGTATTAATAACTGTTAGATCCACATTACTGGCTCTTGTAGTGGTGGACTCAAATGTTGTGTTTTCAACATTGCTATTCATTATATGTAAGTCGTTCCCGATAATGAACTCTTCCATGATTTCCCCTCTTTTGTTTGTTAATTTATCTAGCCATGTCTTGGACCTTGCGTTGGTATCCATTGCTAAAAGAAGAGCCGTTCCTTTAGCATGACTTACTATGCCCTGGATTTTTTGCAGATCTCTGTTTATGCCATTATTTATGTCGAGATAGATGCTTGATGCTACGAATCTAGTTTCACCATATGTTATTTCAATGGTTACTACGTCCTCATCAGATAGCTGTTTAATTTGAAGGGCATCGATCTGGGAATTTGTAATTATTACTGCAGCTCTTTTCTTCCCATTTCCTGTATTTAGTACCTTGTGTTTTTTTTTTATATGCCTATTATTTGATTTTGATACTGATAGGGTTCTTGTACAAATATTATATCTATGCCTAGCTCCCCAATTAATTGGTTAAGATTATCTGTTGCCGCCTTTGAATGGTGCAAGTTTATCTGTGCGCAGTTAATAATGGTATTTCTTGTTTGTGATGTTGTATTGCCCGTTATGTTTCTGTTGTATAGAGTGGCCATTTTAGTAGTCTATGTTTTGTTTGCGTTTCTCAATAGCTGCGTACAGACTTGGGCAAGCTCTGACCATGGCAGAGTGATTCACATCTAGTTGGTCATTCTTGTTGTATTTATTTCTGGCAGTGCAATTTGTGCATTTCAAGTCACTTTGTGATGTGACCTTGCAGTCCGCCATATTGTGAGTCCCGGCGCATTTTGGGCAAATCTCCTCCCCTCTACAGTCCTGTGCTCTATGGTTGTGGAACCCAAACTTAGTGATCTATAACATTCCAGAAGATGTTACAATAGATAATGCAGAAGAAATAATAATTTCACAGAACTCAGAATTGAACCTAAAGGTCGGAGATGTAAAACCTAAATTTGTATTTACGTCCAGGAGGAAATCACGGAATTTGGTTGTAGAAGTAAACTCAGTGAACAGGAAGCAGCTGTTGCAGAGGAAATTAAAAATTGGATGGTTAATATGTAATGCTGAAGATTACATTAGGATCAATCGTTGCTTTAAGTGCTGTCGTTTCAACCATGTATGTATGTATGTATGTATGTATGTATGTATGTATGTATGTATGTATGTATGTATGTATGTATATATAAAATTTGCTTTCAAAGAAAATCTGAAAATGGATTTTTTTTTTGGCGTGGAATTATCTAGCCGAGTACCATCGTGTTGAGTTTTGCTTTGGTAATTTAATTGAGCCGAACGAATGTTTCTTGTCATGATAAATATTTCGAGACCTAGGAGTGCGTTATGGCCTAACTTTCTTCAATCTTAACTTTGTAAACTTACAAGTAAGAAATTACCTGACAACGCCTATTTTTCACAATACCTTAACGAAAGTTGAAGGGATCATATTTATTTGTAAGTTAAAATATAAACCAATCCCTTTCACACTTTCAACTTCTCACACGCATAATGTTCTAATAATGCGTGTTGTAAGATTTCTGTTTAATGTTGGTCTATATATTCACCATATTTGAAACACTTTTACATCCATTGTTTCAAATAAAATAACTGTTTCGGGTAAATTGGCATTTTGCTGGTGCCCTCAGAGTAAAACGGGGGTACGCCGTAGCGTAGTGGTTGAGGCGCTGCGCTACAAACCAGAAGGTCGCGGGTTCGATCCCCGATGAGGTCATTGGAGTTTTTCAATTGGCCTAATCCTTCTGGTGGCGCTATGGCCCTGGGGTCGACTCAGCCTCTAACAGAAATGAGTACCAGGAGTAATCCTGGGGGTAAAGGCGGCCGGTGCGTAAGGCTGACAACCTTACCACCTTCATGTGCCGACTGTCTAAAAATCCGGGAGCCTCAACCTCCTGGAACCCTCTGGGCCTCCATGGCCTGTAATAGGGAACACTTTACACTTTACCTCAGAGTAAAACACTTTTAAAAAAAAGTCCTTCGTGTTTATAGGCTAAGGTTACCGACCCCTGGACCTCTAGTAGCAAAGAATGTAAGGGAACAAAAATTTAAGTACAGTGGGACAACCTCTAGTGTATTTCCTTGTGAAAAGTTGTGTTTTTCTTGAATAGGCCTATTATGTTATAGGAAGGCATATGAATCCCCCTTGAAGCACATTCCATAACATATAGTGTGTATGGTTTAAGTATTTTATTAGTTGTAACTTTTTCACTTCTGTTGCTTCAAATTGGCCTACTCGTTGAGTTAAATAGTCATTATGCTCAGAACTCAAGATACAGATTTTGTCACTTTGCTCTCGAATTCACCAATTTGATTAGAACCTTTCGTTATATTACCTATGACTATTCCATTCATACGCCCCGTATTTGATATTGACCAATAACATTTAACGATGCATCAGATACCGACCAATTACTGTGGTTTATCTACAGGCTATAACATAGAGAGCGCGCACACCTACCATCAATAGACACCACGTATTGTAATGCTCGCAAGCACACGAACCACAAAAATTCGGACTGACAGAAATGATAGGGCATGTTCTAATTTTCCACAGACACGACCCAATTCGATTGGTACCAAGAGGAAACATACAATATTGTGGTCCGTGTGCGCTAATTCATCTACAGGGCATATCACGACTGGCAGTCATGTACTCCTTTCCTAAAGCTTGCAAGGAAGCGATTTTATCGGATAAAATTTCATCTCGTTTCTGAATACTCAATATATAAATATGCAGTGATTATTATGTCACCTGTCTGTACGGTGAAACGAATAAGAACACATAACTCATTTAGTGATCTAACAGCTGATACAATATGATTTGATTTTAAACAACACAAGTAAGAAAGTAATTATTATTAATATGTGTTAACAAATTTAGGCAAAGCCATAGGTAACCCATGAGAGTTTACGAGTTTATCGATAGATAATTTATCTGATGAAACTGAAAATCGAATTGGATTTATTAAGACTATTACATGAATAAAAAATGTAATGGATTATACAAATAATAATTATTTTCTTACTATGTTATATAAAAACAGAACTTACACCTGCGAGATCACGGCATACTATGAATCAACCATCTGTGAATCGATTCGAGTTACCATGTTGTAACCAACGCTACCAATTGTGCATATAAGACATAGTTAACCAAATTCAGACAAGCTAACTCCAGAATAGAATAAATTCACACGAACTGGCTTTCACCGAATTGAGATTGTGTTTTTAATCAGTGTACATTTATATTATTTCAATTTCCAAACAAATTATGTTCTTTAAAATAATGTGTTTTTATTGTATCCACTGGAAGCATGTGACCTGTTAGTCACTACGCGTTGATACCTACATTTCCAGTAACGAGCTGACGCTTTATCGGATAAAATAGCACCGCTGTACCAAATAGCAGACATTTTATAAGATAAACTATCGTGATTGGTCTATTTCCGAGGAATTGTTAAACGTTATTGGCCAATATCAAACACGCGGCATATGAATGGAATAGTCTTAATAATTCCCATTCGTGGATTCGAGTATCATCATATCAATTCGTAAACTCGGTGAGATTACTGTTCGTTAAATTAGGCTAATGCATTTATATCAATTGTTGCCAGTGAACAGAAACAAAATTATGTTTTTACAAACATCTGTTTGGACAATAGTAATCTGACGTTAAATAGACCACTAAAAAGTAATTATTATTTATATAATGTGTTAATTTTATTTTGTGGAAGGGACATTCCATTTTAGCTAACTAGTTTCGTGAGATCAACTTAAAGCCTCTCGTGGGATTAACCATGATCATAGTCTGCTGAAGAAATTCAGATCTGGATAAGTTAAATAATTTCTGTGTTCGTTCTTCGTGTTATCAAAAACATTTCACTTTAATGATGATAGCATGAAAGTTGATACCTGGCAGCATTCACATTATGCACCGTGCAACATTATTAACCTTCACAGAATACGGATATAGACTATGATGTTATTCCTAACTTTATAATCATGTTGAATTATCTCTTGCACTAATTCATAAAGCTCTACATAAAAACCTTTGATATGTTTGCTAACAACTGATTAGAAACAGGTTAGACGTGAAATATAGAAAAAAGAGTATGAAGTTGACATTTAAATGGCACCAATATCCAGGTAGAATTCCGACATTTACAAGAAATATGACAGCGACAAGACATACATCTTCATAACTTGTGAGCAGTAAATTAAGATAGGCCACTTATAGTTAACAAGGTAAAACTTGTGACGCAGCCTACTTAATTTGAATCTAATACGGGTGTAAGACTCACAGTATTACTTAGTATAAATCACATGTATCATAATGTATAGACCTATTAATAGAGGTATTAGATATTATTAGTATAACTTATTCGAACTGTTGTATAATTACGTGGGCCTATACTTTCTTTGGTATACATTTATTTGAAATCTGAAAATGTTAACGAACTAGGCTATCAAGATCTTTAATTGCTATTACATTTAATTGTAAGATTACATATTTCGCACAATAGGCCTTCGGCACATTTTAAGAATATTAACTGAGCCTACATAGGCTACTTTACATAAAATCTGACAACCAAAAATGTTGTTTAGTTAATTATTTATTAAGTAACAAGAATTTTTAATAAGCCTATTTAAACCAAAACCAAAAGGAAATTATAAACAAGTTTAATAAAATTTAAAAACTCAAAGTAGAGCTGACATAATGGACTGTTAATTTCAGCATACCACTCAAGATATAATCTGGCAATTCCTTATGAAAGGTAACATGCATGTAGCCTGTGCATGCAGTTAGAGCCTTTCTACACGGACGGAATAAACGCGACCGATTGTCAGCGACCGAAACGCGTATCCACTGGGTCAATGGGTACGTAATGTTATAAATTACACGGTCGGAATAACCGCGCCTTCAGACGCGAAAAAACTAGAGGACAAGCTGAAATTCGGCGACCGAAACGCGTGATGCATGTTACACGGGCAGAATGGTGACCGAAAAAACGCAAGCTGGAATTCTTTCGAAGTCCGTAACTTGCTTGGTAACTTCAATTAGCCTACAATGACCACAGTCTGCACACACTACTACAACAACGTAAAAATGTAACTTTGGATGTCATGGTTATGTTTTGGCAGATGACAGGTATTGCACATAACACATAGGCCTAGCTGTTAAGTTCATAAACATGGACAGTTATTTCTTTTCGGATATATAGAATTAATTTAGGAGGCATATATGAGCACGTTTTAAAAAATAATATTAATAATAACTGTACAAATTAATATGAACTTGGAGCAATTTTACTTATTTTCAATAATAATGCTTGAGCTTCGGCAGGGCAATGCACACGGTTTAATTGTCCGGCATAGTAAATGGATTTCCTTGCACAAATTCCATCTGATAGCTGAATCATGGCAACTGCAGGCATACATATGATTGTAAGTACTACAGTACATTCCTGACACAATCTGACAATCGCAGTGGGACAATAGTCTAATTTGGTAAAATTCTTTAATTTTTGACGCCGAAACAGCTTGCCAGCATCCGTCTTGCTGCATAATTCTGTCAGTTTGGAAATCCATACTTTTCTTGTGGCGCTTCCTCAAGTCAGATATTTTTAAGTTCCGGTTAACTTTCCCTTGTGTATGACTGTTAATCTGTCAATGAGTTTGTCCCTCATGAAAGCCATAGTTGCGAAGGTAACAGAAATAATCTATTCTGTTAGTACAGAAAAACAAATGCTCTAATGAAGGCAGTTCAGCAAACCAAGGACTGCAACAAAATTAATACCGAGAGATACAGAAGAAACCTCCACGATCCCTGAGAAGCTGCAAGCATTGTTATTGAAAAAAGTAAAGTTGCTCCAAGTTCATATTAATTTGTATTTAGTTGTTAATATTTTTAAAAATGTGCTCATATATGCCTCCTAAATTAATTCTATAAATCCGAAAAGAAGTAACTGTCCATGTTTATGAACTTAACAGCTAGGCCTATGTGTTATGTGCAGTACCTGTCATCTGTCAAAATATAACCATGACATCCCAAGTTGTCATTTTTACCGTGCATGCGTGGTCGGTAGAGTCTTACAGAACACAAGTCAGCTGCTTGACTACTCCCGCGTTAAATCTAAAATTCTTGCTATACCCAAAGTTTCGAAGTTTATCAATTTCTGTAGATACAAAGTGTAAAGTGGTGACATCAAATAAAACTATGTCTATTTTCCCAGGAATTAAACGTGCAGTAGCCATGTTGGTAGTAGTAGTAGTTGGTAAGGTCGCAAGTCGATCGCCATGCACAAACACCACAACGTATTTCAAATTTTTCCCACCCTGAATGCTGCTGCTCCTCCGCGCGCGTGCATTCGGTCGACATTCTGCCCGTATAACTTCACAGGCGTTTTTTCTGCGCGCGTTCTTTCCGCAATTTTACCGGTCGCTAGGCGAAAAAACCGCCTACACCCTTTTTTCTGCGTCTGAAGGCGCCATCCGTGAAATTCATAACATTACCTACCCATTGAGAATGTCAGAGTGGGCATGCAACTTGACAAAATACTAATTAAGTGATGTAAAAAAATATAAAAAAACTGAAAATATGAAATCTAAGTATTGTGACTGTTTTTGAAACTTTACAAAATACTAATTAAGCGATGTACAAAAAACTGAAAATATGAAATCTAAGTATTGTGACTGTTCTCATAAGCATGTAGTGTTACATTATTTAAGGAGCATGTAGCTATAAAACCGTGGTGTTAATAAAAAAATATAAAAAAACCTACCCATTGACCCAATGGATACGCGTTTCGTTCGCCGACAATCGGCCGTGTAACATGGGCCAATTTATGCGGGAGGAATGCCGACCGATTGAACACGCTCGGAGGATTTTATAGATGTGTTGCCATTTTTAAACTTCCAACCCCGTACATTTTGCCCTCGAAAGAATTCCAGCTTGCGTTTTTTCGGTCAACATTCTGCCCGTGTAACATGCATCATGCGTTTCGGTCGCTGAAGTTCGGCGACCGAAATTAGGTTCGTACAACATGGTCAAAATCAGCCGGTCTCGGCCCGAATATTCGGTCGCGTTTATTCCGTCCGTGTAGAAAGGCCCTTAATCTTCTTACCGGTACTCATTTTTCCTTTCTTTCTTTCTTTCTTTCTTTCTTTCTTTCTTTCTTTCTTTCTATCTTTCCTTCTTTCTTTCTCTACCTCAGTTTTACCTCTCCCCTTTAGGGACATTTAAGCCGCCACCCGGGCTTACCGGTCTTATCTTTGTTTGAAAGAATAATAAGTAATACGTAATTTATTGTCACAAACATTTACAAAATAGCTTAAAAGCTGGTAAACTGGTGACTCGTCAAAAAAAAAAACAGAAAAAGAGGAAGAAAATACAATGGTATAATCCTAGTACTATACATAAAAAGTACAGATTTTGAAAAATGTTAAATATGAGGTGAACAGTTTTTAAAAATAACCACAGAAATTATACATTTTTGTCCTGAAAAAATCACTTATTGAATAGTAAGCTACCTCTTAAAAATGTTTTTTTAAGTTTTGCTTTAAATTGTTTATCATTCAATTGTTTTGCTTCTTCTGACAAATGATTGTATGCTTTCATGCTCATGTACCTAGGACATCTTTCAAATAGAGCTAACCTATTTACTGGAAATTGTAATAAATTTTTATGTCTGGTATCATGTTCTGGGTAGTATGCCGATCAAAATGTATATGCACATAAGTTAAAAGTTCTAACAAATATATTGACGGAAAAGTTAATATTTTTAGTTTTCTAAATAGTGGCCTGCAAGTTTGCCTAATAGATGAATGATTCATGATTCGAATTACTCTTTTTTGTAATTTAAGTACAGTTCCCCAGTTTTTACTATTTCCCCAGACTATTATACCATACGATGTTATTGGGTGGAAATAGCTATAGGAAATCATCTTTCTAAGCTTGTTATTTGTGTCATGCACGTCATATTATAGCATGCTTTGTTTTTGACGATATATTTTATGTGTTCTTCCCAATTTAAATTACTATCTACTATAACGCCTAAAAGTTTTGCTGATGTCTTCAGACTACCGGTACTGTTAAATTGTGTTATTAAATTCGTATAATATTTTAGTTTTGACTGAACAGAAAAATAAAATTAATTTTAAATAAATAAAATGTACATTCTTAACCTCTTCTGCAATGTTTTGAAATTACATATTTACCTTGATATATATTTTGAAGTTTTTGTTACATAACTTATTAATATATATAGACCATACTTTATGGTAATATTTCATAATTTCGACAATAGCCCACTGAACAGAAGTCAGGACACTTATTATTGACAGTACTAACCATACACTTATTGTAGCATAGGCCTATTATAAATAACAACAGGCGTAAAAACAATGATTTATGAAAAATTTATCAACAAGTTTAATTTAAGTTACAATGATTACCATCTTTATTACAATAGCTGTAGTGGGGGAATTACTTGCCTCAATGGCAAAAATACCGGATATGCCAGTCGCTATATTATTGAAAATTTATTATGCTACTGCGAGAGCAACAATGTTGTATGGTTCCGAACTTTGGGGGTGGGAAAAATTAGAGAGTTTAGCTAAAATACAGAATATTTTCCTGAAAAGGATTTTGAGGGTAGATAGAGGTGCGGCAAATTGCGGGGTGAGAAAAGAGTGGGGAATTACATGCGACACAACATTCTGCAAAATTATAACAATAAAATACTGGTTAAATTTACTAACGGCTGAAGATACATCTTTAAAATTTATTTGTTACAATGAGCAACTTGAGAATTTAGGAACGACAAACTGGGCGTCTAACATAAAAAGGGGTTTGGAGGGTATAGGGATGGGATGGGTGTGGGAAAAGGGGATTGAGAATAGAAAAAATATTTGGAAGAAGATAAGAGGGAGACTAATTGATATCGAGAGGCAGAACATCGAGGCTGATTGTAATGGTAAAGTGTCATTAGAATTACAAGCAGAATTAAAGGCTAATTGGGGAAGGGAAGCATATATAGAAAGATTGGGTGCGGAAGATAGAGCAGCAATGGCCTGGATTCGCCTGGGAAGATGGAAAACTCAGAGAATTTCGGATGAGATAGGGGAGAGAATCTGCCCAATGGGCAGGGAAAATGAAACCTGGGTTCATATCTTGGCGAGATGTGGAGTTACAGAGCGCTGGAGAGTTATGATGCTACCCGACAAATTTTTAAACTCGCAAAGAAGTAGGGAGGCATGTCTAAATCTATTACTGGATGAGCACAATTGGCACGGGTTATGCAAATTTCTGCAGAAAGTTAGATGTATGAGAGAAAGCCTAGATTTAGAGAATTAAGGAAATCGAAGTATTATTTTGTTATTATTATGTTTTTGTTTTTTTGTCTTAATAATGTCTATGTGTCTATGAAATTTTTACTTGTTTGGGGGTGGGGGGTTACGTCTGGGGTTATGTAAATAATAGAATATAGTTTTTTTCTTCAATTGGGTTTTTATGGGGTAATAATTTAAGTGTATGCAGTGAGCACGTATGGTCGACACCGACCCGTGCGCCGGTTAATGTAAATAATGTAGTTATTATGTGAGAATTTTGTTGTGAGAAATAAATACACACACTACTACTACTACAATAGCTGTGGAGTAAAGATAAGCTATCACTTGCAACAGGCGTAGAGTTTGTTGATTTAATTAACTTTGGTCTTTATTTATAACCTATATGCAGGACCAGATCTGCATTGTGCTACATTGTGTTTCACGTACGAGTTGGCCAATCATGCGAGTTTCTGCTAGGCGGCGGCCTCAGCTCCAACTCCCGAGTGATCATGTGAAATATTTACGTAAATAAAGCCGCTAACGGTGTAATGATTCAGGTTCTCACAATCTCACAAATTAACCACTTACCTCATCACAAGAGATGTTGGAAATGTCCTCCTTTTGCATCCACAAACACTGGCACCTTTTTAGGAAATTTTCTTTCACGCGCATAAGTTCAGCTTCCAAGTTCTCTTGTGATCTTGTCTTTAAGTTCTTGGGGACTTTACCTATACACTTTATTTTTCAAGTTCAAATTCGAGTGAAATATCTACGTAAGTAAAAGAGAAATTGGCTCTATCTGGGGTTGAACTTTTGCGCGTGAAAGAAAATTTCCTAAAGAGGTGTCAGTGTTGTGTGGATGCAAAAGGAGGACATTTCCAATATCACTTGTGATGAGGTACGTGGTTATTTTCATTCTAGTTTTAACTTTAAATGTGACAACCTGAATCATTACACCATTAGCTGCTTTATTTACACAGATATTTCACCCGATCGCTCGGGAGTTAGAGCTGTGGCCACCGCAACGCAGAAACCCACATGACTGGCCAACTCGTACTGTACTTAGTTGTCCACAAAATGCAGCCAGACATATGGTTTGCTGCATCGGCAATAAATATGAACGTATTTAATATGTTGACGGTGCTTACTTAATTATAGTTACGGCAATAAAGGTGACTTGGAACACGAACACTTTCGTTAATGTTTTAGAATTTATTAGTATTATTATTATTGTTATTGTTATTATTATTATTATTATTACTATTAGTAGTGCCGTCGACAAGTGTCGTTGAGCTGATTGTTTCAGTTCCTGTAGAGGTCCGCAGTAATTTTTATGTGTCCAATTCCAATAATTATTAATTTTTGTTATGATCTGAACTCTCAGAATAAGTAAAGAAATAAATTAGAAAACGATCGTGTAATTAGGGCTACTTAATTAAAATTTACCATGATAATTTTTCCAAGCAGTGGAAAAATTTCCATTTATTTTATGTAATACAAACCACTTTTTAAAACAATTTTGCACGAATGAAGTTCCAAACAACTGTTTTTAAATGTTTAAAAACAATTTAACAAAAAATTCAGGAGCGGGCTACTTTCGTGTATTTTGAACGAAGCAACCGAGTATTTTGGACTGCTTAAGTGCATTTTGAGCCAAGCAACCAAGTAATTGATGCCAATGAAAACTAAGTTATTTTCGGTCTAAAAAGAAAATAGCTCACACAACACACGTTTCACAATAGGAAAAAGGTTCGTTCTTAATTGCAGCACAGTTTTCAGGTGCCCATCCTTAGCACTTCTTGCATTGGATCCAGTCATCCTCATATTATTAAGTCTCATGGCGCACAAGACAAGACTTTTTCACATTTTGTTCCTGATCCCTTTTTCATATCTGGATTGAACAGTTTCCTATTCTGCAGACTTTTAGAGCCTGTCGTAACTTTTTCTCTTTCTATTTTCCATACATGCCTTCCCTTTTCCTTCCTCTCTTGTTGTCATTTATAAAAGTTAGAAAAAGTATTACCTTGAAGACAACAGGTTTATTTTTAAAATGCTTAAATTAGTAAAAAGACCACATATATATCTATAACCTGTAAAAAATTAATGGTCCTAACATTTATAATTTCTGAGAAAAAGTTTCTACTTTTTGACTTGAAATTAACATGCATGAGGATAAGGCATTTCATGTCAGTTTAACATTGCTAGTCATTCATTCGAGCTTGATGATAAAGTTAACTCATAGCAATGTCGTAGAGGAATACTATGTCTGAATTATAATGCACTTTCAGAAGAGCGAATTTAAAAGTAAATAATTGCTTCTTCGTATAATTTAGTCTCCTGACTCAAATTACACATCAGCAATTGTTAATATTTAAATAATTATTTTTAAAATATTACGATTTTATGAAAAATATGTACACTGTCACCTCGTTATCGTAGAAACGATTTTCTAGAATAATTCTTCTTTGTTCAAGATATTAGCTCCCGAAACAAGCTTAAAGAAATGACAGCAATAAACTTTTATTGAATTCTCGCCCCCAACTAGTCAGATCAGAGGGGTGAAAATTCCGGACAAACTTTCAGTCTATTGTCCATATGGAATGTGGATTCCAACGTTGCCAAGTTTAAAATGACAATGATTCAATTACACGTCAGCTCAAAATACATGGACGTCCCCTAATATTGTGCTTAGACGTACATTCTTAAGTATTTGTTATCTGTTCATCAATAATAAATTGAGTCTGATTAATTATTTCAACAATTATCATTTCCGGTATTTTACTAGAAAGACAAAGGAATGATTGCTAATCCCGCAGGGGACTTCCTTAACACAGCTTACCATTCAGCTTCTATACCTTAACATTCTTAAACATCTTTATAACTAATACACAGCTTGTTGAGTTTCTGCGTCATACATTTATAGTTTACAAGAAAACTTAGTAACTAATAGGATCTTTCCTCGTCACTTTACATGAGACTGAGGCAACTGAATGCACAAGTCCTCAATGCTTTTTCCCACTGAGTGTACAAATGTAAAGCAATAAAATCGCAAGGTACATGCTTGAGGTAGATATAAGCGTGTGGATATGTCACGGCATATTCTTCTTCCTATTAGAGATGTATTTTAAAGCTAAAATGGCCCCGATGCAATCTAAGATCGTTTAGTTCTTACTTGGAATACATAAAAAGCTTTTTCTCCCTCTATAGATAATGGAAATATTAACTTTCAGTTTTCGTTCAATCAGTTGTGCACGGAATGTGTGAGGCCTAGTGACGTACTTAATGGCTTTCTCATGGATACCCGCTACTGTTTAAAGTCATGTGGGTTAATTGGTTTCCCAGAGTAGATGGACAAGCCGTTTTGTGTGGTCAATAACATGAACAAGAAATATGTTTACTCTTTGGAATTGGTCATAAAAGTAGCTACCACGGAGCTTTCAAATAAAAATTATTCTTGGTGTTTAAACCTCTGACTAACGAAGGCTCATTTCGTTATAATAATTTTGTCTAATAAAGTGGCGTACGTTTTCGCATGAGTTTCCTGACTAGAAGAATTCATCGTGATTTGCTGGCTGCTAGCTTATTCACAGTATCGCATGTGAATGAAGAAGAACGACTTGCTCATTAATCATTATAAACTTTTTTTATTTGCATGAATCTCGATTTTGGTTTGAATAAACGCATTGAGAATATTACACCTAAAGGAATTCCTTTTATCAGATCTCCGTCAAAACCTTGCGGTATTAATATTACATTACTTTATTCAGCATATATTCATTCAATAATGACATATGCAATATTTTGGGGTAATTCGAAAGAGGTAAAACATGACATAATAATATTATTAATAATAATTAGTAATAATAAAAATATTCTATTTAACCTGGTGAAAATTAAGCCCATTAAGTCATTGCTTCTAAAGACTAATAATACATAAGACGATACAAAATACATTAAATTATACAAAATGAATAAATGGTATAGCCTAAAGTACATTAAGTGATATTAATTCCGTTAGGCAACTATATACTAGTAAATTTAAAATTCCTGAAAAATCTGGAGAATAAGTAGTCTATAAGTTGTTATTGAAAGTATCATTGCAGAAAGGAATCTAAATCACCTGTTGCAAAGTTTTGAGAAACTAAAAAAAATACTGTTTAGCTCAATAATTAAGAGATATACAATAATACAGGACTTAGGCAAGGCCGGCTGTAGGTATTTTGGAGCCCTAGGCGAGAAATAATATCGGCGCCTCCCTAAATTCGATATTTAGGATTTGTCACACGACATCAGTAATATTGGTAGGGCTAATTTTCTCTTTAGAATGCGTGTCTTATGTGCATGGATACCAACAGTGGCCATAGGACTATCTCAGTTTTCCAAAATAAGTGACTCAGGTCTACCTTTCTGCAATGACGCATTGTATTAGACACTATTACATTATATAAACTTAATTAATAAAAACATGAAAGAATTTACACACCAATAGGTACTGTATATGCATTTGTGCTGATAGCTGTGATATGAATGTTGTTAGTGACCGGCAATCCATGATGTGAGATGGTAAGCATAAAGACTTCTAAATTCGGATGACTGAAGTAGTAAAGGATGTTGCATGATGCTTAGGAATTGTGAGAATATGATTGTGCCTAGAGAGAGAGGTCGGGCATTTGGTTATAATAAGATGAATGAGCATGAAAAAGGGACGATGGTAGTGGGCATAGGAGGATTCTAGAATTTGGTAGTGGAGGCAGAGAGATTTCAGTTTTCATCTGTAATCCAATTGAATCAATGATAATGTTACAAATGCTGGCTTTAATTTACTGATATAATGTTTCTCTTTTACAAGGAAGCCTTAACTGGGACATACACAAAAGATTCATACAAACCTGTGATTCTATTTAACAAATTTCAAATTTTAACCTTTGTGAATATATTTTCTTTCATTATCTTCTATGTGGAAATAATCAAAGCAAATTTACTAAGAATAACGAAATTCATTCATTAACATTATTTCAGAAATGTCGTTTTAACTGCCACTCTAAAAAATTTGAGGTAGCCTATTGATGCAATTTATTTACTAAACGAGTTGGTTGTGTTGATTCCCAAGTAGGCTATAACAATTATATTCTAAACACGACTAAATATTTGATAAGTTGTTCTAAATTGTATTTATGCCTCGTCTTAATATATTTAACATTAGTAGTTAACAGTAATTAAGAATGGAAAATGTTAGTTATAAATTTCATTTTTTCCATATTCAAGTAGCCGGTATTGTCTCCAGAAAAATACTTTAAATCCAAGGAATTCAGTTAAGCTTATTTTGTTGTAAAGTTCTGTTAATAGGTCTGCCTTTATGAAAACTATAAAATGTATTATGCAAAAACTCAACGAACTGTATAATACTTATACATAAGCTATATTTAAGAACATGAAAGTATTTAAGCGGAATTCTAAGCTGTGTTAAGAATGGTGCTCTCCATTCCGTGCACAGCCGAGTGTACGAAAAATGAAAATTAATAAGCTACTTCCATTGCCTATATAGGAAGAAAAAGCTGTTTATGTATTTCAAGTAAATAGTAAACGATCTTAGATTGCATCGGAGGCCCATTTTGCGTTTAAATACAATAAATAAGAAGAAAAATGAGTCGTGATATATTCATACGATATTCCCTTCCACAATCATGTACCTTGTGATGTACGTACTTCTACATATTTTACACTGAGTGAGAAAAACCAGTGCGGACATGCGTATTCAGTTGCCTAAATCTCATACAAAACCACAAGGAAAGGTCCAGTAATATTTAATATGTATTGTGGGGAAAAATTGTAGCTACACTTCAAGTCATCTTAGCACATTTTGCTGTTTTTTAATTTTTATATTGACATTGTACGTTCGTGCAGTTTTCGGGAAAATAGTGAAAAAGGAAATTTCTCAGTGTAATGTGGTAATAAGGGAAAGGTAAATTTGTTTAAATATTACTTTTCAGGCGATTTATTTTTTTTTCAGTTTAATGTACATTATGATCATTATCGCAAGTTTCAACTCACCTTATAATGAACCTCCCCTGAAAAAAAAATTACGGGCACGCTACGTCTCTGGGAATGGCCTTGCACCACAAGTACTACAGATGGAGATGTTTCTATTAGGCCTATGTTCTGCCATGAATGTGAGTCTGACTGTGAACTTCATTAACTGGAAAATTCGTGTTAATTAGAGTGAAAATAAGCGTTCTGATTTTCCATTATAGGCCTACATAGGTCTAGGAGTGTGGATACAGAACGTAACCAAATGTATTGTTTGATATCACTTTCTGAGATTTTACTGTGCATATTTGGAATGATAGAACGAATTATTTTTACCTTTATAACATTTATTTATAATAGAAATAAGAAGATAGATAACCTGTAGTGTTTTCTTTTGTAGACTATGTAGCCTATTTTTTTATATTCTTAAATTTACTTTGCCAATTGCCACCACTAGCTTTTACAGGTTTGGATACAGTTGCCGAGGCGCAAGGGGATGCTTTCGCTCACTTCATTGCAGCAGGCCCGATTCCAGGTCGGAACAAAGTAGGCCTAATGTAGGCCTACCTAGATAGGGTAAGGATATTTTCCGGATGTTTTCTCACCTGTGAGACAAATATCGGGTAACTTTAAGCCATTATGGTCCCCGGATATCATCTGGCCGACATTATCAACTTTCATCCCATCCGTGCCTTCATGAGAGAGAGAGAGAGAGAGAGAGAGAGAGAGAGAGAGAGAGAGAGAGAGAGAGAGAGAGAGAGAGAGCGAGAAAGAAAGAAAGAGAGAAAGAGAGAGAGAGTGGTTGACTGGTGTATCTTGTCCTCTGTGTTCATGTTTTCTCGGAGATGGCCCGACATTGGGCTGATCACCTATCTTGGGTGGCCTTCCATGTCCTCCATGTCCGAAAAAAAGTGTGTATGTGATCCAAAGGTAATCCCTCTCGCAACAGGTCGTGGCATGTAAGACCCGGGAGGGGTCTATGAAATCTGCGCCACGGGTGACACCGAATTTGAAATAGAATAAAAATGAGATATGTAAACTGCGGCACACATATATGTAAACTGCGCCACGGAGATATTTAGGTTGCGGCAGTAGTTATAGGCAAACAAAAGTTAGACTTAATAGCCTATGTGAATGTTCGTTTCTATTCAGTAACAATTTTTTACACATGAGGTGCTGGGAGAAAACAATAAATAAACAATCAAACATCCCGATTTGATTTTATTAAGAACGCGTCATATGAGAACAAAGTGCTCATGCAAAAAAATTAGGGTAGTGTTTTTAACAATTTTATAAGTGACGAAGCGTCCATGCAAAAGAAATTAGGGTATTGCTTTTTAAAAAAATTTAAAATGACAAAGCCTCTAAGCCTAACATTTTTAACCACACCTATGCAATTTCATAGCCAGTCCTAAGACCGGAGAGGTAGGAAGGAAAATGTTAATGCGTTACTATGACGGTGGCGCCATTTAAATGTCGGTGGCGCAGTTTAAATGTCGGTGGCGCAGTTTACATATGTCGGTGACGCAGTTTACATCGTATAGGTTGGGGAAAAGGTATATGTGGCGCAGATTACCTTTTCCCAAAGGGAGAGATTAAACTAAGATAAGGAAGAAGACAAAAGAAGTGAAAAACTTCTAGGCGAGACACAATTACACAGCCAGAGGTAGTGCTCACTAAAACCATACGAAGTAGAAAGTAGGCCTACTTTTTTATTATGAGAATCCTTTTGATAACCATCAGAAAATATTTACCTATGAAAGTTTACAGAAAAATAGTATACCGATATTATAATTTTTGAAAATAAGAATTCCAAGGAATGTTTATTCTTCAAAGTTAAGAAAGATTGCTAGTGTATAATAAAAGATGGCTTGCAGTGAGTGCATTTGTTTTTTAATTTAGTGCATATAAATCCTGACCTTAGCATTAATTTTTACATACCGGTATTTAAAAATAATCTACCTCTGACTGCATTGTAGTAAAAGGCCTTCTTTATTCAATATCAAGAATGGAACAAGCCTTTTTTAACTGAGGCCGTGGTTCCTACATTCATTTGTCCAGACTTGACGTATTTCCGTTACCCAACCGACGCCACTGACCGTTCCTCATCCAAATATGAATTTTGAGCGATGGATAACGAACGGAAGATGATTCACATAATCTTTATGCTATGACGAGCTTACCCACACATGCATAGACTTTGTGGCACATACCCACAAACATTACTGAAATGTGAAACGAATTTCAAAATTCCATGCCTATAAGGAATGTTAAATGGGTTTCTCTAAGGACTCAAAACTAATTTGTCTTCATATTTTTAGTAGCACACTTGTTTTGCTTCGAGTGGGCGAAATGAGTTTAGGAGAGGTTCCAAGCTACTTCTGGTTCATCCCTTGCACAATAAGGTTTTAAGCTTTGTCAGTTATAGCCAATTTCCAGGATGGCTGTGCGTCTCTAGTATTAGGAACCTCAAATAATCATACTGATGAGTGTATGATAATATATCTATCCCATAATAGTAATAATAATAGTAATAATAATAATAATAATAGTAATAATAATAATAATAATAATAATAATAATAATAATAATAATAATAATAACAACAAGACGCAAGAGTAATGTTAGAAAGTTTATGCAACACATTTTGCACCATTTATGTGTGTTTTCTTAACCGTGAGTTATCTATAATTACAGCACGGTATATAAATTAAAATAGTAAGATGTGAGTTTGTGATCACATCGCCAGACACCCCAGGTGGGCGATGGATTTTAAACAGGAAGTGAGTCCATTACTGAAAGCAAGGCCACCATATATTCCATTGTGAGCATGAAATTGTCTCACCAGCATAAACAAACATAACCTACAAAGTGTGACAAGAAAAGAAGACTTTAAAATTGGTAAATGTCATGTTTTCTACCACTATTTGATAATGACATGCTTTTAAAAGAAAGCAACTTGAAACCGTGGCACTGTCATCAGTCATTGACAGTAATTTCACCACTCTTTCCATTTTAAATGCCAATTTATCAATGTCTTGAGCAAGGACTTTTCGCGTTGAAATAAAAAATGGTGTTTCGGTCGAATGAATTTAATGTCAAGTGGAACTCATAACTTGAGGAATCCTGTACATTTCACATTGTTTAGCAAAACTAACTTGTACGTGTAGGATTCCTAAGGTAGACTACGCAAGGCTATTCGAAAAGAATGTCGGGAATTCATTTTAGGTGCAGTGCACAAGACTATTATGGCTTTAAAAGAAACACTCAGAATTTTATCTTATACATTTTTTCAAAACTTTGTCCGTTTAGTCGCCATGAGAAATCAAACTATAATATGGCGGCTGATATTAAGATTTGTGTAGCTCCACTTGCTGTAGCTAACCACGTAGCCTAGGCATAAATAATTTGTTTTTATAGCCTATTGAGATAGATTTGATTTATTGTTATCTATAGCTATAGTGTTAACTATAGTGTTATAGTGTAATATTAATATATTACATATAACTTATATATACATATGTATAGTCTATTGCATGTTTAATTCTTTGCATTAAAATTACTTTTTCTTTAATTTTTCCACAGAAATATGTTTCATTGTAGGGCGTCTTTGTACAGAACAAATTAAGGAAGTGGTCAGAAAACAGAGACTCTTGGTCTCTTTTTTATGCTTGTGTTGTGATCACTAAGTTCATTGATAATCTGCTCCGACGTTTTGGATAGAAACTTAACATTCTGGAAGACATTGGACTAGAAATTATTCATGACGCATTGAGCATTTTACAGAATAATTTGTGCAATCTCTTATGAAAAAATAAATGAAATCTTCTTTGGCCGGCCGGCTAACCTATTTCCTAAATGTTTAGATATTCCGTTTATTTTTCATTAATCACATGTAATTTTTCAAATAAATTAATTTTTTTTTTGCTTTTGTTCCTTATTCAAAATTGCCTTTACATAATATATTGCCCTTATAGCAATCCTAAAATAGGAAAGCTATAGATATATAGGATTTCCCTTAAAATGTCACATCTAGACTAGCAAAAGTTTGTTTACTTCCTTCTTTCTTCCTTCTTGGATACAGAAGTTAACGTGGGTTTCAAAGTATGACCGTCTATATTAGCCTATATCAAGCTGATTTCTACACTGGATAGTTACCGCTTTCCGAGTTTCGTTCAACCGATGAAGTTGAGGTAATAAATTCATCACTGAATTTATCTTGTTGAATTTTGTTACCAAATCTTGGCCAGAGAACATATCTAAAAACTAAAAGAGAATGTAAATCGGATCATTGGTTCTCGAGTTGTAATAGCCCTAACGGACAGGCAGACATACAGACAGAAACACTTTGCGTTTTATAATATAGGGTTATTCTATGCTATCCGGATTGTAACATTTTTATTTAATGAAAAATTGTAATACAGGAGAATTATGAGCGGTCTTATATTTCAAACAAAAAATCTACTTTTAACTTATACTTTAAACTGTTATTGCAAACGTTATATATTTATTATGTAGAAATAGGCCTATTAGTATATCAGATGGTATTAATAGGCCTATGTAGGCTATGCTTTATACAAGGGTCGTCCATAAAGTAAAGAACTAACAAAATAAACTAAAGAATTTTGCATAACTAAATAATAATGAAAGATATCAACTCAAAATGTTATTTACAAAGATACAATACCTTACTCTATTTCTCAACGTAATCACCATTGCTGTCAAAGCATTTATTGTAACGTAGTACCTGTTTTTCCATGCCGATGTTAACTGTTCTACCGCCAAAGTCCTGAGCCAGGATGCCACTGTTGCTTTGAGGTTTTTTGCACCCAAGAAATCCTTTAGTTTTGGAAACAAGTTAATATCACTAGGTGCCAGGTCAGAGCTGTAAGGAAGATGTCCAAAAATTTCCCACTTGAAATGTTAAACTTGTGCCTGTGCTTGAGCAGCCGAATGAGGCCGAGCGTTGTCGTGAATCAAAACACCTTTCCGGACAACTTTCCACGTCTCTTGTTTTGGATAGAGCGTCATAGTCGTTGAAGAGTTTTTTTTTTTTTTTTTTTTTGCAGAAACTCCAGGCTCAGGTCTTTGGCGGCAGAAGAGTATAACAGCGGCATTGAAAAACTGGTACCACGTTACAATAAATGCCTTGACAGGAATGGCGATTACGTTGAGAAATAGAGTAAGGTACCGTATCTTTGTAAATAAAGTTTTTGGTTGATATCTTTCATTATTAGGCCTATTTAGTTATGCCAAATCGTTCTTTATTTTCAGGTCGACCCTCGTACCTAGCCATCTTCCAACTGGTAGTCTAATTTAAAACTAAATAAAACTTTCCGCACTAATGGGAACAAGGTCTAATAAAGTAAAATGGATACATCATGCAAATTTGATCCCAGATAAATGGTGCAATGTATGTTGCACATATGTACCATTCAAAAATGAATATACAATCTTCAGGTTTAAAATAGATGTAGTAATCTTCTTGAATTCATTACATTTTCCTTATAGCATCACCCTGTAACATTATGATTAATAGCCTTATAATTACGTATTCAGTATGATTGGCAACCTACGCACCTGCCTAACATGCCTTAGATCATAAACTACCCCACCGTTTATATTCTTACCTTAATCAACTGTATTCTGAAATATTCTCATAGCGAACGTGAAGAAGAACGCTTCACGGCTGTAGAAACGCTGGCACACCAATAACCGACGTGGCGCCATCCGGAACAGCTCAGGCAGTTATGACTCCGGCCACGGAAGCCTACGAACCTATTCTTGTATTTAATATTACCACGCGACATCAGCTGAGAGGAAGTGGAACGTTGACTATTTTTTTAATAGAGACCACTAAAAAGCAATTTAGGCTATATGAGAAGTGGTGCTGAATTTAATTGTATTTTTGTGAAGTTTCCATTCCTTTCATGAATTGTTCAAGAATTTAAAACTACTGTTCTCAACCAAGACGTATAAGTGGAAGGGATAAAACTGTGCAGATTTTAACAGTTTACTCTTTCGGTAGAAACAATCAAAGAATTCAAATACCGTTTTTGTCCCAAGTGAGTACTTTTCTCAGAAAAAAGATCGTCCTTATCTTTAACTCTTAGTCCAGTTAATGAATGCTCAAAAGAAGGGTGTACAGGGAAATGGAAGGAACACAATCTTTTACTCTGGGACTTTGCTTGGGCTAACTAAGAGGTGAACACAATGAAAGTCACCACTTCTAGGAGGTAAGCGGGTGCAGGGGGGCACGTAGAAGGTCCCTTTTTCCGGATTTCCATGCATAACTCGGAAACTATGCGTCTTAGCAAAATGTCTACTTTATACACAATTAAAGCTGACAAAATGTGCCACGGGATTGACTCCAATCATGTTCTTGAAATCTCGCACAGTTTCCGAGATATCCCGGAAAAAAACAACTTTTTTCCTTATTTAACTAGCTAACTTCTGCCCTTCGCCTAAGAAAAAGTCATGAGAAAAGAAGTTGTAGAGCATTAAATTTCCTTGTATAGAGTGGACCAAAAGTCGCAGTCGGATAATGTTTATATTGTAATAACTCATTTTCCGAAAACGAAAACTAATTAAAAACTATTCATAGGCTGAGAGGAATGTTTACCCCCTTCATATACGTTTTGTAAGATTAGTTTGTCGATTTTCCGATAGAGCAAGGACATTGTTATGTTTTAGTGATAAGTCAGAGTTTTCTTCCGCGCGGGTTTATTAGGCGATTGTTGTCGATGTGAAACGCTGTGTTAGCGGCCTGTCACACTGAGCTTCGATCGATCAAGACCAACCGACTGCCATCAAGCGCTCTCGACTGAATTTCTGTTCCTTGTCACACTGCATCGAGCGTCATCGATCAACGGAAATATTATAGGTTATATACATATAATGATTTTACTAGGTCTACTCATTACTGTATATTAGAGGTAAAGTATATTCTTATTAGGAATACGAATGCCTATTTCCTGCACATTATCATACTACACGTGTTGGGATGTAAGGTTTAATATTATGCCTACTATCTCAAGCTACATCTGTTTACTTCAAGCTTCCATCAGTCGGCCGAGCGAAGAGGTTTGTTGTTTGTTGTAGTTCGATCGCCCACCGCTAGGTGCTACAACTCGATCTATTTTTCTATTTGTAAAATTAAATTACATAAGAAGATATCGTTTTAAGTGCCTTAAATGATTCGTGCAATTCTATTTCACTCATATATGAGTCTAAAACGACATTATTGTGTAAATTAAATCTTCCACCATCAATTCTGAAATTCAGGTGGGTACGAAGTTTGCCATCGACTGGCGATTGAAAAACGGACGGGTTTGATTTCACAGACCAGTTGATCTCTCACCATCGTTGGTGATCGCTGGCGATCGATGCTATGTGACTGGTACCACTGCTGTCTATAGGTTCGTTATACCAGTCGGTCTGTCGCTGTCCCTCGATCGATCCAGTGTGACAGCCCCCATGTTTGTGTTGTAAGCAATGGCGGATACAAGCAAATATACGATTGGGGAACGTCTCATTGTTAGTGTGTGGTTTCATGAAAAAAAACAAACTGGCGAAACGTACGAAGAAATCAGAGAGAACTTCTTTCTTCATTTCAATAAAGCAGCTCCCACTGAAGCCAAACTACGGAAACTGGAAAAGAAGACTTTCTCAAAAGGCTCTGTATTGGATGCAAAACGCAGCGGAAGACGTAAAAAATATTGCGGCGATGATGTCAGTAATCGTCTGAGTGAATCATTGGAGGGTTCACCGATGAAATCAACAAGGAAGCGATCGGCAGAAATGCAGATCCCAAGAACTTCGTTGTGCGACAACTGGCTCTGGTCCTACTTAGAAGAAAATCTTGGGTTGGAATGATTCGGATGGATTCTGTTGAACAACTTATGAGAGAGATCATCCGTATCTTCAGAACGATCACTCCCGAAATGTTGAGGCGGGCAAGCAACATGGCGGCGCATTCAACAATGCACGATGGTGCACCTACCGAAACTATGGACGTTTAACAATGACACTGACAGGCCCAGGGAACTTTATTTTACCATATTTCCATCCCTTAATACTTGCTACTTCAATAAATAAAGTTTTTACCGTCAATTGTGGCATTTTATTATTGCATAAGCTAACATACAAAATATCCGATCGCGACTTTTGGTCCACCTGTACAATATATGAAGTGTTACTATCTTATTTTCAACCGACCAGAAGTCAGAGCATTTTATATTTATGTGCAAATTCCGAGATATTGCTGAAAAACATGAGTTTCGTATTTTCCGTTATTCTACTGCTGTAACTCTCTATAATCCAATATATACGTTTTTATATGTATAAATATAAGTGGCACATAAAGAAATTATATATATATATGTGTATTATATAATTTATTTTCAGGTAGGCCTATAGGCTATGTATTTCTTCTTAAGTAATATTGCTTGGTGTCGTCGAATACTATCTTCGACACCCTGAATCTATAGGAACCAATTTGAGAGCTCCATCTCTCATCCCTACAGAAATACAATGACTATATAATGAAGGAACCTTTTTTGATAACACTAAAAATTTATAATTTATCGAGGATCGCTGAATCTTTGTTATTACTTGTATTCAATAATACTTGTATTCAATGTATATAACAATATATAATAATAATTGGGGTAGGGTGATTCCATAGCGACCAACAACTTGTACATAACTTTTTTATTATCACACTAGCTTAAATGGCCCGGCGTCGCCCGGGTTTTGTATTTTGTAATATGAAATTAACTTATGGAGGCCTTTCGATGTTGAAACTCTAGGTCCTTATATAATATGTATGTAGAATTCGAAATGAGGAAGAACGACATATGGCACTCAGACTATTCCATCAGAAAAAGCTAGATATAGCTTATTATGGCTCATAGAGGATGTCGAATGTTGCATTCCATTGCTTCTACACACCATGCCTGGGAGGAGTGCAAATAAGAAGAAAAAGAAATTCCGGTTACATAAGATTGTATTGTCTTAACAGAAAATTGTATTTTTCACTCTCATATTACCATACAACCGTTTCGGGGCTGAAGTAAAAAAGAAATTCAATATCACTTTCATACTTTCCTTCCCAAAAACCTGGGACATAATATACTGCGCGCGTAGGACTGAAAATGTTCCATCCTATTTTATCTTCTTTTAGATACTTAGGGCCTCTGATAAACATCCTTAGGCCAATTTCTCAACTAATAAATAAGCCTACAGCTATGAGTGACGTATCAGTGGATAGGATTTGTTACCGAATTCCGATATAGCATACTCACTGGCACTCACTTAAGTTGTCCCTGCAATACGACCGCTATTCTACATCAAAATGTGAAGTGAGAAAATAATATTTTCATTTCGAGGGTAGAGAAAGTTATGTGACTGCTTTATTTTCGTCGATTTTATTCTTCAAGAATTATTTTCACAAATGTAATAATTACATCAATAGTATCAGAATTTGTTAAAGCCCAGTATTATAATATAGTTTCCAAAGCCCTATGTGAACATCGTAAACAATACTTTCGTTATGTAAACAATTGACAGCAGACCTTCCTAACTGTGCCTCATTTCACATTTCCCACTTTTCCCGTGGATTTTCCAAAAATGTTCTTTCATACAAACCTTGTCCGGATAATTACGAACACAACAAAACAAAAGTCAGCCAAATCGGTCGAGCCGTTATCAAGTGATGCGGCAACAACCATTTGGTAATTCATTTTTAATTATATATATTAACTCGTGAATGTTTTTGTTAAATAGTGTACACTTTATTCAGTAATGTAAGTTATTTACACCTTACTATAAGGTGTAAATAACTTACATTACTGAATAACAATAATATTATTGCAGAGTAATAATTGTTATCAATTCCTGGCTCTCTTGGAGGCTCTCGTCATGGAAACTCGGTCCTGGGGTGAGTTCTACATAGTTTTTTTCTACATCCGTTGAGAAAGGGGATAAATCTTCGAGGATGACTGGTAGAGGATCGATGTCGAGTTCTTCATCCTCAATGTCCAAGAGGGGCCCCCATTAAGACAGTTCCCCTGGCAGTTTTGGCAGGCTGGGGAACACTTGAGAGACTAGACATACTATTTCTACACGCCTTCACCTAGTGGGATACACCTCAGCAGCCTTCCTACAAAGTAAGATGGGATTTATCAGACTGTATTTGAAGTCTGCAGACGCCTAGGAAGCTGCTGCAGTTTTCTTATACCCTTCCTCAACCAAGGATGATGTAGACGAAGCTGGGAAAAAGTGTATTTTGAGGTGGTACGGGGCCCACCGAAAGATAAATCTCTAAACTCTTATCGTTACCAATTCTTTGTTAAATCGGTAATCAGTATCAAACCGGACATCTCATGCCTTCCACCAAATGAGGGAGCAGCGAAACAACATTCTCTGGAGGACATATCACGGAGTCCAGATGTGGTTGGGATATGAGCTGCCTCCTAAGATGTATGGGTGGGTACTAACACCAAAAAAGGTCTAACCCCGGTTTACATAGATTAGCAGGCTGCACTGGATGAAACATTAAAAAATTGTTTTTGTCGGTGCCGAAAAGATTGTGCCACCAGCAAATCGGATGCAGAAAAGCATCTTTCAAGTGTAACAATTATTACTGGACTATAAGATGTAAATATATTAGTAAATGAAATGTGACGTAGTTTAACAAAAACATTTAGGAGTTGATGTGTTAATAAAAAAAGTTGTGTACAAATTTTTGTTGACTCTGGAATCACCCTACCCCAATGCTTATTATTATAATATTATATTATATAATATATATATATATTATATATTATTGCCTACGTACAGGATTATTATGGCTCCAGACTAATAATAAAGATTCAGCGATCCTCGATAAATTGTAAATTTTGAGTTTTATAAAAAAATTTCCATCATTATATAGTCATTGTATTTATGTAGGGATGCGAGATAGAGCTCTCAAAATGGTTTCGTTAGATTCGGGGTGTCGAAAATAGTATTCAACGACACCAAACAATATTATAAAATATATTTTCTGGTACATATATTTTATAATGCATATACAGTATATAATTTCTTTATGTACCACTTATAAGTTATATAAAGTATATAATTTATATAACTTGTATATAAGTACTTATATATTTGGTATATTAGAGTTAGAGCAGTGGAATACGAAAGTTATGTTTTTCTGAAAAGTCTTGGAATTTACACATAAAGTTAAAATTGCTCTAACGTTTTGTTGATTGAGAAAAAAAAAAGATAAAATTGTAAAATGTAGTACATTCTTGAAAGAAATTTAATGTTATAGAACTTCCAATCTCATGGCTTTTCGTGGGACGAAGGGCCGAAGAGTTAGCTAGTCAAATAAGACAAAAGAACGTGAGACAAAATTATCGAATTTTAAGCCCAGATATCTCGGAAACTATGCGAGATAGCAAATAAATAAATTTAATCAGTCTAGTGCAACATTTTGTCAGTTTTAATTTTGTATAGAGTAGCCTTATCGCTAGGACGAATAACCCGAGAAAAGGTACCTTCTACGTGCCGCCCTGCACTCCGCTCATTTACTAGGAGTGGGGAATTTTAGTATGTTTACGTCTTAACTATGGTGGTCCAAACAAAGTCCCAAAGTAAAAAAATGTGTTCTTTCCCTTTCCCTCTGCAACTTTTTCGTTGACTAGACTATCTGCTTTTATCGATAAATGCTATCTGTATTGTTTTGTTTCACACCAACAGAAGGAAATAATAAAGAATAAATTCTGATTTTACGGGTTTTCGGCCAAATTTTCGTGCATATAAAATTCAAAGATCATTACACGGACCACGACAAATGGTAACGTCGGAGCGAGAGTGTCTTGTGAGTAGTGAATTGGTTTTATATGAATGGTAGAGGTCATTGCCACCCTGAAGAAGCTGACTTGCAGATCTGCTTTCAGCGGATCTTTGAAATAAAAATTTCATTTTCTTCTATGATCATTACAGACATATACAAAAGTACAACGTTTATAATTAAAAATTAATATAACTGGATGAATCAAAGATTAAATTTGTTAAAATAAAAGGATCTACATTAAAGTACTTGATATATTAGTGTCTACTTGACTCATTACCGGTACATGCAGACCAACCACGTGTAAGGAAGTGTTCAACATAAACTAATCGCAGTCCTATTTCACTCAGTCTGTAACGAATTTTCCTTTATCATCTCCTCTAAACATGGTACTTTATCACCTCCTCTAAACATGGTAAACACAAGACCTCAATAGCATGACTGGATGAAAATATTTGTTCTTACCTGCTTAACATCTTTCCAGAAACAGAACTTTTCAATATGTATCGATGGGAGCTATAAGCTAATAATATAGATTAATTAAGCATGCCATGATAAATAAAGTTAATTACTCCTACATCTGCTGGCGAATTAGGCTATATAGCATTAGGCCAGGCCTTTCCAACTGAGGGGCTTCCACGGCGCAGGCCAGCACCGGTGTAGCACCAGAGGCAGCTCCACAGGTCTAGCCAGCGCTCATCTAACGAAAACAATATTATTAATAACAATTTTTTGAACACATAGACACACCATTTGATTCCCTACTTATATTGTGTTTATGGACATTTAGAATTTAAGTAGATTGTTAACATCGTTTTGCCGCAACTAATTTACCAATATTGCGTACAATCGATTTGGTAATGGAAATTCAAAGTACAGCCTCTAAGGCAACATCAGACAGAGAAGTCCTGGTTTTACTTTTATTTAAATTCATAATTGAAAACATCTGCTCGCATGCATAAGTTGTCTCGAAAACTGGCGTAAATTTTAAAGCAAGTGCGTGAAGTTTGGGAAATTTTTGTGGATGAATACCTTTGTAAAATGAAAGCAAATCGCCGGTGTACCTGTACTTTTGTCACCTTCGTTTGAAAACATGATGGTTATTTTCAGGACAAAATATGGTGTCATAAATGTTTCAAGTTGAGGTGCCATATTATTAATTTCTTTGCATGGGCATTTAATTCATCGTGCAAATTCTGTAACGACGTCTAATACTCTCCAAAGTTTTCGTAAATAGGAAAATTCAATGATTTTAATGAAGGAAAATTGGCAAAATTTCCGGCTTATGTTGATCTTTAAATAACAAATTCTGCATTTTGAAAGCCTTAATTCTGTCACACATGGTGCTCATTATCTAATTTCTTCCTTGCAACTAAATATTTAAATCATTTAAATAAGTCGTTACATCCACCAAGAAAGCGAAGTCAGCTTTGTGCTGTCTGACGCACACCGCTACATGGGGAGGAGAGCACCGTGCTGCCGTTGGGTGCTGCGATGGTGCGCACCAGCGCAGAGTGCTCGAGTTGGGAAGGCCTGCATTAGGCTATACATCCGGAAAATATTTTACCATTTATCAGAGAACGGTAGCGATCGTCTTTTGTCGCAGACAGCAGTCACAAATAAATAGTCACTAATAAATGTGTTTTATTATCTATTACTTTTTACTCTTCAAATAGCGACTACGTTGCTTGTCAATTTGTCTACGATTTTTAAGTCATTCATGACATTCCCTATGCCAATTCTCTTTAAAATCTTTAATACTTTCTAACATGCAAATGAGCATAATATTATATCATAAATCATAAACGTAAACTGAAATCACGAAATTGTTTTATATTTGTTTGAATGTTATGTACTTCCTCCTTGAATCTGCAGAGTGCAGTGAGAGAAGGAAATATATTTTGATTCCATGTCAGTTATGGTTTTCATCCAATCAGAGTGATATGAGAAATGTCTTTGCGCATTAGTGGTAATGAAGTTGTTTAAATGTAGTATTAATTGTAAACCGGCAGTCTTTAGCAATTAAATCACATTATATGATGAATTAATGCAAAACTTTGCAAATTGATGGATGTTACCTCGCAAAATTATTACGTTTAGATTACACAATCCTAATAAATTATCTTGTATAGTGAAAATCAAAACATGAATTTTACATAAGCTTTCTTTTGCTGCTTTAATAAATCGTAAATTAACTGTGGCAGGTTTGGTTTAAATTTTGTAAAATTTTATACATTATTTTGTGATTGCTGTTGTATGGGTACGGGGGGAGGTGTTGTGTGTGGTTGGGATAATCATGGCACTGTATCTAACAGCATACAGATAATTATACTAAACTTGTACACCAAATTACTTGTCATAGCGCTGCGTTGGGAATTGGATTAGTACGTCTGTTAAACGTTGTGATTAGTTGGCGCTGCAGTAGCGGGTTAACTACCTCATTAATAAACAGTGAGCTGTGTGTCTGAATCTTGAGTAAGATTAGCAATACCAATTAATATACAGTCCCTGAGCGCCGTAACACATCATTTCACCGGGATTCATCTACCAAATTAACATAAGAATTCTAATCAATCCTAGGATGTAATTCAAATTCTCAACTGAGTGATTGACTGTCATATTTAATCATGTTTCATAAAATTGTCTTCACTCCAGATATAATTATAGCAACTAAACTATCATTTCACATACATCTGGGAACTCTTATCGATTAGTTCTTTTTCACATTTTCACTAAACATAACATAGGTTTACGTAAATATATTTACTGAAAATGTAAATTATGCTCCTTCTTTACTATTACTCATTAATATATATTACCTTTTGTAATGTCTGTTCATAATGGTCATCAGTGTTATTCATGGAGCTATACATCTTTTTCATTCTGATCTAAAGATTTTTTTTGCACTTTTTCTCATAATACTTACATAAAAGCAAGTTCTGTTTGCCGTTTCGACTGCCTGCATGATTTAGGGGTTAGCAGTTCTATTGACTACGCATTCGCAGGTCTGGATTTGATCCCCAGTACCCCTCGGAATTTTATGGGATAGGGTTGCCTGGAACTGGGTGTACTGAACCTCGTGAGGACAAATGAAGGGTTACTTGGTAAAGAATTAGCGGGAACGCTTATGAAAACCATCAGTAATAGCAATGGTGTCGTCATGCTTACCATGTACCCTCCAATCCTGTATCTGCTTTGGTAGATGACGCATCACTCGGATGGTTTGCCCTGTGCCGCAATGGATGAAGCGCCACCGAGTTTAATCTAACTGGTCTTTTCAGTAGTTCCAGACCTCTCGCCTCACGATGAAAGCTTTGTCTTTCAGATTTGGATTTCAGACCCAAGAATTAGCGGATATAATACGTACATAACATGCATAAGCCTATAGGCCTACATACTATTAACACAATGGTCCACTTATAAACTTGATTCGTTAATACTAAAGTATACAAAGTATATTTGTCTTGGTAATCAGCTGTTCGCCTCCAGAAATGCTAGTCATATCATGGTATAGAAAAGGGCTAATAATATTTGCAATTCCTCTTAAAATTATGTTAGGCCACTCACATAAATCTCTAATTAATAAGATATTAGCCTATGCCAAAGGGTCAATTCATAACATTGAGTGAGGGAACGGATTAGAAAAGCAGCAATAACAAGTACCGGTACCATTGTAATTGTATCAATTTAAGGAGGAACTATAAGCTAAATTCATGAATGAAAATTCCCCTATCTTATAGGCACTTTTCGAAGAACAATACACTATTAAAAAGCTGCACATAACGCATTGAAGCCATTATTCTTGGTTTGTTGTTGATAAATTGCCTGAACGTAATTATTGTGTAAGTGGAAATGCCCTATTCAGAGAAACAAGATAGCCGACATTTATAAGTTATAGGCTACTACATTTAATATTCCTTTAGTATGCCACAGTACAATTGGTATTTGTAAAACTATCTAGCTGCGCAATAAATTCGATACATTAAATGTATAGTATTAGCATGAACATTTGATTTTTAAGTTTATTTTGACCTCTTAATTCAGACCATTAGTACTAAAATTTGGTTTTGTTGCTTCGTTTATCCACTTATATTACTTCGAGGCGTGTTTTAAAAGTAAGTACCGATAATTTAGAAACAGAACATTATTTTCCCAATACTTCATTATTATCATCATTCATTTCCTTACGTTACTCCTTACACTAGGCTACTTCTCCACATAGTCACCGCCGTTATTCAGGCAGTTATCGTTACGGGAAACCAGTTTTTGTATGACTTCGTCAAAGAATGTTGCCGCCAGTGATGAAAGCCAAGTCTGCATTTCTTGTTTCGCGTCATCACCGTTGAAATCTTTTCCATCAAGGAATTTTTTCAGATGAAAAAACATGAAAATCGCTTGGTGCCAAATCCTTAGGGAGGATGGCAGAATTGTTTCCAACCAAATGATGCGGCCAGATGCGATGTTAGTCAACATCATGTGGTTGGGACCAATTATCTTTATTCCTATTAAGAAATGTGTACAACAAAAACTGTTCATTTTAATTTTCTCTACAACTTTATTCTGGTAGGTTTTCATGTAGCACCTAATATAATGTAGATAGGCTAATCTAGAAAAACTGAAAATACATAACAGTAAAATACCCCCGAAGTCATTTTCCCAGAAAAAAGAATAGCCATTTTATTAGTCACAGGTAAGAGTTTCCAATTTTACATTTTTGTTAAAATCGCTAGAGCCAACTTTTCAAAAATATTTTTTTCTAATTCTGTCATGAAAAGACCCTTCAATATTTCAATTATAAAAACCAAATTCTGGTCGGTTAGATAAACTTCCGAAAAATTCCTTAATTCAAAATATGAAGAAAATGCAATGAACCGTTTACCCGCTGTGATTGTCCAGAGCCAGACAGACAGACGGACAGACACAAACACAAACACTTTTTCCGGGTTCTATTCATCGTGAAGCATGTTTTCCCGGTGTTATCTCGAATTCGATTTTTGTCACGATCACAATACTTTCTCTATACTCTGTACATGCGAGAAAGTAAAAGGAACAATTAGCAGATTTAGAATCCGGATTTTGGTTTTTCTTGAGTTAGGCTACATTTTAAAGCACATTATTAAATGAATTTTGATAGGTAATTAATTAATATTGCACTTATTAGATAAAGGATTACTGCGTTATCTTGGTGTGTTTTAGTTCTTTTCTTTCTAATCTTGCTTGTTTTCTGGTTTCCTCTTCCTATTGTAGTCTTTCTTATCTTATTGTTATCCAGTTTTTAATGAGTTTCTTGCACATAATAATTTACAAATTTAATTGTACCGTATGTAATTGCTTAAGTCGTAGCATGGATTGAATACATTATTATTATTATCATCATCATCATCATCATCACACAAAGCATTAAAGACAGATGTTTTCTTTCCACTGAGCCCAAATTTATCTCTTCTTCTGCAGGTTATATTGTTTTTCTGCTCAGCCCAGACTGTTTCAATCTTGCTCTTGGGTCGTTCCTTTTCGTAGATGTCCGTTTTAGCTTAATTCGCTTCTTCATAGAATTCACTAGCCTGTTTGTTTTGTGAGTCTGTCAGATTTCATTATTTTTTTGTGTACGTAAGATTTTAATCTGCTATTTCTAGAGTCATCGTGAATAGGCTAGGGCTAGACTGTTTACTGTTTGATTCCTGTTAGCTTAGCTGTTAAGTCAGTATTTGGTTGTCAGTATGTTTGGGACCCAAATAAATTTTCCTTATGATTGTGCATTCTTTTCGTTGTTTTCAATTAATGTTACAATTTTATATGATTATTAATATTATTATTATGGTTTTGTTGATGTTTTGTTATCGTTATTGACAGTAAAAATCATTTTCCCGAAGACAAATAACCGAAGCTACAATGACTGTTGATTTCTAACTCATTCGTTTAAGTCGTATGAAAGCTTACACGCAAAAATAGAAAGCTATAGGAATGATTTATGGTTGTTATGAAAGAAATAAAGCCTGCTCTAATAATTTACTAGCGAAAAAGTGAAGTAATATTACTGCTGAAATGGTAATGAATTAGCATTAATGATATGAGGAAGGAGTATCCATCAGGGCATATTCATTACGCCCTGTAAAAATTATCAAGAACAACGATTGCTATATACGACTGACGCAATGTTTTAGATAAATAAAACAATTTTACAACGTAATCTTTCCGGCCTTTATATCTGCAAGTGTTTAAAGTAGCTTAATTTAAGCCATGTACGCTGAACACCATAATTCATGCTGATAGGAGAGGACTAGTTTTGTTGATAACGCGAGGATAACCGGTTTATTAACATACAAGCCAGGCTTGTGTCATGACCATGTTTCCTACATTTCCACAGCTGTACTTAGCAAATGTACTTGCTTCTGCAAGTCTTCCTTGCCAGGCTTTTAATTACGAGAATCGCTCATTTCATATGCAGCTATGTCATGTGGGAAGCCGAGAACATGAGCATTTCCAGTCAACTGAGCTTAAGAGCTGTTCACTGCATTTCTTATATTTATACATACACATTTTCTCTCTGCTTCTATGGTATTAAACACAGATTCATTTTCTTCGCACAAAGCATTAAATAGATGTTAATGAGTCGAGAAAAGGACAAAGAAATAAATTACCTTGCTCCGGAAAGAAAAGTATCGAAAAAAATAATATTTTCCATCAATCTCATTTAATCAGTTAGGTATAGAGATTTTTAAAAAGTGTTAATCCTACACTCTTAAAATTTTTCCCTCATGTCAAGACCATAGGCCTACCGTTTTAGGAGATGAGCGGATATTATCTTAAAATACTGTATTTTTGTAATATAGATGTAAATACGAGGGGGATCCAGAAAATAACGACCGTTTTGTTGTAGTAATTAAAAAAATCATATTTATTTGAAAAAACAAAGTCTGTTACATAACTGAAGCTTCCTTTACTTCTCTACACAATCACCACCCACATTTAAACATTTGTCGTATCTGTTCACTAGCTTTAGAATTCCCGTGTTATACTCCTCTGCCGCCAGTTCATTAAGCCAGGTGTTCACTGTCTTCTTCAACTCTTCATCACTTCCAAAACGCGTACCACCCAGAAAGTCTTTCAGAAAATCGCTAGGAGCAAGGTCTGGACTATAGGGCGGATGATCAAAGATTGATCCAGCAATTCTCGAGTGAAGCACAACTCCTCTCGAAAGCATTCCTCGCCTCCTGTTTTGGATGGCTCGCCGTAGTTTTCGTAAAGTCTCACAATAACGATTTGCATTGATCGTAGTGCCTTTTGGCATGAAATCCAGCAAAAGAACACCTTTGCGATCCCAAAAGACAGTGAACACCTGGCTTAATGAACTGGCGGCAGAGGAGTATAACACGGGAATTCTAAAGCTAGTGAACAAATACGACAAATGTTTCAATGTGGGTGGTGATTATGTAGAGAAGTAAAGGAAGCTTCAGTTATGTAACAGACTTTGTTTTTTCAAATAAATATGATTTTTTTTAATTACTACAACTAAACGGTCGTTATTTTCTGGATCCCCCTCGTATATGTAAATATAGATTTATGATTAATTACGTCTTCATAAGTTCACAGATATTGTAATAAAATAAATTTATATTAATGAAGTAGCAATCACACTTTGAAATACTACAGGAAGTTGTTACAGTATAAAAACGTTATTTAAGTCAATTCTCCTCCTAAATTTTCAACAGAAGACTTCTAGAACTTATTCCGAGATGCAAGCGATATTCCTGTTAATGTTCATTGCTAACCCATTCAGGCGGTTCTCGGTCGTGGTGCTATGAAATTAAGGTTGTTATGTGTCGCAGCACCGAAAATAATTTTTCTGCGGTGCTCGTTGAGATAAGCAGAATCATTCTAGTCATTTAGCCTTATTCAAAACCGCGATATGACTAATTGCAATGTGTACTAGTTAGTTATCCCGTTTGGGGAGTAGAGACACGTAGGCTACCCCTGTGCTCCCTCAAAATCCGCCACATCACAAATGTAGGCTAAGTTCTGAATGAATACAGTTCACACTACAGAATACACTATGATCTGTACAACTTCACTGCTGTAATAAATATCACAAGCATTTAATTGTGACTCTATACTTTCATCCAGATTGCTCCCTGCATATATTAAAAGGTAATCTCAATGTTAAACTTGGAAGCCAATTATAAGTTTAATTAGGACTGGAAACTAAAAGAGCATTACTTTTATATATCTACAACAGTTTTTCTGGTAATCCACCTTTAAATTATTATATTGTTTACTCATTTACGTTAGATTAATGTCAACGTGTAGGCTACTAAGAATGACTTTCCTGATGGGCATACAACAGCAATAGTAATCGATTCTCAATTTCCTTACTTATCAGAGGAATTAGGTGGTTCACTTCCATGCTAAATCCCTCTGAACACCCGATTGCCTCTCTAAAAAACACCAGGTGAGAACTGGCGTTTTCACATGGAATACTCTAACTTAATATCGTTATACATAGACTACACTCAATTTGAGCTGTCAGTATTTTTAATCATTGCCGTTTCCAGTTCAAGGTATTAGGCCGCTGTATTATTGAGTTACCAGTTCACTAAATTGAAACAGACATATTGGCTAGTAAAAATCACGTCCCAAAGGGAAACTGGATATTAATGCTGTGTTTTGTTTTTCAACTCGTTATATTACACTTATACAAGACAAAATAACATTATTTTAGTTTATTAGTAAATGTAAATTCATATGACAAAATGAAGAGGGAACTTTTGGTCATAGTTTCCAGTGACTTTAAAGGATAATAAATTCTATAGGCCTAAGTCAATAGGATTCTATATAATAATATTATATTTAATATTTCTATAAGGTTCTATTTAAGACACAACTACAGCAAAGTCTATTCTTACTATATTGTTATGCTTATCTAACTGCATATCTACAACTGTATTACGTAACGAATATTTTACGATTTTTAACGCTCTATTAAGGAGTTAATAGTATTCGTTATTTTTGTTTCACCTCTCCCTTGTAGGATTTAAGTGACCCAAGCCGCCCAGGCCTTACAGGGCCGCGATCTGTCGGGAGAGGGATTATCTTTGGATCAAATACATACCTTTTTGACCAGACAAGGAGGACATGGAGGGCCTCCCCGGGTGAGTGGTCAGCCTAATGCCGGGGCCACCTCCGAGACAACACGAACACATAGGACGAGACACACCATTCACACACAGACTCACTCCAAACAAGGCGAGGATGGGATGAAGATGATAATGACGGCCAGATGATATCTGGGGACCACAAGGGCCTAAAGTTACCCGACATTTGTCTCACAGGTGAGGAAAAACCCCAGAAAATGCCCCACCTAGGTAACTTGTCCCAACCAGGAATCGAACCCGGGCCCGCTGCGTGAGAGGAGCGAATGCATCCCCTGACCCACGGCGGTGGACCGAGTTAATAGTATATAAATAATAAATAAATATACATAATAAACATTCCCAAATTATTTTCTAAGGAGTATAGCCTACATTTTGAAGAAATATGGATCTCCCCGTCTCTCTCTCCCTCCGTGTTTCTCTCCCCTCCCTCCCCGTCTCTCTCTATCTTTCTCTGACTTACTTACTCACTGGCAGTGCAAGCTATATTTTATGGAACCTAGAGGTTCATTGCCGCGCTTACTTGAGCCCGCCATTCAACCCTATTCTGGATAACTTCATCCAACCATCCTACTTCCCTTAAATCTATCCTAATATTGTCCTCCCTCCTATGTTTAAGGCTTCCAAGTGGTCTCTTTTCTTCGAGTCTACCAGTCAATATCCTTAGATATGTATTTCCTTCCTCCCCTCTCTCTCTGGCTAATCAGTTGCGCGCATGGGGGAGGAAAGACATAATATTAACTTAAGCTATCTCAAAAGTATTGACTGGGAGACCCGAAGGGAAAAGACCACGTGAAAGACCTAAACGTAGGTGGGAGGACAATATTAGGATAGATTTAAGGGAAGTAGGATTTGCGAGGGATGATTGGATAGAGTTAGCACAAAATAGGATTGAATGGCGGGCTCAGATAAGCGCGGCAATGAACCTTCGGATTCCACAAAATAGATAATATTCCTTTAGCTTGCTGAGGAATTGTCTATTGCCATTGAGTAAGTAAGTAAGTAAGTAAGTAAGTAAGTAAGTAAGTAAGTAAGTAAGTAAGTAAACCTTTTGTAATTATTGATTATAATTCCATCAAACTAACAGGGATCTTTAAGATGTTAAAATTAATGATGTTACCAGATTTTTTCAAATTTACCTTATTTTAGAAAGTGTGATTTTTAAAGTATCTATATAGGCATATGAAAATTTGTGTGTGAAATTAAAAATGGAAATTTTAAAAATTAAGAAATAGTACAGTTAAAATGTCAAACGTCATCCGGCAGACATTAACCGTTTTGCAGAAGAACTTAAAACACAATTGTTTATTTTTAAACTGATAACTTTGTATAATTCTGGTTGTTAGGGAATCCTCCTTTAGCCTATTTAACATATAACATTTTAATCTCTAGATGCTAATAAGTCCTGTCACATCCAATCTATTCAAAAAACCGCTCATGCGAACATTGTATCTCATAGTCTTATGTTTATAACATATTTTATGTAAATATTAAGTAACAAGTGCTCATGTCTTGCATATATAAATAATTTGTCGACTGCACTTATGATAAGTATATCTCGCTAAATGCACTTCCACTGCCTCCTGTAATTACTTATTCAAATTAGCGCTCATTAGCTTGTTCGCTTGCTTAAAAATATATCAGTGAAAAATGTTAATGAAAATTGTTTAAATGCAAGTAAAATTTAAGGCTTGTACCGTAATCGGTGAATTAGATGTGTAAACTTCAGAACAAATGTTTACCAACCCAGAAAGCGGTCGCTCTTAATAACAGAAAAGAAGGAACCAAAGTAGAATGCAACATTAAAAAATCAGGTAAACTGATATAACACAGTGCCAGAATGATTTTGTTGAATCAATTATAATTGCAATTATGATCTGCAGAAAATATTTTTTTAAATCAGATTAAAATCGACCAGCGTCAGCAGAACTACAGATTTGTGATATCTTGACAATCGTGCATTCACATAAAAATAAAAAAATATAATTAAAAAAATCCATCTCAAATCGGCCCAAGATCAGTAAACTGTAGTTTACAAGCCTTGAAATCGGCCAGCTCCGGGATTTGATCCAGGGACCTCCAGAATAAGAGTCCAATACGTTACCTTTTGGCCAACTCAGTCAGTTTGGCGGTCTAGTTTGATAAGCATAAGTGAAAGAATAGTGTTATTTATCAAATCTAAAATGTATTCCAACTGAAATTTCAGTGGAAAATAACTCCGCTAATTATTTCACAGTAATGTACCTTCTTTATATAAGAGTAGGCCTATTCATGTAGTACTCAATTTCAACTAGAACAACGAAGTAAACAAACATCTGACTGCATTGCATCAAAGCCCTCTTTGATAAAAAAAAAAACAAAAAAAATGAAAATGCGGCATTGTATCTCAACTGTTTGTTCACAGATATTTATGTTATGAATTTGATTCGATAAATTCAAGTAATATTCAGAAATTATATAACTTTTCAAGGGAAGGAATGGTTTGTTTGGATTTTTATTGTTCGCGATATTTCCGGGGTTAAATTACGGCTGGTGCCCGCGGCTTTTCCGCCATTATTAATTGACTCCAGGATTTTTAAGAAATCTACACTGGCAGTTTATGAAAAATGTTTGTGGTTCAGAGCTATGAAAGTTGTAAGTAAAAATAAAATTAGAATATTTGTTCATTGTGCTAATTTTACCTAGGCCTTATATAGTAAAGAAACTGTTTTCCTAATTTTGTACTATTCGTGAAAGTTTCGCTGATTGGTTGACCTCGAGCCAATCAAAATGCTTCGAATTGTCGGAAAACGAAGATTACATTATAATAGATGTACTCGTTATTTCGGCACCGGTCAACCGATTTGGTCCAAATTCAGTAGGCTTCTTTCCATGTAAGTCATAAATGCGTATACCAAGTTTCATGTAACTCCGATAAAGCGTATTTGAGTTATCCCAATTTTTTTAATATATATTTCCATTAAAATAGGAACTAAATTGGGCATTACTCCGATACCGGTCAACCGATTTGGTCCAATATCAATAGGGTTCTTCCCATGGACGTTATAAATGCGTATGTCTAGTTTCATAAAAATCCGATAAAGCTTATTTAAGTTATGCCGCGTACAGACACACGGACAGACAGATAGACCGACAGACAGACAGACGGACAGACATTTTCCGTCCCCCACACAATCTCATAAAGTATCACTTAATAACAAAAATAATCTTATATCTCTCAGCACCCTGAGACATATAGAAAAAGTCCATAAGTCACAGTTCATGATCAAACGAAATACAAACTGATAGATAATTTAATGTAACTTACGCGTAATATAGGCTAATTCAAATAGAGTTTTAAAATTAAACTGAAATCATGGCCGTGGAGAGAAAGCAAGGGCCCCAGGGACAAATTTTCTCGGGCCCACTTCAAATATTAAATTCACCGCTGATACCCAACCTCGTCCTTTTTAATGTATGCAACAAAAAGATTATGTAATGATATTATATAAATATGAAGTGCTAGCATGGTACCGGTACTTTAGTATTTTATGAGATTATGTGGTAGACAAGAAAATATTTGTCCATCTGTCCGTGTTAGAGGTGTACATATTCTGATTTTAGCTTGCCTGCCCCTTTGAAATTCTGCAACCAGTCACAGCTTTTAACTTGCTTGACTTGAAAGCAAGCCAGATTACAACGATGATAAGAAATACTGTCGCTATTAGTCACAAGCTCTTCATAACTTGGTGGGTTGCACAGGACCTAAGGAAACTGCAAGGCCTGGCGGAAAGAATATGAAACTGGGTATAGCAGTGCACTGGTAAGGAACTTCAGATGTGTTTAGAGAATTTTACCCTGAAGGAAGCCGAGGAGAAACTAAAATGTGGACAGTTTGAATTATCAATGAACAAAGGTACTAGTCCGGCATGGGAAAAATTTTCAAACATTTTTGAGAAAACATAAAATCATTAATAACAATAACAAAAATCCCTTTAGGCAAGCCTACAAGCTGAGGTAGATTTCGAAGTGCTTTTGTTTTAATTTACTGTCGCTGCGTAGCACTCTTCTTATTTAGCCTTGGCACGACAAATCCGCAATAGGCCTAATAACTGCAAAAAAGAGGAAAGAGAACTTTTTCAAACGTTCAAATCTCACCTTATATGAGAACTATCAAGAAACTAGTTATTGATTTGTAGAGTACTCATCAAGAGCTTTTCAACGATACCCCACGAGACGTAGTTTCGAAAATTTCGAATTTCCATCCCCATACCCCCACCCCTACTCGTACTCCCAAAACCCCCGAATCGTTGGTGTCACTGTGAACTCCATAAGGAGTACTCTAATTTATTCAATCCAAGTTTCCCTCTATACTTCATAGGGGCCGAGATATAAATGTTTTAAAATTTCAACCCCCTCCCCCGACCACCCCTTAGGCCAATTTTGCTCATTAACGAACTTGTCTGAACTATTGGGCCTAGAAATAGCATAATAATAAAATTTGATTCAAATATCTTGAAAATTACGGCCGCTAGCGTGTAAAGATATATATGCATATATATATATATATATACATATACATATAGACTACTGTATATGTGAGTATAAATATCACAATTTTTTTAACAGGCGGTGGTTTCATACTTAGGGAGGCATGAAACGTAACGATATGAACGATCTTTTTGAAAGTCATTAGGTAGATTTCTCTTCGAAATCTACCTAATAATAAAAATAATAATTGTGTTAAGACGCTAAAACGATTTTTAATACTTTATCCACCTTTTATTTATCTGCATGGTGAATTTCTTCTACCAGCATGTAGAAAAGCAAGAAAGTATTACCTACACTCAGCAACTACAGTTGTTTACCTGATAGGAATGTCGCAAGCTTATTCTGACTTGCCTAGGCTGGGTTTGACCTGACCCATCAGGCTTGAAGAAACCTGCCTGCTTCCTAGCTATGACGCTGGCAACTTGCTTGCCTGGCGTTCAAGCGGGTTTGGGCAAGCTAAAATCGAGATTTGTACACCTCTGGTACGTGTTTCTGTAAGCGCGATAACAAAAAATACGATTTATCGGATTTTCATAAAACGTGGTGTACGCATTTATAACGCCCATGGGACGAAGCATATTGATTTTGGGTCATATCAATTGACGCCGGAGTAAAGCCCAATTTGGCGTCTATTTTATGGTAATATACAGGGCCCGGATTTTTAGGCTTTTATAAAAAGTATTTTAGCCTATTATTTTCGTAGAATAGTCCGTTTTAGGTTTTAAAAACTATTTTAGCCGCTTTAATAAAAAAAACTAATATTAATACCGAAAATTGTATTATTATTTTATTACAGTTATTCTAGTTTTTTAAAGAAATTAAACAAATAACTATTCCTTATATCGGCACTCGAAAAATTGCATAAACAGTTGAGATATTTACCCTTTAATTATACAATTATTCTTTCTTTTTATAGAATTTTAATGAAAAAGTCTGCAATTCCACGAACGAACACTAAGAATTTTACACAATTTTACGCAAACTTTCTACAAACAGTGGGTGAACAGTGGGGGGCTTGTAACTAACTACCCTTGAGAGAATTTTTTTCGAAAAAAAGTTTCAAATAAAAGTTTTAGCTCTCACTATAAGCTACACATGTGCAAAATTTAAAGAAAATTGTTAGAGCCGTTTTCGAGAAAATCTACTTGTCGCCAATTTCACATCTTCAGAAGGTACCTGACCCATATACGAAATTTTGTTTTCATACGATTTTCCGTTTTGGAGCTAGCCTGTTCACAGACATCCACACAGACAGACACACAGACATGTTTCCAAAAATAGTATTTTTGGATTCAGGGGGACATGTTTCCAAAAATAGTATTTTTGGATTCAGGGGGACTTGAAACGTGTATGTATGCTAAAAACTCAACTTCGAATTTTGGGGTCGAAAACAATACTTCTTCTACCTATAGTACCTATGGTACGGGCAGAGGAAGTAATAATAACGTGTTCATGAAAAATGTCAACTTCATTTAAACCGCATATGCATGCTAGTAGGCCTAAAAGAGTTTTAAATTTCGATTTCAAAATCCGAAGGGAGAAGTCTGGTAGCTAAAATGAAAGATAGCTATGTTTACTTAGGCCTATTTGTTTTTGACAGGTTTGGCAGAAAATTACTCGATCATCAGTTATGAAATTGAGGTCTTCCTCAATCCACTGCCGGAAAAAGTCCTATTTTTGAAGATTTCTGTTTAGCCATATCAAACTGTCTTAAACACAATAATGGTCATTACACCACGTAACTTTACTTCCGACCTACAAAAATAAGTAGACTTTAGTGGCACGAATGTGTTCCTTTAATACACTTCTCTGACATCGGTCGGCAACTTGTTATTTGAAAGTTGAAATGACAATGGATTAGTTCCAGATTTCAAAGTATTGCAGACGGCTCAAGTTTCATTTCCTGCGAAGGTGAGGTGGCACATTTTCGAGTTACATAGACAAGCGACAAAGGGACATATACATTGTTATTTTCAGTGCGTTGTATAAATGTATTTTTAATATGTGTTTTCTTAAAACGCACAAATTCAATTTATTTTCCTTTGCATTAATTGGAAAATCTATTTAAAAATCATGTTTTTCTGCAAAAGCCCTCTTTAGCTCCTAGTTTTCAGCAAAAGTCTTCCTTGGCCTGTCTAGGCCCTTCAGTATGATTTAGCCCTTTTTGGGTTCTATAAGATAAATATATATTCTGAATCAAGAAACGAAAAAATACATTCTAATCCGGAACAATTTTATCTGTATGTACCAATTTAATCTGTATGTACCAAAATTAATCTTTTGAAAATTATTATTTTAAATGCCGAACGTTAGTGAGGCCTACTGTTGAGTCCAAAAGGATTTCTGCTCCTACTTTTAAAAAATAGCAATTTTTCTTCAAGACTAATCCGTTTCACATGAACTGGTGATTCTATGTCACCGATATACGAGAGGACATTGCAGAAAAAATAAAATCAGGTAAACTGATGTAACAAAGTGCCATCATGTTTTTGTTTAATCAGTTATGATTACAATTATGATATGCAGAATATGTTTTTACTTCCTCTGCCTACATAAAAGCCTTATAGGATCACAGTAAAACAATAGACTATATTGTCATGATAACTTATTTGCATTTCATAAATTCTTTCGAATACGTATATTACCATAAAATAGACACAAAATTGAGCATTACACAGAAACAGGTCAACCGATTTTATCCAATATCAATAGATGTCTTCCTATGGACATTATAAATGTGAATACAAAGTTTCATAAAAATCCGGTAAAGCGTATTTGAGTTACCGCGTCTTTAAAATAGACACTAAATTGGGTTTTACGCCGGTACCGGTCTACCGATTTGGTCCAATATCAGTAGACATCTTCCCATGTACATCATAAATTGGTACACAAAGTTTCAGGAAAATCCAATGAAGCATATTTCAGTTATCGCGACTTCTTATATATTAACATAAAAGAAACTAAATTGGGCATTATTCCGGTACTGGCCAACCGATTTGGTCGAATATCAATATACGTCTTTCCACGGACGTTATAAATGCGTATACGAATTTTCATAAAAATCCGATAAAGCAATTTTGAGTTATTGCGACTTTAAAATAGACACTTAATTGGGTTTTAAACCGATACCGGCCAAAAGATTAGGTTCTAATTCAATAGGGTACTTTCCATGGGCGTCGTAAATTCGTACACCAAGTTTCATGGAAATTCGATGCAGCGTATTTGAGCTACAGTATGGAACCTTTCTAATATAATCTATTAAAATAGGCACTAAATTTGGCATTACTCCGGTACCGGTGAACCGATTTGGTTCAATATCAATAGGGTTCTTCCCATGGACATTATAAATGTGTTTTCCAAGTTTCATGAAAATCCGAAAAAGCGTATTTGAGTTATGGTGCGTACAGACACACGGACAGACAGACGGACGGACTGACAGACGGACAGACATTTTTTCGTCCCCCACACAATCTCATAAAGTACCATACTGGCACTTAATAAACACATAAAATATAACTTAAACTGTTTATTGACCTATTATCAATTTTATTTTAGAGTAAATTTAGATGATAAAGAATAAAACCTGGTCTGCCGGGCCCCGGGGCTGCAGCCGCGGCTCCCCCTCCCTCTCGTCGGGCCTGACTGAAATTGAAGTACTGATATCTGATAAAGATTATTCAAGTGTTTCATCATGAAACTTAAGAATTAAGGCAAAGATTTAAGCAATAAATGAGTTTTTAACATTTGAAATGATTTTAATGGTTAGGCATAGTTCCGACTGAAATATGGCTATATCGTGGCAGTTCTACATAATATAGTAAAACCAAATGAGCATTGTTCTCGAAGCTCCCATGGATTGCCAAGAGACTAATGACCGAATGCTCTACTTTCCTACGAATTTTACAAAAGATTCCTCAAGTTGAACTTTTTTGTAATTCACTAGCTTAAAAGGCCCGGCGTCGCCTGGATTTTGTATTTTGCGTGTAATTGAAAATTAAATGTTGGAGGACTTTTGATTTTCAAGCTGTGGGTCCCTATATAGCGGTGCAGCACTCTTACGCAAAAGTACGTTGCATTTACGCAAATGGGCATGGTTACAGTACCGCAAAAGTTAACATATCATTAGCGCAAATGAGCATTAAGGCGGGTAGAGCACTATCTCCTTGCCTTCTTTTCCTTCCTGGAACTGGAAACTTCATTAGATGTACTTACTTTTGTTCAAGAAATTGATTAAGGGGTGAAGTTAGTAGTTTTTAGAACTTGATCTTGTATTTTTACCCATTTCAATCAGTTCATTTTTATTACGCATAAAACTCGCCAGCCATATTATGGTTCTGAGTTAAGCAGAATGACTAACTGCCCTCCTTTCATTAAGGTAAGTAGTGGCATGCAGGTTCTATTTTAGTGGCAGTTAGGTTAGATGAAGTTAGGTTAGATGAAGTTAGGTTAGGTTGAGTTGGTTAGATTATTCTTTCTTCTTTCTTTCTTTATCTTAGTTTTACCTCTCCCTTTTAGGATTTAAGCGACTCAAGCTGCCCGGGCCTTACAGGGCCGCGACCAATCGGATCACACATACATTTTGACCTCCCGGGGCCACCTCCGAGACAACACGAACACATAGGACGAGAGACAACATTCACACACACACACTCACTCCAAACAAGGCGAAGATGGGATGAAGATGACGGCCAGATGATATCTAGGGACCACAAGGGTCTAAAGTTACCCGACATTTGTCTCACAGGGGAGGAAAAATCCCACCTAACTTCTCCCGACCAGGAATCGAACCCGGGCCCGCTGCGTGAGAGGAGCGAACGCATCCCCTACGCCACAGCCGGTGGACTGGATAGGTTATGAACAGTGATATTAGTTTTGTAGGGCATACCGAATTCACGCGTTTCGAAAATCTGCCATATTATATATCCCGTGAGGTTTGTCGTGTTGGTCAAACTGTGTACCCAGATAAGATTGCTCAATTATATGTTATCATGAATTCCGTAGGTAAGAGAATTACAATGTTGTATTCTTATGTATTACCAAATTTTGCATCTAGTTATAACCCTTGCATCTATGGATACATTTTTAACGTAGTTTCGTTTAGTAAAAATTAAAACTGAAACGCTAAGGAGGTAGCGTCCACTGCATTCTCCAAAGGATTCGTCATAGCACTCATTTTCTTCAGAGCTGTTGTGGCTGGTAACGATGTCCCAAAGTTTTGGTGTACTGTAGTACCGATATTGTAGGTACCAACTGAATAATTTTTTCCAGAGATCCATGTTGTATGCGTGTTTCTGTATTGTATGTTTCCTAACTTTTCTCTTCTGCAAAGTGATAGAGATGTATATTTTGCTCTGGAATTCCTTAAGCATTGCAGTCAGCACATGAACAGATGGATGTGATTCATGAAATTGTTTTTTAAAATGTCTATGGAAAGACTCAGCCCCATTTGTCGTTCGGAGATCGCTTGATGGACAACTAGCCCATAACACCGGTGGAAATTTAGTATCTTCAGTGATGTAATTTTCGAATACATACTCCATGAAAGCATTCATTTGGGGATTATCAGGAATTATGCTGTGCAATTCAACAAACGCATCACCTACAGTATCTGGAGGCAAGTACTGCAATCCAAAGAAATATTTTAGATGTTGTCCTAAAGCTGAGGTTTTATTCATGTATTCACGTTTCAATCCGATGTTTTCAATTTTCCGGAGCCAGACCTGTCCCAAATGAAAGCTGCAACATTTAAGACTCGCGTTCGGAAACACATTTCTTACAGTAGTTGCAGCTGCTAATTCAAAGTAAAAAATTATACATTCAGGGTTAAAGTTGTTTTTACATAACTGGCGAATACCGTTCCACATGTTTTCATACGTTTCAACAGTTTTGGATAAAAGTAAACAAAATATAAGTTGAATATATCCGGCATTTGTATATGAGTGAATGGTATACATCTGATAAAAGTGCTTTGGGCTCACATAAAATGTGCCATCTGCAAATATGGTATTAGAATTATTGCATAAAAAAATTAGATTTGTTTCACACGTAAAGAACACCATTTTGTTGTTAAGATTTACGTAACAAAATTTCTCACGTCTGATACTTAAAATATTTAACTCGTGTAATTGTACTAGTTCCTCGTCAGCAGAACGAGGTAAAAGTGGTAGTAATTTCCTTCGTTCTCTGTAAATTGATATACGAATTATATGATTCTCGATACACTGTTCGCTTTCACTTTCATGCGTATGTTCACCTCTTGTACACAAAACTTCATTAGCATCTGTTAGTATGTAATGTAGCTACACAGTTTTTAACAGGCTATATTTCTAGTACTCATTACACGTTGTCTGCGGTATTTAAAAATATCCCAGACTATGCACTGCACTCCTCGGTCGGTCACTGTTTTCACGAGCTCCATGCCGGCACTAGTACTGACACACTGAAGAACTCTACGTATACTGTTAAACCAGCAATATCTACTGTTCAGCAGTACTTCCACACCAGCAATATCTACTGTTCAGCAGTACTGCCACACCAGCGCTATATGGGCCGTGTTCGTAATGCTGTTCATCAGTGTTCATCAGTACTGCCACACCAGTACAAGATCAGTAAACTATACAGGTTGCGTATTCCGGGATAGACCAATCGCAGCACTTGAGTGTGTGACGTCACAAGATTCCAGATCTCGCAATTTTCAGATTTTACTCAGTCTAGAAAATCTTACACCGCGTGATTAAACTCGTAACCTGTAAATAACCCGTGGTCGGATTCCTGTGGAATTTATACAGAAATAATCTACACACATCAGCCCTACTGATGGTTAAAACAGAGCCTTAAAAAAGCGGATACAAATGTTTTTATTTCATTTTATAAACATCACCCGTTACACAAAATTCATGGAGGGAGAAGCAAATTTCACTATGCGACAATTCTTTTTATTTTTGTGTCCCGAAAAAACTTCAAGCGAGAAAGTTTTAGTGAAATAATTGAATTTTAATACAAATGAAGTTCCAGCCCCATATCTCGAATGGTTTACGAGTAATTGAGTGGTAATTATTCCAGGCGCTTCAGTGTCGGAGTGATTTGTGACGACCGTGAAATGTTCAGGAAGAAGCATATTTGACTATGCGACAATTTTTTTTATTTCTGTGACCAGAAAATGATTCAAGCATGTGAGCTTTAGGGAAATATTTGAATTTTATTATACATCAAGTACCACGTTTATATTTTGAATGGTTTACGAGTAATAGAGTGGTAATTACTCAAGGCGATAAAGCTATCGGAACGGTACAGAGGTCTTTTTTATTCTATAAAATAGGCCTACTAGCAATTACGTAAAAATCCTTAAATATTTTAATCGTGGACTCAATAATAAAGGATATTAACTGGCTACTTGTACCCATACTGAAAGATTGACCCGCTGGGGAAAAAGAATGAATTAAACTTTTTCCTAATCTTGTAATTCTGCACTACTGTTATTTAGATATTTGTTGAATTATTTATTTTATTTTTTGATCCTTTGTGCTAGTAACTTTTATTTCTAATTACCTTATCAAATGCCTTATTAGTTTAATATCTTGTTACGCCCTTTTCATATTTTAATATAATTTATCAACATGAAAACGTAGGGCCTATTACAGTTAAAATTGAATTGCCGAGGCTTTAAGAGCATGCTATCGGGTTATAGTTAGGGCAAGACGATGATACTTTTTAATGAAAATTTCATGGAAAAATCCTTTGAAATATTGTGTGATTTATGTAGAATGCATTGCGAAGCAATTTGTGTCCTTTTTTTATGTTGAGACGTCGATTTTAAAGATCCTGCGCCTCTTTTCGTTGTGCTGCTCATGAAAGTTTCCCTGCCCTCCAATTCACAAACCATCCCTTAGTTTATTAGGTCTATATTATCTCTGTCGTCACATAATTTGTATACAGATGTACACTTTTAGCCGTGTTTCACCAATCATTACCTACATAACTTACCCCATATAACCCGGAGAAAATTATTATTAATATAAATGTATTGCTTTGATTACAATATTAACACAAATTAATACTCTACAATAGTCTACGCAATGTAATAATAACACTAGTACTGTACATGTTAATATTGATACATAAAAATTCCCGTAGTTGTTTTCTACCCTTATTATAAGGTACAATTTCTATACAAATATAGGATACATTCTTTAACAAATTTTCATCAAATTATACTAACATAACCTCTAGAATGAGGAATATTTTCTAGGCAACAAAATATTAGAACAAATCACCCTTTAGCTGTTATATAGGCCTACCTGTATTATATAATTTCTATTCAAATCTAGATCCTTTGGGAGATTTTTACAAGATTTTAAAGACAAATGCTGTAGAATCAGAAGAACATTTTAAGTAACTTGAATAACAGAACAGTTCACATCTTAGCTGTTTTCTACAATCTACAAAATTACTGTTACACACTGCCACAGCACATATCTGGCCCGGCATAATGGTTCAGTTAATTGCACTTTCTAAAGCACCTTCCATTTGTATTATTAAAAACAGTATGTACTGGTAATATCTATCCTAAAAGACTGCGGTCAAGCGGCCGAGATCAGTAGGTAGAAGCTTTGTCAGCGGCACCATACTCTCTACTGTCGTGCTTGAAGCGCCAAATCATTCTGACACCTTGAAGCGCCCGGAATAATTACCACTCAATTACTCGTAAACCATTCGAGATATGGGGCTGGAACTTCATTTGTATTAAAATTCAATTATTTCACTAAAACTTTCTCGCGGGATATTTTATTTCTAGAATTTTTAAGTTTATAAACAGATGACAGCAATAAATGGGCTATTTTTGATTGGATGTTGGCAGCATATGACTTTTCAAGATCGGATGGAAGCAATCAGTGATATTATGTTCATTGTTCAAATGTAGCCTACTTCTAACCCTTCAAGCCGGACATTTAAATGCCTCACAGCCGCCTCAGCCGCCGATATTTAAATGCCACGCCAAGCTATAAATCAAATTTTGCTTTGTAACTTAGTGCTGTTAAAAAATATAAGTTTTAAATTGTTTGGACATAACAATAACCGTATTATAGTACAATGGGGTCCACAACGTCGTTGTGTTAAAATTTTGACTTCGTAATAATAACAATAAAATTAATAACGATAGTAATGATGATATTATTATGATAATAATAATAATAACAATAATTATTATTATTGAAGTTTGTATAAACATTGTGTGCACAGATGCCGCACGTTATTGTTGCAGGTGTTCCAAATCAAAACAACATGCGTATGGCATAACACACGTTTCCATCAGTCATTGGAATAAACCGAATTTTGCAAAACTGTTCTCCTATGTAGAAGAAAGGCTATTTCAAATAGGCGATCTAAAGTAGGTTTAGGTTTAGCCTACACTCATGTTGTCAATATTTGAAGAAAGCGAATTTTGAAAAAAAAAAAAAAAAAAAAAAAAAAAGAGTCCTCAGTTACAAATAAAATGTGTACGACTTAAATATCGAAACAAAACCGTTTTTAGACAAGACAGCAAATTTATCATCTTCTTCTTGCATTGATCCGCAGAGACATTCATTTCATGACCTATTTCTCTCCAAGCATCCTCCTTTAATTTTTTTATTTATTATTATTATTATCTATTTATTTATTTATTTATTTATTTTGAAATGGTCATTGTGTTTAGGATCACACAGTAAAGTTTTTTATTTATAAATGTCTATCATTTGCTGTACCTTTTCCTCTGACCACTCCATGAATATTAACAAATTTATCTAGCACATACAGTGAAGCTTGAGGAGCGGAGCGCAGGAAGAACGCTGTAAAAACAATTTCAACGAACGGTGCCGACACGCGGACGGAGCGCAACTACCAAAAACACGTCCCATTGTGAAACCAGGCATCCTTTGTCTTCGTCGAAAAAAACCGACAGGAGACGGTTCGCGGCGAATAGTTTGCGAGCGGTTCGCGAACACCTCAAAATGCCGTACCAATCTGCGCTCTGTAACGATACGCGAACGTAGCGGAGCGCAAATCTATACGCGGCTTAATACGCACGTACTGCCAGTGAACAGAATGAAATCACATTATTTGATACAACCTAACTTGTTTAGAAATTGAAATAATGTAAATTGTATTGGTTAAAATCCCACTTTCGATTCGGTGCAATTCGTGTGCTTTTATTGCATTCTGACGTGAGCAATCCACGACGACGCTGTCAACAATAGTGGTATGCACTGTTACCTTTGATAGCATTGGTAGCTCAAATCAATTCACTGAATCGATTCATCGACTGTCCATTCATTAAGTATGCCTTGATCTCACAATTGACAAAATATTGACAACAAAGTAAGAAAATAATCAATACTCCTAATTACAAAATCCGTTAGGCCTACATTTTATTCATGCAATAGTCTTAGGTAATAAATCGTAGGACTACGCGAGATTACGAGTTTCATGAGATAAATTTGCTTGAAAGCAAATCTCAAAATAAACTATGTGTTGTAGTTTCTTATTTCATCAGGTAACATGTTGTAGCATATTAGACCTAAATAGAAATACGAATTGACTGATTTGCAAGTATTTCTTATAGTGCTGTATCCATATACATCTTTTTGAAAATTAGGCCTGTAATGTTGGTATGCACGTGTAAGGCGGTTTAGTCGATTTTATAAAACTGATTAGCCCAAGTAGAACCTATAGGCCTACTCGCTTCTCGTATGTTATAGCCTACAATTTACTTAATATTTTAAAATTAATAGCCTATGCCTAAAGCTATAATTTAAATTTTTCTCTCAAATTTCTAAAAAAAGCAATTGGTTATAACGAACATTGTAAATATCCACAATATACCCATAGGGGAACCATGGTTGCAAATATTTTTGTCTCGTTAAAAATAGGTTGAGAGTAAATTTAAGAACATCGGACTGCTTTGTAACCAATGTCAAGAATGGAATGATCCTACTGAAGTCGTAGTTTCTACATTCATTTGTCCAGATTTGACGTAGGCCTACTTCCGTTACATGCTGTTTTGGCAAGTGACCCTTACCCTGCAAGACCTACTTTAAAGAAGTTTACACGCCGAAAGATAAAGGACTTGCATAGTGAATATGCAAATGTGATCCTCAGGCTTGTACTAATAAAGAAAAAGTGAGAGATTTTAGTCTTTTACAAATCTTCCACCTTTTAAGATAATGCAGATTCCTTAAGAGCCTCTGTAGGTCAATATCCATAGCCCTGTTTCAAATTTTAAAACCATCCTTTTTTGACATTAATATAATGTCTTGTCTTAGATTTTTACATTCTGCAGTATGCACTATACCTAGAAATAATTTCGTTATATTCTAAATTAATATTTAATTTACTTAGTATAAAATATGAGAGGCTAAAGTTGAAATGAATAGACCTAATGTCTTAGACCGACTTATTCCAAACTCATAGGTATGGTGGTTTCCACCCAGACTTGAGTGCACTTTTTAAAAAATAATTTCATTGAAATCTAGTTGATATGAGACAGAAATATCACAAATAAATTGAGGTTGTATAAATATCTTGGAGTGTACTTACTCCACTTCTTGCGAAAATGACATAATGAATATATTGAACTCTAGGTTAGATACACACCATAGGCCTACAAAAAAAAAGAACAACTAATTTTCCACCTGTAAATACTGAAATAATATAGGTCTACTACTCTATGTCATGTCAGTATTCCTAGCTTCTTGCTTCGTTTTCTCAGACCCTATCTTCATGGACATGGTATGGTCCAAGGAAAAATATAAATAATAATAGGCCTATATAATAATAATATTAACACTAGTAGGCCTAATGATATAAATAAAAATATTAATAAGTTCAAATTGAACAAAGGAGAACTTCAATAGATTTCAAAACACATGACACAATTAGCTCTAGACCCTAATGAGTGAAAAGAGGTGCAACGTCTTTTGGGATAGGCTATAGAGAAGTGTTGTGGTAACTACCGGTAGCTGGAGGACATGTTTAGAACCTGTTGTAATATTACTCGCAGCACTTGTCATCGCATGAGGAGAGGCTTCGTTAAGGGTGTAATATAGGAAGCTTCGCCTTGTTCACTTGTCTTTCTATGTTTCCAGAATCTGGTATGTCTTTTTCTGGTAGGCAATCTAAAGCCCACAGAATATAGCCTACTTTTATCCGATATTGGTCAGAAATAAAAATAAGAGATTTTCAACGAATAATACTTCTTTGGCTTTGATAATAGGCTAATTTAGCATAATTCATGTTTGCTTTATTTCACATGACTGTGTTTTGTCCTACCAATATTTATGAATCTAAAATCAGAGAAGAACAAAGAATTTTCTTCCCTCCAAAGACAGACTGTATGAAGTGTTTCTTTCCCCTTCTTCTTCTTGCGTTCATGGTTTCATTCAACCATGAAGACGGTGAATATGGGTGAAGACGGTAGTTCGCTAAAAAATGACATAAGTCTGGAGTTTACACTGTAGCCTATATCAATAATCTTTGAAAAATAGAAACGTTTTCCTGCTTTCAAAATTAGGTTTCCTCCCTTTCATTAAACTGTAACCCAAAATACACAGGCCTAAGCATTTTTAGGCTTCAAATGAAAATTATTAACTGCATGCATTTTGTTGATTATACTTTTGAACTTTTCAATAAACTAGAGTTCATCAACTTAAAATTATAATGGCAGTGCCAGGTCTATATTGTTTCATTTTTGCTATCACTATTTATTCTTGTAATGAAGCTGGTTGAACAGGGCTATACTGCAATATGAGGTTATATAGGACAAAATATTTCTCTCACACCGGGACTCTAACCCAGGATCTTCGGCTTTCCGTGGAGACGCTGTACCAATTGACCCAGCTAGATGGAATCTTTATGCTATGTTTAAGCCTACTGTAATGGTCAGCCTCTAAAAATGTTTACGTCGTATTAATCTTAGCCTATATACAGTATTTAGTGATTTTCATGATTTTGTTCCCATTGTTTATTGCACAGTAGGCCTACCATATACAGTAATATAAAAATTTAATTTAATTGTAGAGGCAGAATGTATTCTCACTTCTTGTATGTTAGGCTTACACAGTTAATATTTTAAAATCAATGCTGTATATCGGTAACCTAACAAATCCCTTGTTAAATTTGTACATCTAAACAAACATGTGACTACAATGTAGTCAAATCCCTCTCTATTCAGTATCAAGAATGGAATTAGCCTACTGAGTACTTGGTTTCCGCATTCATTTGTCCAGACTTTATGTATTTCCGTCACATCTATCTCCACTACAAACAGTTTTGCAAGTGACCTCCCGCATGAGACCGATTTTAAAGAAGTTTACGCTCTGTTCACCGGAAAACTAGATTTGTATCTAAGAAAGAAATTTATAAAGTGCTATCTCTGGATTGTTGGTTATATGGAGATGAAAAATAGAAGCTGAGGAAAATGGATAGGAAATATTTAGAGGGCTTTTGAGAAGTGGTGTTGGAGGAATATGGAGAAGATTCGCTGGACTGACAGAATAAAGAATAAAGAAGATTTAAGAAGAGTGGATGAGAAGAGATGTATCTTGAAAGTCATTAAGAAAAGAAATGGCAATTGATTAGATCATATCATGAGAAGAAGTGGTCTTCTGCTACATGTCATCGAGGAAAAAACTAAAGGAACGAAAAAAGTTCGTAGAAGAAGAACGAAGATACTCGGTAACATCAAGAAGAACGGGAACTATGGAAAGTTAAAAAGTGTAGGTAAAAATATAGGCCTAAGGAATTGTAAAGGGGAATTTTACATGAGGGTAGCCTATACAGAACTGCTTTAGGGCAACAATAAAAACTATAAGGCAGAGGTTCATGAGCAGGCTATATCCCTCAGGTCCGACTAAAACACTAAGGGCCTCTATTACCACCTGCCGACAAATCCTCCAGATACGTGATTTCCAGATAGCTTAACTGGAAGATGCCGTGTAATACCACCGCTGAACTGCTACCGGCAAGAACGCAGTAAAAATTTGTAAAATGGTCCTCACCTCGCTGAGCAGAGAGGTGTGTTTGTTGTAGTTCAGTAGTCCTCCGCTAGGTGCGGCAGCTCGGATTTGTATTTGTACAATTAAATTACATAACAACATATCGTTTTAAGTGCATTAATCTATTTGTTCAATTCTATTTCATTCATATGTGAGCATAAAATGACAATTTTATGTAAATTAAATCTTCCCGCATCAGTTCTAAAATTCAGGTGGCTAGGAAGCTTTCGGCTTGCGCCATCTTGTTTCAACCAAGATTCCCTAACTAGCAGTTGGAAGCTTGTCAGCCACTCCATCCTCCTGCTACCTTATCTGGAAGTTGTCTTGCCAGACAGATTTTGTCAGGAGCTCATAATTACGCAATTCTTGGCCAACTTCCAGATAATTTCTCTATCTGGAAGATAAATATGATATCAGCAGATCGTCGTACAAGCCCTAAATGTTTAACATAACAGCTGAAGCAATTTTAAAATATTAACTTAATAGTAGACTCTATCATACGGCCTTTTCTATTTATTGCAAATATGAAACGAACTCGTAACATAGGAAGGGCGCAAAATTAGGGCAACACGCACAAGAAAGATAATTTGATATCAAATGATAGTGTACGTTTGTTCCTTAGTAAATAATTTAATAGCAGCACCAAAAGGTTGAAAAATACCAACAAAACCAACTTTATTCGGTCCCTTACGAAAATGGATTTATCTATCCACGAAAGGCCTATAGAATTTCTGTTGAAAACATTTTCTGCTATTTTATCCTTCCCCTATTTCTTTTCTTGGTGCTGGCATTCTTTAATCGAACTGAGGTACATTTTACAGTAGGACTACTCCTATTTTGAAACAATAAAGGGATATTTTGCATATTACATCAAAAGGCAAAGCGAGTTAGCCAATCAGTAAGTTATTCCTAAATCATAAAAAATATTTCAGGGACTTCGATATTACGTAGGCCTATATTTCATAAAAAAATAATGGCACGTGTCCTGTTTAAAAGCACTGTATAATTAATGACATGAATGAAGCCCGATATTGAAACATTTTTTTTAATGAGTAGCCTATGTCTAGTGTAGGTCATCTAGCGAGGCTACTTTATCGAGCTGATGACGGATGGATTACCAGTCTGGCCACTTGACTGATATGAAGTTTAATGATGAGGTATTAATTGTACATCCTTTTAATGGGCTAATTAAAATCCACCGTTAGAAAAATATGTATGCTACATACCATTTTACTATGAACTTAACAAGGACGATATCTAACGAGCATTCGCCATTTGAATTCGTATAGGCTACTCATAGATAGATAGATAGATAGATAGATAGATAGATAGATAGATATTTAATGTCGTTAAACACAAATATAAGCAATAGACAGCGTTAATAGCATTATGAAATGTAGGGAGGTTTCAGGCTTTAATTCGGTTGTTTGGCAGGGAATGGTGGTTGTGACACATCCCGGAAGGATACACAACCCAAATAAAATAAAATCAGTTGTCTCATCCTTAGCCTGTATTGTTCGCCATGCAAGCCTTCTACTAACGGTAATTTATGGCTATTATTGAGACAATTCTTACGAAAAAAATGTTTGAAATAAAAGATCTACCTTTTAGTGGGTCTATAAAGACCTAATACATACATAAAATTTTAACAAAATAATAGAGCCGTTAACGAAAAAATCCCGAAAACTTGATTTTTTAATGCAAATTGATATTAATAGAAATAGAAAGTCGTCGCCAATATCTGTGTCCCCTTCCAAAATGTGTCGAATGTAGGCTACCTCAAAATGTGCATTGATCACAAATACACACACAGACATATTATAAACACGTTCTGTAATTAGCATTTTTTATTCGGGGCTCAAAATTCGGATTTATGCTGAAAACTCGGCGTCGAATTTAGCCCTTTCACTTCTGCTGGTCTATCACATAGACTAGTTCTAGTTTCGATCCTCGTCTTTATAATAAATCTAAAATCAAATTACATTCAGGTTTAGACAAATGTAGTTATTGACTCTTTAAATCTAAACTTAGAATTAAAAAGTCATAAAAATTTTAATTTTCATCCCTTTTAAATTGTGTTTATCTCTGTGGTATTACTATCTTTAATATTACAATCATCTTTTTCCATTCTCCCCTAGTAACCTACGTTTTCATCATACTGATACAGTTTTCGCTAGGCATATTAATTAATTATTTATTGATTAAGTAGGTTGGGTATTAATTATTCAACATAAACATTCAAGTTTGAAATAAACTAATCCTCTTTGTCGGCAGTCATTATAGAACTGTAATGGAATATTTTAAGTAGAACTTATTGTGAAAGTAAGTAAGACACGTAACTTACTATGTAGTATTATAACAGTATCACTGAAAGATATAGTCTAGCATAGGATTTAATTATTTTAGTACATGGGAAAGAAACTAGAAATATGTTCAAAAGACTAAACGCCCCATCCGTCGAACGAATCATCATCAACAGTGTCACATGCCTCCACGTCATGCGGAGAGATTTTGGAATTAAACCCAGATATATTTGCCGCACAGACTATCAAATGTTGACCTATAACGCGTAGGCTAAATGGTATTTATAAATGATATTCACCTAAATCTATCAAAATCAATCCGAATCAAGGTAAATATGATTTATTAAGATTAGGTTTATAGCCCATGAAGAATTCAATAGACAAGTATTTGCCGACAAAAATTCAAAACTTTTATACAATATTATTGTTCCCCAATCCAAAAATCATACTGAATCTGCTTTTTTCCTGTAAAATACCCCATGCTCTACTTCCTAACGAACAATTACATAATTATATGACTAAGAGGCTTACTAAGTTCAGTTGAAAACTGTTAAACAATCTATTACTTAGGCCTATCTCATCCCATCCAGATGAGCTTTTATTCTGCATGGGTAATACTTATTTTCACTCGAGCGTGGTCTTAGTAGGCCTACCATCAGAAAAAGTATGAGATTTCATGGAGTTGTGACAGATGGCAAGCTCGTCGTCATGTGAGTCACCTGGAAACGAACTGGACAGGAGATAATGAAAACTAAAAATTTTTGCAGGATCTAATTTAGGTTTACGGTTCTTAAATGAGCCTACTCGGAAGTCTAAAATATCCCGGAGGAGAAAAATACTGTATTTTAGTTTCCAATAAATTCACACCAATTCAACTATCAAATGCGAAACTTCGAATAGCCTATTCCAGGCCAAACTGTTGCAGATTGTTTTTACTGTCGCTATGGGTTTTCTTTAGAGTAGCGATTTTATTGTTAAATTGTAATAGCCTAAGTGGTTAGCTGATATAGGCCTACATTATTAAGGCTTGCATAAAACAACCATCTTTGGCTTAAGTGGTTAACTAGCCTGATTGCTTTTTTTGCATATCCAGTGTTCTAGTGTAGACTACAGTAGACCAGAGTAACCTCATATTTCAAATGTCCCGCATCTTGTTAAATCAGAAATTACATCAGCCGCTGGAATGACGATTGTAACCAAACCGTTGACAAGTTACTCTAACTATGGAATTTTTTTTCCCTACAGTGTTTGATAGGTTGTAGACTTAAAATTTTCCTCCAAATTTCATTTTACCACAGTATCTAACAGGCCTTGAAAAGTTTGGAATTGAATTTATGAGGTTCAGAATTATTACAGACTAAAGAGACCATTTTTGCAGTTGTGGACAGAAACATATTTCATTTGCCTGTGAATTAGGCTAGTGGAAGAAGATGGTTCAATTTTGAACTGCTTACAAATAAGTGAAAAACATTTTTCAAAGACATGAGCCTTTAATTATTCCATAAAATCTGCTGTTTTACCATATTCATAACTTACATTCTTTATCAACTTTAATTATAATATGTTAAAACCATAAGATGTTTTTACGTCGAAATATGATTTCAATTCCTGGGGATCAAACAGGGTAAATAAATAACATCCCTTGCTGAGAAAAATTCAAGTCGCACATAATTTATTATTAATCAGTCGAATTTAAAAGGGGATTCTCTTAATGTAAAGAGCTTAAATGATAAGCCTTAGATAGCGACTGATTACGGGTCAGAACAGGAGCTGCAAGAATCGAGAGCAGAAAAAAAGTGTTCGATATAGGCTAATTACTGATCTCAAAACCGAAAACTATACAAAGTAGACTACTGGAGTAAATGTAAGTTGTGCAGATGTGACTCATCTGTTTTAATCTTCATTCTATAGTGAGATAAATCCACTCGAGTTACCGTAGCCTATAAGAACTACTTTTGAGAGGCGGCAAGTATAATTGCACCAATGCAAGTTGAAATAGACCTAGGCCCTATATATAGGCCTACCCAACGATTATAAAGTAGGAAACATTTAGCCTATATTAGAGATATTCCATATCGAAATGGATGTGCTGTAATCTTTATTAAACCTAATATTAAAATTGAAGTAATTGGCGTGGGGGATGCGTTCGCTCCTCTCACGAAGCGGGCCCGTGTTCGATTCCTGGTCGGGACAAGTTACCTAGGTGCGGTTTTTTCTGGGGGTTTTCCTCACCTGTGAGACAAATGTCGGGTAACTTTAGGCCCTTGTGGTCCCCAGATATCATCTGGCTTTCATTATCATCTTCATCCCATCCTCGCCTTGTTTGGAGAGTGTGTGTGTCTGTGTGAATGGTGTATCTCGTCCTGTGTGTTCGTGTTGTCTGGGAGGTGGCCCCGGCATTGGGCTTATCACTCATCCGGGGAGGACCTCCATGTCCTTGTTTGGTCAAAAAAGTATGTATGTGATCCCGACAGGTCGCGGCTCTGAAGGCCCGGGCGGCTTGGGTCGCTTAAATCCTACAAGGGAGAAGTAAAACTAAGATAAAGAAAGAAAGAAAGAAAGAAAGAAAGAAAGAAAGAAAAAAAGAAAGAAATTGGGGTATCTAAATTTGAATAAGTTAATCTCTCTGAATGTGTGGCCTTACAACTAAATACCTTGACTTAAAGTTGTATCTGTTTATAGTACACCTAGCAGTTATAAAAAAAATGAACATCTAGAAAATCTTATTAGCCAATAGGCTACATCCAGGAAACAATAAATTGCAATCTAGCTATTTTAGGTGATTTTAACGTGAATATTCTGGATGCACATGGATCTGCAGAGTTTGTTGATATGTTGATATATCGTGGGACCAACTTTTGAATATTTGTGTCGTGGAAGTCTGCCGCCTGAGATTTGAACCATTGTGTCATAACCTTCTCCGTTTCTCTGATAATCTCTACCATTCTCTATCTTTCGCTGTGATTTCTTGAGAGGTAGGAAAAGATGAGAATCTCTGGGTGCGCGATCCGAGCTGTAGGGTGGAGACTTCAACACCTCCCTGCAAGTCTCCTGCAAAAGTTCGGCTAGGAGATGTTTCAACGTCCACCCTACAGCCCGGACCTCGCTCCAGTGATTTCCATCTTTTCCTCCACCTCAATAAATGACAGAGAATGACAGAGAAGCGGAGATGGTTGTCACACAGTGGTTCAAAACCTAGGCGGCAGACTTTTACGACACAAGTGTTCAAAAGTTGGTCCCGCGGTATGGCAAATGTCTCAATTCCTGTGGCGAATTTGTTGAAAAATAGCTGAACACTTGCTACATCTATTGCAATAAATATTTCCATCAAACATCGGGAAACTTATTTTGTGGACGGCTCTCGTAAACTGTGATTACATTCCATGGCTGCAATAGCCTAATAGACGTATCAAGAAGTCTCAGCTTTCTTACTTATGCGAGGGTAAGTCAATAAGTATCCGAAATCTCTTTTTTAAATTAATTGCAACAACAAAAAACTTTCAATTACCTCATTTTTCATCTCAATGCACTTAATCCATCGTTGCGCAAGCTTCCTGATGTCCTCAGAAAAAAAGTTTCTCGGCTGAATAGCAAGCCACATATGCACCGCTTCCTTCAGTTCTTGGTCAGTGGTGAATCGAGAAGTGGGTCAAAAAGATGGAAATCTGACGGAGCGAGATCGGGACTGTAGGCGCTCTAACACCTCAAAACCCAATTTTGCAATAATATGAGCAGTGTGGGGGGCAGAATGTGGGCTCATATTGCCATGCATCAACTTCTTAATCCATTTGTACATGCTTCGCCGTGGTAGAATATTGCACCTTTATTGTGCGGAAAGTCTTCGATGAATTTCGGCTCCTGGTACACCTTCAGACGACGACGACACGAGAAAAAAAAAAATAAATAAATAAAAAAAAAATAATAATAATAATAATAATAATAATAATTCACCCCACGCTGTTCTTCTTTCGTGCAAACGCTGAACTGTGCAGCTATGTTTAATATGCAACAGCGCAACACTCAGTGGAGTCATAACGGTCAAACATTGCACAAGTGGAGAGAAATGAACAACATATCGACGTGCGCGAGCACAAAGCGATACAGCAATCTACAAAAGATTAAACGAAAATGCGGATATTTATTGCTTTACCCTCATATGACATACCCTGTACGTTAAGTTCGCAAAAAATAACGCAGGTAGGTTAGGTTACTGACACTGGGCGTAGGAAGTTCGAGTTCCCACCATGACAGCATAAAAGGAAAATGGATGAAAAAATACTATCATACATAAATATAAGTTAATAATAATAGTAATAATAATAATAATAATAATAACTTAATAATAATATAAAATTATACTTAGGTTAGGCTAATTGTAAACTAAGGAATGGAGTCGACAGCATTTAACTTGTTAATATTTTGTGAATCCAAATATGGGTATATATAGGAATGTAGGCCTACATTTTTTCATCATCTGTAAGGTCCAAGGCTATGCAGTAGGCCTAAGCCTGATATCAAACCCTATGTAAGAAAATCTGAATAGGCCTACCGGATTGTAATACTTGCAAATTCTCCAAACAGGACGGTGTAAATTATCACTCTGATTTCACTTGAATCAGAGAAAGTGGAGAGCGCCATAAAAGCAATGTTGGCATATTTATGGCAGTGCCAGGCGTTCGAATTTTAGGAGAGGGAAGCAGTAATGTAACATTTTTCAGACCTATAGGCCTAGTACAGATTTATTTGAGGCCTAAATCGAATTTCCTGTGCCAAATGTCGCTAATTGGTTAAATACGTTATTCTGATGTTAAAACAATAGGCAACATTATATAAACATACACAATATTAACCACAACAACATTGGTCCTTTGTTTTTTTCTTTCTTCCTTGTTTTCCTTCTCCCTTGTTCTCCTTACTACACACAAACACCCACAGCCTCCTTCACTACGACTCCAAGGCAGCTTATTCTCACGTGGTTGTATCTTGAAGACATGATTTTAGGCCTATTGTTTGCATTATAGTGTGTGCAGCCTTAAATACGACAAATAACACAATACTTCACATAGGGTAAGGTGGTACATTTTCGAACACTTAACAAATATTCTTATTTTATGGGCGCAATAAACATAAGACAAGTTCAACTGTATTTTATTCACAAAGTTGGCAATGTAGTTGACCCTTCACAAAAATATGAAAGTCAAACAGCTGTAAAATTGGTCATGGCAATCAATCTTTCATTTCCAGAATATCGTTCGAAAATGTACCGCTGTAGGTACAATTCTAAACACCAGTGGGTACTATTTCGAACAGTGGCATTTTCAACGAACGAACTGCTTTCTTCCAAATATTATTTTTTATTATCATTATTTATCAATAATATGTGCGTAATAATGAAGTGTCATGTTTTGAATAGGCAGATGACAGGATTGGGGCATGTGGTCAGCATGCCGACTCCTACGACAGTTATTGATGGCTTACTGAACTGGAGCCGCTACTTCTTCATGAATTAGCTCCTCGGTTGGTGTCAGGAGGCTGAATACACCCCGTTTTAGATCACCCTACCTCAGAAAAATCCGAGGAGGTACCGGGGATCGAACCCAGACTTGCGGGTCCGTAGTCAGGAACCACTAGCCCATGCAGGCGGTCTGTTATAACATCAAGAGCAATAATAAAAATACTTAACAGCTGCATGCTATTCTGTATTGCATAAATTGCTGAGATGTAATAACAATGCAGAGGAAGTAGTAGTTCATAACTCTTCGTTGAAATAATACCACTGTTGAAAGATGACTGTATGAATGCCATCCTTTTATATTTGACTTGCACAGTCAATAATAATAAACATGCAGAATGCTGTGATAGCAAAACAGCTTTTCCATGCAAGACTTAAGCGAGCGATCGCGGGTTAAAGTACTTTCGAAATTGTACCTAAAATGTGTTCGTATTTGTACCTCGAGCTAGTTTTTGTAAATTACTACATTGTTGAAATTCCGCTCACGAATGACCATTGCTGTGCCAATGACTTGCGTATTAAAGACTATTCTATTTGTTGGTATGAGTTAAAAATTGGTTCTCAACAATATATTCCAGTAACACAACGTGGAATTTTAAGCAATTTTATAACGTGCCATTTTTCAAGCATGGCGTTCTTACCTTCGATTGGAAAATAATATTTTATGGCCGAATGAGACATCTCAAAACATCATTCTCGCGGATACAGGTCAACAAAACAATCAGTATGGAGGCTATATAATTAAAAACAGGTTGGCTAACATTTGAAACCCAAAAGTGGATACAAATCTTAGTCCGTTCAGAATTGTACCATGTTAAAAAATGTACCACCTTAACCTACGGTTATCAAACTACACCGTTAAACTGAGCTAGATTGCGGAAATGGTAACGTCTTGGACTCGTGTTCTGGGGGTTGTAGGTTCATATCACAGAACGGCCAATTTGACATGGATTTTTTATTTTAATTTTATTTTTATACATACATATAATTATTATATGCGCAGTCAGAACATGAATACAATAAATAAATGTAAAACATTAAAGGTGCACATAACACAGTCACAATGATTGATCATTTAGAAAACATTTGTACATTATTATATATATTATTATATATATAATATATTTAGAGACATATAAAAAATATATTATTATATATATAATATATTTAAAGATATATGAAAAAATATAATATATTTAGAGACATATAAAAAAATATATTATTATATATATAATATATTTAAAGATATATGAAAAAATATATTATTATATATTATATATAAATATATTATTATATATATTATATATAAATATATTTTCTTATTTTATGAACATTATAAACATAAGACAAATTCAATTGCATTGTAATCACAAAGTTGACAACTTAGTTGACCCTTCACAAAAATATGAAAGTCAAACAGCGGTAAAATTGGTCATGGCAATCATTCTTTCCAGAATATCGTTCGAAAATGTACCGCAGTAGGTACAATTCTGAACACCAGTTGCATTCTCAACGAAAGAACTGCTTTTTTTTCTAAATACTATTTTATTTATTATCATTAACCAAAAATATGAGCGTAATAATGAAGTGTCACATTTTGAATAGGCAGATGACAGGATTGGGTCATGTGGTTAGCATGCTGACTCCCACGGCAGTTATTGATGGCTTACTGAACCGGAGCCGCTACTTCTTTAAGAATTAGCTCCTCGGTTGGTGTCAGGAGGATGAATGCTCCCCGTTCCAGCCCTACCTCAGAAAAATCCTCGGAGGTGCCGGGGATCGAACCCAGACTTGCGAGTCCGCAGTCAGCAACCACTATACCACGCAGACGGTCTATCATAACATCAACAGCAATAATAAAGATACTGAACAGCTCGAAAACGATTGCTGCATGCTATTCTGTATTGCATAAATTTCTGAGATGTAGCCTAATAACAATGTGTAGTGCATAAATCTTTGTTGAAATACTGTAATGCCGCTGTTGAAAGACGTATGGATGCCATCCTTTTATATTTGAATAGGACAGATAATAATAATAATAATAATAATAATAATAATAATAATAATAATAATAATAATAACAAAATAATAAACATACAGAATGCTCTGATGGCAAAACAGCATTTCCATGCAAGACATAAGCATAATTGTACCTAAAGTGTGTTCGTATTTGTACTTCGCGCTAGTTTTTTTAAATTACTACATAGGCTCACTGTAGTTGCAAATTCCGCTCACGAATGACACATGTTGTGCCAATGACTAACATATTAAAGACTACGTTATTTGTTGGCATGAGTTAAGAATTGTTCCTCAACAATATATTGCAGTAGTACAACGTGGAATTATAAACACTTTTATAACGTGCCCTTTTTCAAGCATGGAATTCTTACCTTCGATTGTAAAATAATAATTTATTGCCGAATGAGACAGCAGACACAGGTCAACAAAACAATCAGTATGGACGCTATATAATTAAAAACAGGTTGGAGAACAATTGCAAGCCAAAGTGGATAAAAACCTTAGTTCGTTCAGAACTGTACCATGTTCGAAAATGTTCCACCTTACCCTATAATTCCCGTTTGCAGTTACTTTTTCTTCGTCTGGTTTTTGATAGTGGTTGTAAGCAGGCCTACTTTACATTACTTACAAATCCTACTGTCAGAATGAACGTATTTAATATTGGTTTGAAAATAATTTTCCTCCTTACATCTAGTGATGAGCGAGACCAGTCTTGGTCTTGCAGTCTTGGTCTTGGTCTTGCAGAAAATGCAAGACCGAGACCAAGACCAAGACCGCATCAGCGTTAGCAAGACCAAGACCAAGACCGACCATGCAAGACCGAGACCAAGACCAAGACCAAGTCTGCAAGACTCTGGCAAGAACAAGACCTAGCTGCAAGACTCTTGCAGTCTTGCTACTTGAAAAGTTTTATAAATTCCCCATTGTGTATGCAGCGATCCAGCGACCCCTACTCAAAAGCACCGCAGAGTCGCTAGGAATTCGTTGAGGGCTTGCAATAGAGAAGTACGAGGTCACATACAACAATATATAACGGAACTCTCTATTCTTAAGATTAGCAGTTTTCACCAAGCCCAAAGAACATTACAGAAAATATATTTACCCACAAATTTGGGAGAGATCTTTTTGTAGATGTTCCACAGAAAGGTGCCGAAATCAATATAATCGTAGTACCGTTACGTCCTGTCAGGCGGCGGATGGTCAAATAAAATTATAATACAGATAAATCACACTATATTTTTTACGTCAAGAGAATTTTAACAAGGACTGTACGTGGCCACACTTCAACCCTCATAAACCATTGACAAGGAGGCTGTTTGTGTAACGGTCTAGCTCTAGAGGGTGTGTTATAAGAGGAGTTTGCGAATTCTGGTTAATAGCAGGAGTTTCCAAAGTTTTCGTTTTTGTGTTATTTATTCCTTTTGTTAGCATGACAATAATTAAAGGAATACTGTGTCTGTAAAATTTAGCTTTAAGACCATCCGGGATTATAGTATACAATCCTTAGGTTATGTTTCAGGCAGAGTTATATCAAAATCCATTACTTTTAATCATTTTATAACTATGTACAGGTACCGGTATGTAAAAAGTTCAAAGAAAAAGAAAGTCGAAATAAAAATGAAAAATCGAAATACTTCAGGTCTGAAGAAGCATTTGTACTCGATGAAGATATCAATGATTGGTCTGGTTTGGAAGAGAGCAGTAGAGCAGGACACAGCGGGCTATGAACGGTATTTAAATCCGTCATATAACAGGTGCTTACTATGTAAGTACACTGTCAGTAACATGTAGGCCTACCTATACTTATGTGAAAGTCACATAACTTACTCTGCCTAAACAAAAGTTAGGAGTATTCACATAACCTTGTACAGAATCGCAAGAGACAATTTTACGCTAATTAAGTTATAAATATATTATAGCCCCTTCTTTGAATGTTGCGAGTAGAAACGAAGGCTATGGGAAAAAAAAGAAGATAATGAAGTGACTGCAAACTTTTATTGAACTTTCCGCCGTTAAGAACAATTTCCGAAATTTATAGAATATTCCCCTCAGATATTTCTTTACTGTAAGCATGGCCAACAATATATCTTTCTCACTTCACGTACTTATATAGAATAAAAGGCTGTGAATGTCCTCGTATTGAGTTGTTCATCAGGCAAGACAAAGTATCTACATAGGCCTACAGTGGGTAGTTTACAACCACCCTTCAGAGAATTGTTTTTGAAAAATAATTTCGAATAATATTTTAACTTTTGTATAAGCACCCATGTACAAAATTTAAAGGAAATCGTTGGAGCCGTTTTTGATAAAATCGCAAAATAATTCAACATTTTCTTCGTATAAAATCCCCTTATATATAAGAGAAGGTTGTCGCCAATCTTCGTGTCACAGTCTCAGAAGGTACCTAACCCAAATACAAAATGTTGTTTTCGTACTATTTTCCGTTACAAGAGGACGTATTGCAAAGAGCGCGTATTCACAGTGGGTGACTTATAACTACCCTTCAGAGAATTTGTTTCGAAAAAATGTTTGATATACAAGTTTTAGCTCTTAGTATAAGCAACCAATGCGCAAAATTTAAAGACGAAAATTTCTTCATGTAAAGTCCCCTTAAATATAAGAGAAACTTGTTGCCAATTTTCGCCTCACATCTTCAGAAGGAACCTGATACAAATATGAAATTTTGTTTCATATGATTTTCCGTTTTGGAGCTAGCCTGTTCACAGACATCCACCAGACACACTGACACACAGACATGTTTCCAAAAATAGTAGTATTCAGGGGGCCTTGAAACGTGTATTTATGCTAAAAACTCAACTTCGAATTTGGGGATCGAAAACAATACCATACCATAGTAACATAGTACGGGCAGAGGAAGTAAAAAGTAACTAAAGGCTAAATTTAGGTGGGTACTTATCGATGAATAGCTATTAATTAGTTTGTTACTGTTCACATGGTCAAAGCAACTTTACATACTTTCGCAAGCAATAAACACATGTAGTCGGTGTAACTTTAAATCATGTAAACGCCATCAATCACAGTAAGATGCGTAAAAGAAAACTGCAAGACTCTTGCAACAAGACCAAGACCTAGTATGCAAGACCGAGTCCAAGACCAAGGCAACCAATGCATGACCGAGACCAAGACCAAGACCAGGGTTACCTATGCAAGACCAAGACCAGGGTTACCTATGCAAGACCAAGACCAAGACTGTGAGTGCAAGACCAAGACCAAGACCACCTTGGTCTTGGTCTTGGTCTTGCATTTGCTCATCACTACTTACATCATGTGGCCTTGAAAGGACATTCTTCCGTAGAGACGTAATGAATCGGTGATCCCAATGAACTTAGAATAATATGTAATTGTCCAGTTTGATGAAAATCTGGGGAAGTACGTTTGTGGAAATTTTCAAGAAACTAATCTCTTTGCGTTAAAAAAGGCAACCCGTTTGCAGCATTGTTTTCCTAGTTTCAAGGGCATGTTTGTGGCAAGACTCAGCAACGGGTGGTGACTGACATATATGTTGCTGTTTTCCTATATCCCCTATGTTGGGGCGAAGGGCCTCCAAGTGGAGGTTTCTGTTACCTATGTGAATTTTATTACGCTTATTTTCTGAGAGAGGGCAGAGGGACAGGTTGTAAGCCCATCGCCTCTCAACCCCCCTCCGGAAACTAAGGTATTACTTGGACGTGAAAGGGCCGAGAAATTTTGTCCAGAGGCTCCAATTTAGGCTTGGAATTCTTTTACGAGCCTTAAATTTATGACACGGGCGCCCCAGCTTGAAGTTCCTCCCGGAGGACTCCGTGCCCAGGATTTTTACGTCCTGAAAAAATCCATCGACCGCGGCCGGGTTGGTGACTGACTTAGGGCTGTGTAAATTCTTGTTATAACATGTAGCCACATTTTCCTTCCCGATTTAGGATTGCCCACGGTTTGATTTGTCACGTTGCAAAAATATGACTATTGCTTCAGTGACAATAATGCCACTTCGCTTGATGTTCATTTGTGCAACATAACCTAATGGCCTATTGCCATTTTCTAAACAACTCGCTTTGCCAAATTTATAATTTTCAATAATTAAACACTTATTTCTTCTTTTGGTTTAAATAACTATGTAAATTTTTAAGTCCATGTTGCTGTAGAAAATTTTAGTAGCAGATGTAGGTAGGCCTATAGATGTATTGAAACACACAAATACGCATTGCGATGTCACTATAACTTGATGCAAGATGTGTACGGAGCAACACAGACTTGTCTTGACTAACTGAGTCCTGTCGTTTCATTGGTTAATCGCACCAGCGCATAAGCCTACTTCACGACAGTGCGACAAGCTCAGTCAGATGTTACTTCCATTCCGCACACGCCGTACAATTATTTATATCTTATGTAATTGTGAAAACAAAAGTTCTGTTAAGTGAGTTGCTTGCTTTCGTATTTATATCAGAAGCTTAAATGTTTTACAACATAACCAAGGCTATAGCCTATCTAGTAAACAAGTTTTAATTTATTTTTATCGTTGCCTTGGCAAAATTATTAATTCTGAAAGAAAACAAGTGACATAAGAGACTAAATACGACATGTATTTTATAACATCATTAATTAATTCCTTGTACTTTTCATTTACATAATGTGTGATGAAGTACACCACATATTGTAAGTAAAAGTAATAAGCTTAGTCTCCAACAATTCGTATTATAGAAGAAAATTGCGAGCCAGGGCCTTCAGAACTTACGTCATCAATAAAGAAACGTGCGAGGAAACGATTTGTCCGCGGCGAGAATTCCTACAGATTGTAAATGTTTACAAAACCCTGAAATATCTGTGCAAGATGTAAAAGTGAAAGTGGCGTCATCCCTGGGAGTAGTTTCTAGTACGGTTTTCAAAGTCCTAAATGAATACAGATCTATAGGAGGTGTCAAGTCACCGGTCAACATTAAACAAAAAATCAAAGACAAAAAATCACTTGACAGAATTGGGAATCGACTCTTTCGCTTGATATATAAAAAGAGATTAAATTGACTTTACTGTATGTAGGCCTAATCGACTAAACATTCTCAAAAACGAACTCTTGTGAACTGTGCTTTGTAGGCTACTTTCACACTCGGTTGTTTAGTTTTGCTCCGTACACATCTTAGATCAAGTAGGCCTATAGTGCTACGTTTCATTTAAGTTATAAGAATAATTCAGAAATATCAACATTCCTTTTGATTTATAGCGTGTTATTTTTATCCTTAAACGAACATTACGATATAAGCAGCAGCCTGGAGCTCCAATTCAATGCAAACTGGCTGTGAATAAATTAATCCTCCTGATTAGCCGTCCTGCCGCAAACATGCTGTCCCATGAAAATCCATTGCATGATCGTCTCTTAAATGTAATGATATAATAATAACAATAATAATAATAATAATAATAATAATAATAATAATAATAATAATAATAATAATAATAATAATAATAATAATAATTCTTTATTTAATCTGGCAGAGTTAAGGCCTTAGGGCCTTCTCTTACACTCAACCAGAGACAGAAAAGAAGAAACAAACAAATACACTAACATAGTTCTATAATTAATACTAATACACTAGATACATACATATACAGTAGTGAATTTAGTCTATGTTACATGAAATAAAACTACTTTAGTAAAGTGTGTTATACTAGAGAGAAAAAAAGAAAAAAAAAATAATAATAATAATAATCTAATATATAAAGTCGAATGTGTGTTTGTGGGTATGTATGTATGTATGTATGTATGTATGTATGTATGTATGTATGTATGTATGTATGTATGTATGTATGTATGTATGTATGTATGTATGTATGTATGTATGTATGTATGTATGTATGTATGTATGTTTGTTCCTTATACAAATCTACATTTCTTCACCAATTTGTACAAAATTTTGCACACATACCCAGTTAAGCCCGGGAAGTAACGCGGTCAACATTAAAATTGTAATAAATCAGTCCTTCCCTTGAAAATTAGCCTATATAATTTCTGAGAATATTATACTGAAAAACAATGAAATGCTGTTCAGTTCACATGACAACCGTGTATTGTTTACTTTGATAACATTGGGCCTTGGCAACTGGACTTTAACGAATTATGATTCCATGCAATATATTGGCGAAAATAATTACTGAAAAATGAATTACACGAAAATAAAGCAAAGTGTGATGCAATCACACAACTTTCCCTACCCTAGACATAAGAAATATTTTCTCACTTCACATTTTGATGTAGAATAAGAGGTCGTATTGCAGGTACAACTTAAGTGTGTGAGTATGCTATATCAGAAGTCGGTAAATAGTCAGTTATCCATAGCTGTAGGCTTTGTATTAGTTGAGATTTATCATAGGCCCTAAGCATGGGATGGTACATTTTGAGTCCTATACTCGCAGTATATTATGTCCCGGGTTTTAGGGGAGGAAAGTATGAAAGTGATACTGCATTTCTATTTTATTTCAGCCCCGAAAGGGTTGTAACATGAGAATGAGAAATAAAATTTTCTGTCAAGTCAATACAATCTTATGTAATTTATGTTTCTTCTTATTTCAACCCTCCCAGGCATGATGTGTAGAAGCAACGGAATGCAGCATTCGACATCCTCTATGAGCCATAAAAAGCTATATCTAGCGTTTTCTGATGGAATAGTTTGATAAATCTTTTTCTTCATTTCAAGTTTTACATACATATTATAGGCTATAAGGACCTAGAGTTTCAAAATCGAAAGTCCTCCATAAGTTAATTTCAAATTACAAAATACAAAGCCCGGGCGACGCCGGGCCTTTTCAGCTAGTAATAATAATAATAATAAGTAACTTATCTTATATCTACAATATACAAGAAACAATGAAACGCAAATGATTTATGCCTAAACAAAAAAGATTATCGTTTTTTGGGAGAGATATTCGTTTAGCCTAGTTTTAAATGTTGACAGCGTACAGCATAATGGCATGGCATTAAATCTGTGATACTACGTGTGTTTATGATTTTAAACATTTTTCAACATGTTCCAACGTTTTCACGTGGCCTACATTACATTTTTGGTTTGGGATTCACATAATTTGCCTTAGCGTAGGCTACATTCACTGATTAGAAAGGGATATCGATTGCAACGATTAAGCTTAGTCTAAGATTTTTTTCTACATAAGCATTAGGCTAAGGTAACACAGAACTTAATAACAACAAACCGTAATAATTTCAATAGTCAACTTAGCTAATTGTAAACATAGCCCTACTATTTAAAAAATTCAGACCAGTTTCTGTTATGAATTACCGTATTAAATTACTATAAGTTACACGTAAACTTGCAAACTCCCAAAACTACTTTAGCTCAGGAATCAATGACCAATGTAATGTAAGAATATGAAACTTATAATTTCAAGCAATTACCACTGTCTATCTCCTTATTTTAATCGCACCTACATTCATTTGTTTTGAAAGTTTATTCGGGCCACTGTACGAAAATAAGTTATAGCCTATATTTTGCCTTCTTTCACGTAAACGTAATCCCAACAACGAGATCAACAACTTTCCATTTCTCACAGATTCATAGGCCTAATATCTATTCAATTTATGATAATATCCCCTATTATTGGTAATCTCAAAGGGTTTAATAGACTGTAAAAATAGAACAGCTGATTCCCATAGGCTAACGAGAAGTGTTGTTAATTGCCGCCTGCAGCGTGAGCATCACTGTAACATAGGCTATAGATGATTTCGATTACACTGACTCAAATTGGGACGGAAGCCGATGTGTATAATAATTTTTTGTTTTAATTATTAATTAGGCCTACATGAATAATTATGTAGGTTCGCTAAATAAGACTACTCACAATAAAGTTGTAACTTGAGGTTCGGATTCTCTCAAAATAAATTCGCGAACAATAAATTTATCAATAATAATCCCCACCTCTCATTACACTTTTTATGATTAAAATAGGAGTGTAACATAACATTCGGGTATGGAAACAGAGCAATGTAAGTTAATGTAATTCGTTGATTGACGTAAACCGACAACAGGTGTACAATATTGGTTTTCACGTGTTTGTTAGTAGTATATTCAGAGCAAATTAAAATATGGTATATTTTTAAATCGTAAAAATTATTAGGCCTTTACTTATTTTTAAACGTATAAAATTCCGTTCCTCTGCCTTCAACTTAAGCTAAATCTGCACTACGAAAAAATTCAAAATGTAACTAGGCCTACTATCTTTCCAATAGGTTAAGCCTAAACTTAGGCTATGTGAAATAGGCTTACTATTAAAAATTCAATGTGAAGTTACCTTATAACTTAGATCTGCCTGTAGCCTAGACCTACAATAATAATAGGCTATTAATTAGCCTATATTGTTATATGGGAAAGGTTCCCCGCGGTTGCACCAGGCCTATGTGTCCTATTCAAAGGGGTTCTACTGTTGAAAAGTTTGAACTTTGGTGATAGATTACTATAATATAGGCCTATATCTTAGATGCATATTCAAAATAGGCCTATAGTCCAAATCTATTGGAAATGCTATAAGCCTAGGCTGTTAATGTAAGTCTATATTTTAACTTAGGTCTACACGCCTATTAAAATACATTAAACTGGAAAATTAGGCTATTTATTAAATCACCATTAATACAATAATGTTAACCAGTTTTTAATCCAGCAATAACTAAAGCATTTCTGCCTTTATGATGAGCATTATCCGGTTTGCCGTAGAATTAATGTAAAATATGAAAAGGCCTAGGCCTATATTTGTTACCATTGACTGTTAACACATCGTTATTATTATTATTATTATTATTATTATTATTATTATTATTATTATGCTATTATAATAATAAGGCTATTATTATCATATTATTTTGCCTATTATTATAGGCCTACCTATATTATTATTATTATTATTATTATTATTATTATTATTATTATTATTGAATGTCCTTTATCTACTCGATTTTGCTGTTGCATAGGCCTATTAGGAACAGGCCTATAGCTCAACAAGAAACTAAATCTGCGATTTAAAATATCTTATGTCTATAAGGATGTAGGCCTATGCCTGCTATTTTTAATAGGCGTAAGAGGTATGTTAGGTCTTAATTCTATGCATTTGGTCTAGGTTGTAATTATTTAAGGAAAGAAAACCGATTAGATTATCCTATTTGTTCTTACTTTCCTAACCAATGTAGGCTAATTTAAGAGACCTAGCCTATAAATGGTTAGATTATTCAATGAGTTACTTGAGAAATCGTGTGCTTAAAAATTAACAAAGTTGGTGATAGTTAAATCTTAATCTAATCAGAAATATACATATTGAGCCGTTTAAGAAACTTAGGATTAGCTAGCTAGTTGCTATTGATAAAATTATCCTCGATAGCCTAATAATAAATTCCCAGTTCATGAGTGCGATATCTGAGACAGGTGTTTGTTAAGACAGAAGAAATGTTAATTTCGTAGGCCCTTAGGACTATTAATAAAATAATACTTATGAACGTTAAGTAGTTTTGCCTACCTGTTAGCCGCTCTTTGACGACCTGAGAAGCGAAGGCCGCAGCCGCCGCGCTCCGCTGCAGAGACGTTGGGTCCATGGAGGCGGCAGCAAGCCATGGGAAAGGTGCTGCTAGAGCCGGTACCGTGGTCCCACCAGCCCCAGCAGGTCCCCCTAGTGGTGGAGGTGGTGGAGGTCTATGAGCAGGAACTCTAATGACCCCTGCAGCGGTGTTATAAACAAGTCCGGCAGCCGCCAGGGCCGAGGGCAAACCGGCAGCAGACACAGGGCACAAACCACCGGAAGTACTAATTGTCCGTACGCCGGAAGTCGCGGAACCACTGAATTGCACAATAGCTGGGTGAGAGTACAAAGAAGTGATAGCTTCGTGATGCGAAATTGCCTGTCCTTGCGACGTCAGTATTAGTGCTGGTGAGGACCTGTCAATGCCCTTCTCCCCAATACCAGAGTTTAGCCCAAGTCTACCATTTAGACTATTGTTATTAGCTTCAAAGTCAGCACCTAACAGGCGTGATATACTAAACGGTAACGCTTGACCATTCGATGGCGTTCCCGAAGACGCATTGCTGGTCGTACTCGGAGGCGGCGAGGGCGTCAAACTTCTTCTATCATCGTCTAATCTCCCAATACTTCTCCTGTGATGAAGATGATGGGCGATATAGCTAGCACGTTCTTCTAACCTCGTGTTGGGTGATGGTGCATCTTGGTGATTGTGTTCGGAGCCTGGACTCAAAAGAGATCCTCCCCCATCGCTTCCGGTAGCACTACAACTTCGAATTCGTACGTCGTCGACGCCGTCCACTATGCTGCTTGTACGACTAGCACAGCAACTTTCGTCGTCTACCGTGGCACTACAACGGCTGTCCGTGTCTACGTTGATTTCTTGGTCGTCCTCTTCGTCTCTCATCATGTCCCTATGCATCTCCATGTGTCAACTCACTCAAGTGCAGAACGCATGATATATCATCTTCCTTTGCCTATTTATATTTTTAATTAATTAGTCAAATTGAAATTTTTGGAAGTCTTGTCAGTTCTTTTTTTTAATGTAAAACCGATATATATATATTTTTAAATTTAACTTATTATATTAATATGAGGTTATCTAATACACTGATAATTTTGAAATATTTTTGAGGTTATGAAGTGGAGTGTTTCATTGCTTTTAGTGATTTAACAGTCCTTACGTTCATGCACACTTCTCGTTTTCCTTATATTCATGACATAACCTCCTGTTCTGTTGAAAACATGCAATGAATTGCCCACTGTAATTGTCACGAAGATCATTATCTTAATAAATCACTTTCTTTGTTTCTCTCTTCCGCTAAATAATTTTCTCACGTCCTTTTCGCTCAGAGTTTGTTTTTACTAATAACCATTAATCTCCAGGATTTGACTAATGATTACAATGTTAATTACCTTAATTATGAGTACACACTGAATTACTCTTGATCTTTGTTGCTTTTAGTTTTGTCTCAAGGTGTTTATGAACTCGGCTGCCTTTAATACACGTGTAGTAACCATCAAGTTCAAATATACGTGATAAAGAATTGCGGATTGAAAACATTTACCACGCGCTTGGTTGAAAATCACTTTTGCACATTTGGTCACCAGCACAGATTTTAAAAACGGTGTCCTCTTGGCCTTTCTGAACTAACGTTATCCTAAACGAACTGACCTCGATGTCAAAACAGTCCGTCCCAGCCCAGTTCCTAAATGACTCTAAAAACTTTCTCCCACCACTCTAAACACGAGCAGAAGTGAGGCATGAAGTGGTCGCGCCGCAATGTGGAGGGGGGCCATGGTAACATCAAACCAAGCTGACGCTGGCCAATCAAAGCGAATCGTTTTACACAGCAATCCCGCCTCTCTCGAAATCTCATTGGTCAAATCTTATGTCATCGGGAGACGCACACAAATTGAAACGCACTTAACTTGGTTGTAGCGAGGTTTTCATACGATGGGAGCGCCGCTCTGCCGGATTATATAGAGAATTAATTATGCCTTCTTCTCCCGGTGTACTCTTCTCTTCCTTACTCTGCTATATTTCTTTTCTTAATGGAGGGGAAAAGTAAGGAAGCCATCTTTCTTTTTCTAAGAAATCTATTAAGTCAAGTGTTGCTGGAAGTTAAAAAAAAAAAAGAAGATGGAAGTTATTTTGTGTTAAGACCACCTTATATCCAGAGTGTAATTTGAACTCCTTTTAGTAGGAACGACATATAAAGCAACCAGATTTCATTAATGTAACTGCCACGTAATAGTCAACACCACTACATTGCAAAAAACAATTAAGTAAATCTGGGCTATATAAGAAGATTGAGATAAAAAATTGGACGAGGCTGGAGTCCTGTTATAATCCATGGTGAAATTTATTGGTCTACTGTAATTTTAATGACGTGCACACAGAAAGAAAATGTAGCCACCAGGCAGAAAATGAAATCGAGATAATTTTGAAAAACTCGGATGTGCCTAGAACCAGGATATATGCAGGTATAAGCCGTATTTCTCCGGTTAAACTAGTCTGCTGTCTCCTTTGCATCTGCCTTGTTTACTATGATTTGCTTATTTTTTTAGTTTATTGCCGTTATTTATTTATTTATGTATTTATAGCCTATTAATTTGACAATTAAATAGAGAGTGATACAAAGTTCACAAATTCAAACTGTCCACCAGATATTTTTGTAATTCTAAGAAATGTGAAGACGTGACTGTGAATTTGCGCATAAAGCTCTGGGGCTAGCCTACGAGAAAAAAATGACTCTTTGGAGTGATTTTTATTAAGCAGCTGGACTCATCACATGAAAAGGATTTTAATGGGAAACCAAATATTCCGATCCTTTATTTAAAAGGGAGGATAAAAACCATTTCATTGTTTTATAAACCTAAAATCCCACTTTTTTAGAAAAGGGTGTAATTAGCCTACGTTGCTGCTTTGAAATCAGCAAATCGTAGTAGGCTAACTTAATATGTTCGTTTCTTATTTCATTTCCCGAGCAATAAAAATAAATAACTAATCGAGAATCGAAGCCTTGGTGGTCCAGTTTGATAGAAATTAAGCTCAAGTGAAAATTTTTACAATTCGGTCAAGAAAAAATCAAAAGTTTGAAAATATGGCTCTTAAGTCGTTGGAGAACTCTTCCGAAAAAAAAAATGGGGGGGGGGCATCTCTCCCATTTTAAAGGTCAGATGTCCGTAGCGAGTAGGCCTAGTTAAAAATGGAGAGGTTTAGAACAGAACACGCAATAGGCCTACAAGTAGTTGAACTTGTTAGTGACGATGTCGGAGTTCTGCATATTTCATTCAACATATAGAAAATAAATAACTAGTTAGATAATAATAATTTTGAATCAATCGCGGATTTGTAAATATAAACAGCGCAAGTGTTCAACAATCGACTCTTAGGGTGGCGTGCACCAAACTCATGCCATTTACTCTTTTAGTAAGCCTTACTTCTTTAGTTCTAACTACTTTAGTAAGCTACTCTTTTAGTAACCGTACTCTTTTAGTAAGGACGGCGTGCACCAACCAGGAGTAAACTAAACTCGGCGGCTTTCAACATAGAGGAATGTACTAAAGAAGTAAAAAATTTATTTACTCCCAGAGTAAATGAACTTACTCCACAAGTGGTGGAGAGCACCAACACGGAGTACGTTACTAACGTAGTAAGTTGTGAAGTAAATAAGGCCAATATTTACTCCTACTCAGGGGGTGGAGTAAAGTTGTGGAGTAAGTGTGTTCTGTGGCATTTGCGTGAGTTATGAGTTACATATCACATTAAATGGATTACATAGTTCAAACTGAGGATAAGTTATTGAGATGAAGAAGGTTGTATACCAAAAATGAGAGTTGTGGCAAGTGATTTAATAAATATTAAGCGAACCATACCTAGTAGGGCATTTAATAACGTAAATAATTAAGCTCATAAATCCTTACATGAAATTTTGGCGTTTGGAAGAAACGATGTCAGATTCTCACTACATCCATGTGATTTCAGCCAGTCAAATGTGGAAATATCATTGCGGAGAGCGATCCAACTAGGAAGACGTCCACCAAAGGTGAGGGGAAGAGTGAGTGGAAGGGACGTTTGCATTGCACGGTACAAGGAACTCATGTGCTCTTAAATATCTTCCTAGCTGGATCGGCCTTTAGATGTTGCAGTTCTCCCTAACTTTGGGTCAGAAAACGACGATGTATTTCAAGCTAATCATATGGATACAGATATCGGCGAGGTATAGTACATTCCAATAAATGAAAGCCTCCGTTCTTGGAGCTACCCAGAAAACACTTCCCCCTGCTACTTAACCATAGAATTACTGAACAATAGGTGATTCTCATTGTTAAACGATTTAATGTAATTATTGTAAATTAATTTTATTACATTACACTTCTATAGCTTAACTTAAAGCACAACATTGCGAATGCCAGATTATAATAATAATTATAAGAGCTAAAGGTTCAATAGTTGCACCCGCAGTGTTAATGAATAACATGTCCTTTTTTCTAACCCAGGTGTAAAAATGTCCAAACAGGCCACATCGGAAGAAAATTTGACTGACTCTGGGATTAGCGTACATTGAGAAGGGGACACATTGTAAAACCATTCCTTAAAGACTCCCCAAGTCTTGAATGGTGGAGTGAGACGAGACTTTCATGTTTGGGAATAAACTATAACAGATGCTGCAGGTCTATAATATGCTGCTAACTATTTAATTAACCCTGTGGACAGGAAAGTGAGAAGCATTATAAACTATATAGAAAAAAAATGCCAACATGAGTGCCGAAAGAAAATTTTAAGGAGGGGCCCGGAGGTTGAAGCTGCACAGGATCTAGAGAAGTAGTCACTGAAATTATTTTTAAACACACAACCATCTACATAATTATTATTGGAGTTCATAGCTTCCGAAATATTGTACCGCCATTGTTTGTTTAAATATTACATCTCTCAGTTGTAATATTATTATTTTTATAAGGTAATATTTTTTAAGTAAATGTTCTGTGCATTTGAAAAAGGACAGAAACATAATGCCCCTTATTAGTTTTGTTATCCTTTTTATCCCCCCTTTTTCATGATTTTGTGTAATACTTCTTATTAATATTGTTAAACAGTCAATAAGTATTAATAATTCATTATAGCGAGATTTATGATAAACAACTATAGAATAATTGATTTATCGTTTTTGGGGAAGTAGGCCTATATGTAACTTTAGGAAGTATAAATATTTTTAATATATTTTAATATATTTTAGAACTTTATTATTATTATGAGAGAAATAAATATAATATTGACAGTAAATCAATTATGAAAATCAACTGGAAATTCCAATTGTTTGCATTATAATACAGAAATAGTTTGCAAAAAAATTGTAATCACAGTACCCATACGTAGGCTACTAAACTGAAAATACTCAATTGAAGGAATTAAAATTAGTAATGAATAAAACATTACTATTAGACCTATTTTAAAACATGAAGATTGTCATTAGTAATATTTGGAACAACCCAAATTCATATTCATTGTTTCAGCGAACCTTTCCTTTTCATTATCTGACACTTGAATAATACTGGCAATTGAAATGCACGTGTTCTGCTGCGCTGCACTAACGTTTCTGCTCTGTTCTGCGCAGAATTCGACTACTTCTTTAGTAAAAATCGCTTACTACTTTAGTAACAACTAAAGAAGTAACTATCAATTGAGCTCTCCAACACCAACTAAAAGAGTAGGCCTAAGTTACTAAAAGAGTAGCACTAAAGTAGTAAATTTAGGAAGGGAACCTTACGTAACAAAAACCGGTTTGTCTGTCTCACTCTAGCACATACATTAGTATGACTTAAGAGTGAGACAGATGTACTGGTTCTTGTATACTCCAGGTCTCCGTCTTAAATTTACTACTTTAGTAAGATTTACTCCTGGATGGTGCACACCTCCCTTAGTATCAAAAGCTTGCCGCCTACCATGTTTTTGGGTCATCTTCCACGCGTGGCTGTCTCTCCCGGAATTACCCTAATAATAAATCTGATAATAATAATAACAACAACAATAATAATAATAATAATAATGATAATATTAAATCCAATCTCACCTATCCTATGAATACCCGATAAAAATAAAATTAAAAAGTAATTCCCACTGCACTTACAAAGCCTATTAGGATTATTTAATTCACGATTTACTGTAGTATGCCAAAAACTCTCAAAAGCTATACATTTTTGGCATGCAATTTTGAGTAAAATGACAGTTAAGAAATAAAAAATCATCTGGAATCGAACCCAAGATGTCATCTTTTAAGTTTCACAGAGCACACACATTCCTCGTTAAACATTTGGTGAAAATTAAATATTCATTAATAAATACTGTAAGTTATACCCGTCCGAGAATAGGTCCAATACCGTGTCCGAGAATAGGTTAAAATCATGGCAGATTTTAATTTGAATTGCCTGTCAGCGTGGACGACATTTCTAAGCGAAACAATTTTAGCTACAAATGTTAGGAGAAATGTAGGCTATTTTTGTTAAGTCACAATTAACTGATGTCTTCTTAAAATTGTAGTCACTAAAATTCTTGTTTTTATGGGCCTACTGGCTAAGAAATCCAGTAACCCCATTAGGCCTACTAGTAGAACTTGTTTAAAAGAATATTTTGCGGAGCAGATCACGAAGATCCAGAAAATTCTCAGCACGAGGAGTCACCTGCCTTCTAGTTTAACTTCACAACTTCTTGAAGCATTTAATTTTTATGTTAAAAGAAGCAAAAGAGTTGTATGTGTTTGCCAATAGAAGCTGTCCGACAATAGTAGGGCCTACCACCAGAGGTGTACAAATCTCGATTTTAGCTTGCCCAAACCCGCTTGAACGCCAGGCAAGCAAGTTGCCAGCGTCATAGCTAGGAAGCAGGCAGGTTTCTTTAAGCCCAATGGGTCAGGTCAAACCCAGCCTAGGCAAGTCAGACTAAGCTTGCGACATTCCTATCAGCTAAACAACTGTAGTTGCTGAGTGTAGGTAATACTTTCTTGCTTTTCTACATGCTGGTAGAAGAAATTCACCATGCAGATAAATAAAAGGTGGATAAAGTATTAAAAATTGTTTTAGCGTCTTAACACAATTAATATTTTTATTATTAGGTAGATTTCGAAGAAAAATCTACCTAATGACTTTCAAAAAATTCGTTCATATCGTTACGTTTCATGCCTCCCTAAGTACGAAACCACCGCCTGTTAAAAAAATTGTGATATTTATATTTATATAGACTACAGTATATGTATATGTATATATATATATATATATATATTTATATATATGCATATATATCTTTACACGCTAGCGGCCGTAATTTTCAAGATATTTGAATCAAATTTTATTATGTTATTTCTAGGCCCAATAGTTCAGACAAGCTCGTTAATGAGCAAAATTGGCCTAAGGGGGTGGTCGGGGAGGGGGTTGAAATTTTAAAACATTTATATCTCGGCCCCTGTGAAGTATAGAGGGAAACTTTGATTGAATAAATTAGAGTACTCCTTATGGAGTTCACAGTGACACCAACGATTCGGGGGTTTTGGGAGTACAAGTGGGGGTGGGGGTATGGGGATGGAAATTCGAAATTTTCGAAACTACGTCTTGTGGGGTATCGTTGAAAAGCTCTTGATGAGTACTCTACAAATCAATAACTAGTTTCTTGATAGTTCTCATATAAGGCGAGATTTGAATGTTTTAAAAAGTTCTCTTTCCTCTTTTTTGCAGTTATTATTGCGGGTTTGTCATGCCAAGGCTAAAGAAGAAGAGTGCTACGCAGCGACAGTAAATTAAAACAAAAGCACTTCGAAATCTACCTCAGCTTGTAGGCTTGCCTAAAGGGATTTTTGTTATTGTTATTAATGATTTTATGATATTTTCTCGAAAATGTTTGAAAATTTTTCCCATGCCGGACTAGTACTTTTGTTCATTGATAATTAATTCAAACTGTCCACATTTTAGTTTCTCCTCGGCTTCCTTCAGGGTAAAATTCTCTAAATACATCTGAAGTTCCTCAACTACGTAACTGCACGACTTACCAGTGCACTGCTATACCCAGTTTCATATTCTTTCCGCCAGGCCTTGCAGTTTCCTTAGGTCCTGAGCAACCCACCAAGTTATGAAGAGCTTATGACTCATAGCGATAGTATTTCTTATCATCGTTGTAATCTGGCTTGCTTTCAAGTCAAGCAAGTTTAAAGCTGTGACTGGTTGCAGAATTTCAAAGGGGCAGGCAAGCTAAAATCAGAATATGTACACCTCTACCTACCACCCAAGGCTGGTATTTATGCAAGGTTGTCTCGTTCGATGCGGTTGCGTATTGAGCAGAGGGATGTGACGTAGCCCCTAGCCCTGCACAGGATTTAAACAGCTACATACAATGGCAATGATGAGAATAAACTTATTTTTAACTACAATAATATAGGTTTCCGTAAAGATAGACTAGATATGATCTTATGGCTTAATGGAGAGACCACTTCTGTGTGCTCAGGCCTCAAATGAGTAGGCCTAGGCTGTAACAAAATATAATGAGCCATTTGACACAAAATATTGAAGCTGCTGGTTTCTGTAAAACATACTGTGGATGTCAAAATAAAGAAAACGCACAAACATCTTACATTTCTCTGGCACGGCTTCTGTTAAAATTTATTGAGGTACCGTACTTTTACAACTCTTTGGTTATGACTCAGAAAATGGGAAGTAGACTATACGATAACTTTTTGTCTCATTCGGAGGGGAGTTTGCCCTACTGTAAATAATTATTTATTGATACACATTGCCAGTAGTAACTTAAAGAGCCCGCCCATGTTATTTATAGACAGCAGCAGACTATTAACAGCTTATAGACAGGCAGAAAATTTTCCTTGTTGAGCAAACCACCTTCACTATATTTGACAAAAAATGTTCTTTAAAAAATTCCCACCCTTAAAATATGGTTTAAGGGTTAGAAAATGTGATTTTACCGTTCAGATGTAAAAAATGTAAATTTTGAAGCAAAACTCCCTTTTAAAAATCTTCAAAACATCAGTTCACAGTCAGACACTCCCCTAATAAAACATCTTTCAGAAACTGAAAGTGCCCATAAACCTGACTGGGCCTCGCCCACTGGGTTGGGGGGAAGAATATTCAACAATGGATCTGTTGTTAACTGAAAAAGAAGCCACTTCCTACTGAAGGTGAGTTATTGACTCATTATTTTATTATAAGCGCGTCTTAAAATTCATATTTACATGAAAAAGTGACTAAATTACTCAGTATTGAGTCTTGGACTGTTCGACCATGCTGAAAAAGTGACTAAATTACTCAGTATTGAGTCTTGGACTGTTCGACCATGCTGAAAAAGTGACTAAATTACTCAGTATTGAGTCTTGGACTGTTCGACCATGCTGTCGATCGGTATAGGCTACATTTAAATATATACCTGTTATATGTGTGACCACTTTGAATAATTTGTAACTGTTTATTGCAAAGTGTTCTACAAAAGAATACAGACTGGTTTATATAGCCTATAATAATTGTTATTGCGTGCGCACATTTAATTTAGCTAGGCTACATCTTCCAGTTTTCTGCCTCTGGAAAGCATTATTCCATCTTGTCTATTCCTCTATGGTTTTAATAATTGTTTAGTATCTATGATTATAAGCTCTGTAATTAAATTTTGACAAGTACATTGCAATCAGAACTCACCATTCATTTTTGACATATTATTATGTTTTTCCGGTTATTTAATTTTAATAATATAAAAACATACACTACAAAAAGAATCAATAAATGTCATCTAATTTTTTAAAATAAATATTACATTTTATGTAAAAAATTTAAATATTGTAAAGATGGATGTTGGTCGCCTTGCTTATGTTTAATATACCCTCCAATTAATATATATATATATACATATATATAAATATATACATATATACATACATAAATACATATATATATATATATATATATATATATATATATATAAACTCGTGGAAGTGTGTGGGTGTTAATAAGAATAGGTCTATAATATAGGCATAATATATTATATTACCATCGGAATGGATGTTAGTTAATGTGAAGTAATGTACCGGTATACACGTGCTTACGATAGAGTAATAAATAGCTGTTTACTGGCTTATTTACATAAGTCGAAGAGTGGGTTGAGCACATCGATTAATTGATTGAGTATGTTTGCTTTTATAAATTTTGAGTCTTTCTTGGACATTCATTTCAGTCATCATTACCTATTGTTTCGTCTCCACCCCCAGACACTGACTGAATTTTATATGTCTAGACTTCTTTAATTAGGTCTAAATATTTATTTTAATTAATTTTCATTGTAAATTCGACTCATATTATGTAGGCTAATTAGGCTTTGTGTTAAAAAAAACACTTATGAAAGAAGTGTGTTAATCAAGTAATGTCACCTAAGGGGAAAATGTAAAAACTTTGAAGTCAGAAAGTGTTACATTGATTTCTACGTCCTTCAAATTGTCACTATATTAATGTAATAAGTTATTGTTCTTAAGTTAAGTATGTATTTACTAGGGCTATGTCGGTAAACGTAATTGAAAGCTGTAGGCTAAGACCCTCACTTAAATAAATTTACAGTAGGCCTATTCATACGATATGTGTCTTGATATCAAAGACTGCATTCCGCACAAACACGTATTTACTACAACGTATTATTAGAATAGGCGAATCATGAAACAAAATACTTTTGCGTAAACATTTAAAAAAATGCAATCTATAAATAAATGTATAAGAATTCTTCTTTTAAAAGCGTGTTTATAACAGATTTTCTTAACTGAACTTTTGATGAGATATAATCACGAGTATAAAACTGTCTCGATTTTCAAGAAATTGTACATTCATTTGCTTAAAGAAGTGTGTAATAATTATATATAGGCCTAATTGTATTATTGTCTGTTTTATTAATGCCGTTTAATGGTGAGTGACTATAACGAAAATTAGTTTAATTATTGTAAGAAAACATGGGGCCTCAATAACAGAAAACTGAAATTTTACTATTTTACAGTTAATTTGCCTCCCCTTAAATTTCTGCGGATGTCCATGCGTGAGGTGGTACAGAAATCAGTTTCCTTTGTGCTATGTGACAAGGGTCGACACCTGTTTGACATTTGGACAAAAGGAATTATGGTAAGGACCTCACGGAGTTGTCTGAAAGAATTCTCTCTCGAGAACCCAGAACCGCAGTTTTCTGGTGCTCGAAGGGCTATTAAAGTTTTGGACGATCGTGCATGAAGGTATATAAATACTTTCTTTGTATGAATTGTTTTTATTCCTGACGTTAATCCCTTTCGGAGTTCTGTCTGATATGCTGTTTGTGAATGTGAATGCTCTTTTACTTACGGGCACGTACGGGACCGTTCGGGAATTCCGAAAAGGAGTGTTCATATTTATCAAGCAAAACTAGTAAATCTAAATCCTACCCTCGTCAACCTAGGTAATAAATGTCGTTCTCCTTCAACCCTCTTCAATCCTCCCTACAGAAGAATGGATTGCCATGTGCTGTTTGCAGCCTATAATCTAATAACCTAACATTCAATTACTTACACTATTCTACTATCATTAATAGTGTTTATATTTATCTAGAAAACTTTTCAAATTGACTGCCAGTGCCACACGAATCCTAATGAACCGTATCCTGTAAAAGTTAGTTAGGAATACCCCCGGCAAGACAGAGGGCAGGACGGTCGAAAACAAAAGGAAACCGGAAAGGAATAGAGGGCGTGCAAACTACTAGCCACGAAAGACCAAGAGAAAGAATGAAAGTAGAAAATAATAAACAAAACAAAACACGTTACGAAAAGATCGCTGACAACGAGATACGTAAGTACCAAAGAAAAATTAAAAAAAGAAACATATAAAAATAAATATGAAACAACAGTGCCCGGGGAAATAACCACGGCACACACTTGAGGTGATGAAGCTATATATAGGCTATAAGGATACACCAACTATTAAATTCAGGCGTTAATTATAGCACATAGGCTATACGACGTAACTAATCACAACTTTGAATCAATATTAACACAGCACTTGTGCACGACACTTGAAACTAGAGCTGTCTGACTGTGAACTGATGTTTTAAAGATTTTTAAAAGGGAGTTTTGCTTCAAAATAAAAATTTGTACATCTGTAGGGTAAAATCACATTTTTTAACCCTAAACCCATCTTTTAGGGGTGGGAATTTTTGAATAGAACATTTTTTTTGTCAAATATAGTGTAGGTGGTTTGCTCAACAAGGAAAATTTTCTGCCTGTCTATAAGCTGTTAATAGTCTGCTGCTGTCTATAAATAAAGTGGACAGGCTTTTTAAGTTACTACTGGCATTGTGTATGAATAAAGAATTATTTACAGTAGGGCAAACTCCCCACTGAATGAGACAAAACATAATCGTATAGGCTACTTTCCATTTTCTGAGTCATAACCAGAGAGTTGTAAAAAGTTTGTGCGTTTTCTTTATTTTGACATCCACAGTATGTTTTACAGAAACCAGCAGCTTCAATATTTTGTGTCAAATGTCTCATTATATTTTGTTACATCCTATTCATTTGAGGCCTGAGCACTCAGAAGTGGCCTCTCTATTAAGCCTAGCGTTGCCACCTGTCCCGAATTTGGCGGGACATCCTGCATTTCAAGAACATTTTCAGCGTCCCGAATTATGCCTAAGAGGGACGCATTATATATGTTTTTTATTATTTTGCTGGCCTTTTGTTTTCTGTTTGTGTTACTGTTACATAGCCTGTTCAGTTTTGGCTTTGTAACGAATATACCATCTTTCTCTTATTAATAAATTGTTCCATGTACAAATTTAGGTATGAAGACCGGCGATATGCATATATTCGATAAGTGTCCCTCCTTAGCCTTACCAAATGGTGGCAACCCTAATTAAGCCATACCCCCTGTAAGATCCTATGTAGTCTATCTTTACGGAAACCTGTATTATTGTAGTTAAAAATAAGTTTTATTCTCATCATTGTCATTGTATGTAGCTGTTTAAATCGTGTGCAGGGCTAGTGGCTATGACACATCCCTCGTGCTCAATACTTACGCATGCGCGTCGAACAACCTTACATATACCAGCCTTGGGCATAGCCTAGTCCTGATGTCAAACTCTTTTTATTAGCTGCATCATTTCTTCAGTTATTAATGTTTTCTCTAATGGCCTACTACTATAGCTCCGGAAAATCTTAAATATTTCTCTCAAATAACTTAATTTATATATTTTTTCGTTTTGCTCTCAAATAGTTTAGGCTACTTTATAGGCTTATGCATGCAGGGAACACTTCGAAGGGAGGAGATGCGGGTTGGGAACGACCTTAAGCAAGTAGGCCACATGTCCGTGACCACGAGCCCCCAAGGAACTCGCAAACATCCAGCAATTACCGGAAACCATACCACGTGCACCACGCCTCCAGGGTCCCTCTGCTTTGCAATGCGATACGCCTCCGGTCCCTCACGGAGAGAGCCCTTATGGTCGCGGCACACCAGAGCGCCACCAGGTGTGCTGCTCACCACGAACAACCATATGGCCACTTGCCACGGGACAGGGCGGGAGAGGCTCGCAGCGGGATAGCCCGAAAGCCGAGAAAGGGAAGGGATGAGAAGGGGAAACGGGAGGATCCCCGAGGAAACCCCCCGAAGTTACGGTTTCGTCCACCACGAATGACAAGCTCGCCTGCCTCGGTATTTGAACCCGGGGCCGCTTGCCAGGCCCACGCGCTAAGCATGAGACGGCTCTATATAGGCCTAAGTTATATTTTTAGTTAGGGCCAAAGTGAAACAGACATAAATTAAGTTTGGAACTCATATAGATTTTTATAGTGTAGATCTAATTGGGCTGTATTCAACCGTATTTTGCTTTGAGATTACTCTTAAGTTTTCAAAAGTCAATAGCGTATTCACTGCATGGTTTGACTTGTGCTACTATTGCACTACTTAAGGTGCACGCTCCACCCTAACACAAACGAAATAGCAGAGATTATTAAGGCAACTAGTCCTCCCATGAAGAAGTGTGTTACGCCCCGGAAATAGAAATACTTAGGCTATTAACAAGTTATCCTTCTAAGGAAGCGATTTGACATTCAAGAAAATTACACCAAGATTAAATACAACTCGATAAAGTAGTGGGTCAGAAAACAAAATTATTCCCATTAATGTTGGACGCTAAGTCTCGACATGGCTTACACCTAGGTAACACTTATTGGCATTATAGTTCCTCAATAGCCTAATAAATCCATGAAGACTTAGCCTAGCCTAAGTGTTGCAAAGAAATGTAACGTTCCGCATGATCGCATAGAGTAGCCTACTGTATGCATTTTCTGAACTTTTCTACTAAAATGGTTTAATTTATTTTAAAACCTTTTGAGCCCAAGATCAAGGGAAGTAGGCAAAAATCATTTAGGACTTGGTCTATTTTCAATTTGAAAACAAATTACGGAAATACACAACGCTATTTACGATACGACATTACCAGGATTAGCCAAAATATTCTTAAGCTTACACATCCGAATATAATCGTAAATGCAATACCAAGATGTCCGAGGAATCTTAAACGACTGACAGCTAGTTTATGGTAGCATACCCACACCTATCTGGAAGACTCTACGGGATCTGATGTATAAATCCTTGCTAGCTATAGGGCGTAGCCTACTAGGAGAAGGATTTTGAAGCGACATGCAACTGTATAGATAAGGCTACAAGACGTCGAACTAAACCGGCTACATCATAGGGACCAATACATTAGGGAAAAAGCTAGTAGGCCTATTTGCATTATACTACTTGTATTTTTAACAATTATGAGGAACCCTACAAGATTTTGTTAAGAAAATGGAAAATGGCTTTATACTAAGCATAACAACATTATATTATTCAAAGTTAAAGTTGGCAATAGTGATATGTTATTGCGGCCGCGTTGAATAGCCTATCTTCTGTTAACTTTCTCCTGCTATGACCCCGTTTGTGCAAAGTTTGCAAGAAGCACCATGTGCTCAAGTGATCAGCAGGAACCAGAAGTTAGCTGTGTCTACTTCATGTGACGGTTTAGGTGAGATTTGGGGGATGTAAACGTGGCAGCAGTTCATAGACCGTTTTCTAGAGAGCTGGTAGAGCATGTTTACCTAGCAGGCGTCCATAGATTTCACCCTGAGAGGGTATAAAGTTGGAAATCATGTTTTCCTTTTGTAATACACTGTTGGAAAAATAGCTCTTGTGTTGTCATTTTTCACTACTTTGCCGCTGCATAGGCCCATTCCATTCATTAGGCCTAACAGATTTTTTATTTGTCTCTTAACATCCCATAGGAAAGAAGACACAAGCCGTATGAAATCAGCAGGCCTAAATCCGAATGGCAGCTGGTTTTGCCAACTCGTCTGTTATTTCATTTTCTGCCTGTGAATTCATGTCAAATATACGTTCATGGAGCCAGGGCCGCCACATGAGGTGGGCTGCCAGACCCAAGGGGCCCGATTGGGTCTCGATGTGATATAATTTAATGGAAAACTGGAAAAGTTTAACTTATAAAATGTTCGGTTACAGGAGTAACGAAAAGGAAGCTCCACGGAGAAAGGAAAGAGACAACTGAATGAGGGGCCGGCGACCAGTACATAGTCCTGGGCCCGACCCCGAGATGTGGCGGCCCTGCATGGAGAAGTCTTCTAATAGGACTATCATTAGCAAATGGAACCAGATTGTCTTTCTAGAAGTAGCTTCTAGGGACTGTTTGGAAAAAAATGTTGTATACATATTATGTCCACCGCTATAGTGTAAAGCTCTATCCACAATGTGCAGTCGGCAGTCGGTATAGCGAGACAAGTTAAGAAACAAGTTGCGCAGAAGGGAGGTCGGCGCAGCACCCTCTTTTTCCCACTTAGCTATCCCATTACTAGGCCACGGCGCCAACGAAGTCTCGCAGTCGGGCATATTCGCTCGTCGATCAGGTGTTTGGTCTGTTTCTTGGAGTAGAGGGGAGGAGTGGAAGTAGAGCCAAAGACGTAGATGCGCAGCCCGAATATTCACACGCTTGTTATTTAACTTGTCGCACTATAGTTGGTAGTCGGTAGTCGAGTGGTGAGTAATGGACGCTATTCACAAAGTGCAGTTGCAATCGGCAGTTGGTAGTCGGGGGTCGGCAATCTGGAAATTCATCTTCGACTACCGACTGCACGACTGCAAGTTACATATTACGAGATTGAAAATGATTTACTAGCGCAAATAAATAGATTAGCTTACTACGAGAAAGCAAGATGTGTTTATTAGGCCTACATAATGCATTATAGGCCTAAATAGATTCCTCCACATTTTTTGTACTGTAAAATGTTTCCCTAAACTCAATGTCGACTGCATATTGTGGGCAGATCAAGTGCTGCTCCCAAAGCGGCCGACTGCTACTGCCAACTTCCGACTACCAACTACAAACTACCAACTGCCGAATGCACATTGTGGATAGAGCTTTAGGGATGCTTTTGCTCTCCTCGAGCAGCGGGCCGGGCTCAGATACCCGTTGGGGACAAGTTTCCTAAGTTGGGGTTTCGTCACCTATGATAGAACCGTATTCATAGGCTATAATTCTGCCGCGACGCAGAAACCGATTTAAGTTAGCCTACGTTAAGATTGTGAAGTCACGCTTCCGTCCAAACACGTCATCCTTCTTCTCCACACCCACGCTTTTTATTATCACGTGTTCCAACGGGAAATCACGGTGTAGCCTCTCACACTTACTCCATAAGAAAGCAGCCTTATTGAGTGTAGGTGTTTAGTTCATTTATTTGTTGGCATTGGTGAACGAGTGTTTGGACTGATTGTTACATCTTATATTTTTGACAGTTACTTTAAGTGTACTTTGCATTGTTGAAAATGACCCTTGTGTTGACAAGAAACCTCACCCGTTGAATGTCTGTACTGGACTGAAATCCATCGATAAACTTCGTAACCTCCTGCATAGCTCCTCCCCTAGACATTCAGCGCATATCGCGGCAGATTTATTCGGACATACCTCTACGAATGTCGCTCATCCGAAGAGGCCCTCCAATTCATAACCGCACGGAAACACTTACCGCACATAGCAACAAGATTGCGTGTGGGAATGTCAACTTACGATCCACGGCAACAACATTCGTAAGTACCATTAATTAGTTCAGTCGTGCAAAATAGTAGCCTATATTGCGATACAAGTGCCGTAAGCGATGCATACAGATCGAGGAAAGAGTTTGAAAAAACGAGGCGCTCGCGCCGAGTTTTTTCAAATTTCCGAGATCCGTTATGCTCTTACGGCACGAGTACTGCATGCTATTTTTTGCACGATGATTATTTATATCAATTTAATTATATTAATTGAGATATTACCTGAAAATATTATGTATACATTATTGGAGATAGATTATTATTTCAGAAAGTAATTCGCATGTGTTTGTTGTTATGGGAACCGAATATTTGTTCTGGGGGGCCTTGTCCATGAAGGCTTGTATTATGATGTATGGCGTAAGTAAATTCTTACCGCACGGAAATTTGTTTTGTTTCCATAGCAACAAGATTGCGTGCGGGAATATCAACTTACGATCCACGGCAACAATATTCGTAAGTACCACTAATTAGTTAAGTCGTGCAAAAACTATATTAAATAACTGACGACTACTTTTATATTTTCCAAGGCCACCCGCAGGGATTTCTTGGCTAGCTGTTTTTGGTCTTCCAGTTCACTTCCTCACTGTTTATGTTCATTGTTCTCTCTCTCTCTATCTCTCTCTCTCTATCTCTCTCTCTCTCTCTCTCTCTATCTCTCTATCTCTCTCTCTCTATCTCTCTCTCTCTCTCTCTCTCTCTCTCTATATATATATATATATATATATAGGCCTATATATATATATACATACACACACACCTCTGTCTCATTCTCGAGACATTAAGTCTCTTTTCCTTTCCTTTCCCTTCCCTTTTATTTTTCACTTTCTTTTTCCATTTCTCCCTCGTTTCGTTCTTTATCACCACTTTTCTTTCCCGCTATCTTTCCTTCCTTCTCTCTTTTTTATTTTCTTCTTTTGGCGACAATATTAAAAACTATTCCATTAGTAACGGTTTTTCTATCGAAAGTGAGGTTAGTATTCTTGTAAAATTTACGAGCACATCAGTTACTTTTTGTACGCTGTGATCTCTACAAGATAGATGAGATAGACGGTTTCTCTACTGAAAAGGTTAATTCCATTAATAATGATTTCTACTTTGCATGAGAAAGGAAGGGAGGGGGCTTTTCCTTCCATGATGGCGGCGCCCGAAGCTGAAGTCAAGCTCAATTAACAAGCTCAATCGATGGTTTGGAGTGATTTAAAATTTGCATGGCTCTGTCTTTATATGTCGCCTACTTGGTTAGGGTACAGAAACTGTCACTTTGAGACAATAGATATCCCCTATAGTGGCTTCACACAACCAACAATACATTCTCCATGAACTCAGTCACTATACCTAAATGAGCTTTCAAAGTACTGTGTGGTGGCTGGGATAAAACTAAAAAATAAATACTAACGGAAAACTACCTAGCCATGAGCTATGTTATATTTCAGTTATTGAAATCATAGCCCATATATGATTTCAGTTGTTAACATCCAATTTTCTGAACTAATAAAAATCCTATAGTGATTAATAAGGTATGAGTGGATATAATTTTTTTTACCTACTTTTGACAAAGCATACTCACATTACGTTAAAACACATTGTATGTTATAATTAAATCTTACATTGAACTCATCATATGGAATTCACTCTCATGCTATAAAGCCAATTTGTAGTCTCCAGGACTGTTATTTACAATGCACACAGCTGGCTTTGAAAATTGCATGATAGGCCTACTGGGATTTGATGTAATCGATAAAATTAGAAAAAGTGCAGACAGTATTCATTCCATAAATCAATAATAGGGATGAAAATCCATGTGAATAAAAATCTAATGTGATCCACTCGCATAACTTTCTCTATCTGGCATGGACAGACCTAATATAATTCCCTCATTTCACGTTTTGATGTAGAAAAAGAGGCCGTATTGCGGGGAGTGAGTATTCAGTTGTTTCAGCTTCTCTCAAAGACAAAACTTTGACCCTGAGTTTGTGAAAATGATGAGTAACTAGTAGCCTATGCTATGTCACAAGTCAGAAACCTTAAAAAGTTATTCATACCTGTGGGCTTTGTATTAGTTGAAAGAAAGGAATATTGACAACAGAAATAATATAGCCCATGATCATTATTACTGACCGAATCTAGTCTACATCTTGCCTAGACCTATATCATTGTGATAGTTTTTATTAGAATATATTGTTTTGGTTTTGCTAATTCTCTGTTCATAAGCCTAAAATAATACTTATTCCTTCACGAACATCATAGTCTATTATTCAATTCATTATTGTTAGCGTAGGTCTACGTATTGAATTTCCACACGTATAAAGCTACTGTACAACTCTCTTCATACATTCATTCATTCATTCTACATAGGCCTACTTTCCATTCTTGAACTCTCTTCATACAATGATGGACTTCCGCACTGTCAGAAGCTAGAGCCTATTCACAAACAGTTGACCTTCATATTTATATAGCACTCTCTCAAAGCATAATGTAGGCCTATAAATTAATGACAGGTAGTTCCGTTACAAATTAAGTGTAGCCTAGGCTTCCTGTAAAAAATATAAGTTAAGGTTTTTGTTTATACCCCTCGGATATCTGAGAGTATAGACAAATGGAAAATTCTGTGAACAGTTTTAAAAACATTATGCTATTCGCAAAACCTTTGAAACTTAAGGGTATTCTATTAAAGATTTCTATCATGTCGAGGTTTAAGGAGAAGATGCCTGACTTCAATCGATGATGGCCGTCTTTATACAGAAACAATGTCCTGTTCCCGAGCTGCACCAAGAAACCTAAGACAGCTGTGTGTCCCGTCCATTTGTACCGTGAGTATTATACGTGGTACACCTTTCTTTCTATGTTATATGTTTATTGGAATACTGTTTTTCACTACATATCGATTTATTTAGTACATGTTTTTGTCGGCTCTCACATGAGTACTGTTTCTTACTAGAGATCGATAATAGATAATCAATTTCTCAATGCCGAATTCTGTCTATCCTGTCTATTCTGTGTATCTCGATCCGTGGCTGAAGTCAGTATAGGCATTGCGGTAATTGAAGTCAGTCTGCGGTGGCCTTTTGTGAGGTCTTGTTATAGTGGGTCGTGGTTAAGTCTTGGAAGTGAAAGGTAGTTTTTTTTTATGGAGTTTTGGCTGGGATGTAGTATTTTCAAGTTATGGAGTTTTAACTGGAATTATTTTGGTGAGCGACCCATAGTAATGTTAGACTATTTTAATATTCTTCTTATAATTTATGCTCTTGGCCCTCAGCCTTGTAGCAATGTATAATTGGTAATTAAAAAAATCGTTTAGTCATGCTTTAAAGCATTTATCTTTCTGAATTGTTTTCGCTTTATTTATTTAAATTTCTTTGTCTATGCTTTAATTAACAGGCCTGCGAAATTGAAGTTGTTGAAAAATATAAGAGACGTTTTCGCTGTTATTCTGTGTGCTGATTTCGAAAACGACCTCCATTTTTTTTCGTCACGACAGAATTTTTTGTACAATCTATTTTTCCCTAAAATGTTATGTTAAAAGGAATTTTCGTGAACAATTTTGCATGCACTATTTGGCAACAGTGGTTTTTATCATAAGTAATCCCACGAGAGTTGATGAGTTTATCGATAAATTTATCTGATGAAACTCGTCAAATGGAGTTGGATTTATTAAGACTTTCCCATGAATAAAAATGTAACGGATTATAGACTACAAAATATAATAATTACTTTCGTGCTTTGTTGTATAAAAACAAAACTAACAGCTGCAAGATCACGGCATACTATGAATCAACCATCCATGAATCGATTCGAGTTACCATGTTGTGATCAGTGCTACCAAGGGTGCATTAGTTATACTTCATTCTTGTAAACTAACAGCAGAACAGAATAAAAGCACACCAACTGGCTTTGCACCGAATCGAAACTGTGTTTTTAATTAATGTACATTTCTATTATTTAAATTTCTAAACAAGTTATATTGTACAAAATAATCTGTTTTCGTGTTGCCTAATGGCAGCATGTGACGCATTAATCACTGCACACTGATGTTTACGTGTCCAGTAACAGATTACTAGGAAATGAAAGAGTCAAATTATCTGTGAACTTAGGTTTACAGTTTTTAAGTGGGCAAAGATCTTGTGTTTTGACTGTGTCTATGCACTTTATCACCAATAAGTTTTGTTTTTCACTCATACATACGACGAGATCAACAGGAATTTCTGCATCCTCGATGTGCGTTGTGGTTGACTCCTGAAAGTTGATAGGCAGTTGGCTGATCGACAGGTGGCCTGAAAGCTTCTTAATGTCGAAGAAGTTCCTTTTCAATCGCTTGCTAACTAACCTAGTCCGCGGCTGAGCACCCAGTTAAGTTATTTTGCTTTCGAAGAAATCAGAAATAAACTTTTAAAGTGATGAACTGTCTTTATTTTCTAAGTTACATGGATGAATAAAACCCTACTAAATCCTACGTAACTCTAGTTATCCTCTTGCAGTATGATTGTTCTTAATGTTCTTACAATCTTCTTACCAGTGTCCTTATATACACTATTCTTATCTATTCTACAAAACTTTCCAATACATCACAAGACATTTCATGTTGCACTTTGTATAGTTCTGACTAATATTCAGAAGTCTCGGAGTTTCATCAAGTTTACATAGAATAACAATATGTATAATTAATCAGAACTGATACTTTGCATTCAAGTCTGATGAAGTGGGTGAGTCTTGGGTTCGTGCCTCGGCAACTTGAGACATGTGGGGGTCCTGAAGTCGTACATATAACTTGGGTACCGGTACTGAAGATTGCAGAGGAATGCTGCTGGTGGTCACACGGTGAGTTTCTTCTATCTATAATTAGATCGTAATTCTTTTATTGATCGTAGATTAACATGGAGTTATTTGTGAGCAATATATTATAATATAATTAATTATATTGTGCACAAGTAGCATAATTTATCACCAGCGATGCAAGATAATTAAGAGAAATGGTATTCTTTGTAGGCTAACTTAATTACTGTATAGTTTATTCTTATAACAACATAATTTACACTAATGATCTTTTTTTCAAATGACTGTTTTATTTTAAACTACTTTGAGTTTAAACGAAAATCAATTTCTCTCAAAGACTACCTTGTACTAAGTTTAAACCTGAGTGCAAAGTTAAATTTTCTATGTCGAGGGTTTAAACTGTGTTCTGTGTTTGTTTAAACTGATATGGTGTTGGCACGTCCTGGACAATCTCACTTAGTATTTGTAATTTTTGTAGCAAATGTAGGCTTACATTTAAATTATGTAGACTATAAGTGAGGCTATGGCACCAGACAAAGAATTAAATGATCAAGAGCAGCCGACTTCAAAATGAAAACATTGAGTGAAACAGCTTCATAATTTACAGATAGATAGCAAACATAAATGCTGTAACCAACAATATATAAATAAATGTGCACGCCAAAGCGAAGTCTCCCATCAGAAACAAAATCACTAAAACCAGATTTACTGCAAAGGAATTATATGTACCGGTAGCCTATGCATAATTCCCCATCACATTCACACCAGACAAGTCATTAATTTCATTTTCACAGCTTTATTAATGCAGTATGAAACTGAAAATAAATGATAGCCTATTCCCAGCTGACCCTAAATATTTGTGACGTTCAAAGGAAATTTATTTGAAATACATTGTTTCAGCATTTTATTGTCTCTCTTATGAGAACTTTATTCAGATAGGATAATAGGATAATATTATAAGATAGATTACAGTAAATATGTAGTAATTATATAGTCATTAAAAATAGGTAAAGTATTATAATAAGCCAGTATTATATTAAGCCAGTTCTAGTATGAGTGCAGATAAGCCATTACTACACTCAAGACAAACCCATCTAGAAATATGAAGAAAGGAAATATGCCATGAAACTTAATAGCGAGCAGAGGAATTTTCAATAGTAGCTAGACAGAAAATATTAAGGAATATTTACGACACTGTTTTGGAGAGTTGAAAATACAAAGTAGGGATTAGGCCTTTAGCATCCTTTGTCAATTTCCTCTTTTGTCAACTTAGAACGAAACTGTACATTGAACTCTGAAGGAACATCGGCCTGCCGCGCTAGAAAATCACCCTTGAGAAATTAACCAATAGAGAAAAAATAAAATAGGTGGGAGAATTTATTAGCCAATAGGAAACAATATTGTAAATTAGTATAGAAAATTTCATGACCGATGTACTGGTATGAAGAAAATGATAAAATCAACCCTCTTGTTAACCGCCACGTGAGACACATGTACATTCAGTGCTCTTGTGAACAGCCATACGATATGCATGCTAACTTCAGTGTTTCACAGTATTTTATAAAAATTAGTATGTAGTTACAAAGTGTATTTCCTGCATAGTCGTCTTCATGGACACACATTAATATCAGTGTCTGATTCTTCGTTACATGTAATTGTAATTAACTGTGAAGACGAAATAGTGTAGTGCCGACGTATCTTAGAATAAATCCAGTATGATAATATCACCAAAGTTATTGATAAAGAACGATTCCAAAGTCCTGCCCTGAGATATAAAGACATCATGCTTAACAGTTACAGAATAAAAGTTCTGTACATTTTACAAGCTTCAAGATTCCGAGATGGCGTCCACTCTGATCACCACCTGTATATAAGTACAGTTATAGACTATAACAAATTTTCTCGTGAATAAACTGTAATGGCCTGTGTGTGAAATTACCATATTCTGAATAAGAGGAGAAGAAAAACTCCAATACTCTAATAGGCCTACCTAATCTAAAAATAAGTTAAGCCTAATGGGATATATTAGGACATGCAATGTAAAGCCCACAGATCCCCAAATAATATTATTACACATCATCCAGAAAGAGAAAGTGTTTTCATTTTGTAGGTAAACGAAATAGGCCTGAATGAAAAGCTGAATGGCATTTCCTTTATATCCATGGTGAGATAGACTTTGTGGAAAAACATACAAGGAACATTTTTAATCGGACTTGATTTTTGAGAGCACAAATGGCCTGTATTCCACATTTCCGAGTTACATTCAGGCCTACATCAATTGTAAATCACTTAGTGTAAAATTTAGATTACCGATAATGAGTAAAACATACCAGACCTACCATAACCCACAAATTTCAGAACACAGATTAAATAAAAACTTCACAGACGTTATTCTAGGACATTGCTCGTTTTCAAGAGCATTTTTTGCCATGTGTCCAAATATTAAACACGTCTATTGATATCATCATTCTCTACTGTTGTCTGTAATTACGCCTACGGATCACTCCCATCTAAATGTCCAGATAACCCTAAATTTATTTCTATTTTCACACTCGTTTCTACAGGAGACGTACGATTTGTGGTCAAAATAAAAAAACACGCATAGATTAAAATTTGCCACTCATTTGCCTAGCATTTAAATACTTCTCTTCAGAAATTTTATTCCCTTACTTTCTCTTCAATTTTCTTTTTTCTTTTTATAGAGGAAGGTAGCCGAATCTCGGATACTTTTTTCAAAAATAACTATGTTAACCACAATAAATATTTTTTTGTACATAAAATTCTTTTTGTATCATTACTAATATGGCTGTTTAACAATAAGCATGAATTATAAATTAAAAAAAAAAAACACGACAAGAAACCTTTAAATTACGTTAACTTTAAAGTCATCAGATCACTTAAAATTAAAAATGGTTTCCTAATAGGCCTATCTGATACTGGTATATACCAATATCGGATACCATCCGGTATTAAGCTACACTATAATGCATGAGTTGAAGTCTTCATGTTGATAACACTCAACATGGCGGATACAGTGAAGGATGACGCAGAATGTGCTCTCCAATCTATAGTCAGTGTTGTGGAATTTAGTTGAAATCTGAAGAAAGAACTGAGGAATCAAATATTAGAATCTGTGAGTAGATTGAGAAATATATTTGTTAAAATAGAAAATGAATGTGGGTTAAGAAAAACAGAGAACATAGATCTATGTAAAGAGGTTAAGAGACTGCAAGATGAGGTGATGTTGCTAAAAAGCAAGAATCCAAGAACAGATATGAGACAAGCGCTGCCATCGATGTTTGAATATGTGCACGACAAAGGACTCGCACAAGCACAGCCATCTGGTGGAACACCGAGAGAACTCTATTCTCAGGCTCTAGCAAAAATGGAGAAAGAGAGGAAAGATTTAAACTAATGGTTAAATCTAAAACAAATCAAACAGGAGAAGATACACGGAAAATACTGAAGGCAAGCATAAATCCCACACATGTAAAAGTAGGGGTTAATACAATGAAAGTCCTGAGGGACGGAAGGATAATGATAGAAACGGGAAGAAAAGACGAAGTTGAAAAACAGCAAGCAGCCATCAATGAGAAGTGCTGGCAACAATTGGAAGCAAATATCCCGAAAAGATGGAACCCGAATGTTATAATACATAACATTCCTGAGGAAATGAAATTACAAGATGTAGAAGAAACAATCATAGCACAAAACCCAGAATTAGAACTAAAGGAGGGACATGTCAAACCAAAATTTATCTACACCACTAAGAGGAAAATACGTAATGTGGTAGTTGAGCAGCGAAGTGAAGTGAAGTAAGCTCACAGACAAGGAAACAATTGTTGCATATGAAAGTAAAAATTGGCTGGCTTATCTGTAATGCGGAAGATTACATAAGAGTGTCTCGCTGCTACAAATGTTGCCGATACAATCATAGAGCGAGAGACTGTAGAGGACAGGATACCTGTTCCAGATGTGGAGGAAATCACAATTTGAAAGAATGTCAATCGACCAATAATGAAATGAAATGTATAAATTGCTTCAACTGGAATAAATTTCGCAAGAATGACCAAGTTCATGAAAACCATAGCGCCACAGACAGATATTGCAAGATATAAAGAGAATACCGACAGTTAAAATGGCAACTATTATCAATGGAAATATTAAGAGACACTGGAAAAATAATATAGTAATTAACAATACCCAGATAAACTTGAAACACTCTAAGGCACCCACATTTAACCTAGATCAGCTAATTATTCAACAAGGCATAAGTATAACTTACATGCAGGAGCCTTACGTATACCAAAACAAACTCCGTGGCGCGACATCCCCGAAGGGACAAGGCCTACCACCCGACCGCTTCGTCATCTACCTATAGGCAGACGGCAGTATTGGGGGCATGAGGTCAGCATGCCGACACCAACGGCCGTTAATGGTGGTTTCCATGACTGGAGCCGCTACTTCTCTATCAAGTAGCTCCTCAATTTGAATCACGAGGTTGAGTGCACCCCTACCAGACCTCCCTACCTCAGAAAAATCCGAGGAGGTACCGGGGATCGAACCCGGGCCGACGGATCCATAGTCAGCGACGTTAACCACAAGACCACGCCGACGGTCATACCAAAACAAAGTATGCGGAATATCTAGAAGATATAGAATCTTTACCCACGGAATCGGAGTAAAAAGAGCTGCAATGGTTGTATCTAATAAACAAATAGATGCTTTTCAAATCAATCAGTTGTCAGGTGAAGAAATGGTGGTAATAGAATGTTCTCATGGACATTTTAAATTTATAGGTGCAAGCATATACATGGAAATCGAAATCGATATAAACAATGACTTGTACAAAATAGAAGGAATAATAAAGCTGGTAAAGGGGAAAGGCCTAATATTAGCCATTGATAGTAATGCACGATCAAAAACATGGCATGATAAAGTAACAAATAATAGAGGAAACATTCTTGAAGAATTCCTTATGGGAAATAACTTACACCTGCTGAACAATTACACAAACAATACAACCTTCGAATCGAGCACAGAGGCTACTAGCAATGTGGATTTGACTATTACTAATCAGAACATACTAAAATGGATGAGTAATTGGAATTGTTCAGATGAAGAAAGCTTTTCTGACCATAAGCTGATTACATATTTTATTAACCAGAAAGGCAAAAACACAGTGTATAATTTTCAAGGGATCAGATACATCGTCAAGGAAGAAAACTATATTGATTTAAGGGAAATTCATAGAATAAGTCAAATTTCATTATGGTACACAAGACAAAAATTGTGACATGGATAACGGAGAACAAAAGAATCTTGATAATAATATTAGAGGAGAAAATGGTAGTGGAAACAAATATGGAAAAAGCTGCGGAGAAGTTTGAAAAGGTTAACAGTTGTGCATGTAATAGGTCCTTCAGGATTAGAGGTCCCACTTCCAACCCGTCCGAACAACACTCAATCCCATGGTGGTCACAAGATTTAACAATAATGAGGAAGAAGATCGGTGCACTCAGACGAAGATATCAACGGACAGTAAACGATGAAAACCTTAGGGAAAATAGGAAAGGCCTATACTTAGAATGTAAGGGAAAATATCAGATAGAAATAAAAAAAGCGAAATACGAATCTTGGAAAAACTATTGCAATTTAACCACAACGTCAAATCCATTGAACGCAGCTTACGAAGTTGCATCCGGACTTCTAAAACCGAACCTTACGATGACAACTCTACGAAAACCTAACGATTCCTATACAGGAAGCTTAAAAGAAACAATGGAATTAATGATGGAATCGTTTGCTCCCTTGGATGACGGAAGTGACGACAAAGATCGGCATGTGGAAATCAGAAACGAGGCTGGAAAACTCCGAACGATAGAACATTTACAAAAGAAGAATTTGAAATGGTAATTAATTCAATGGATGCAAGCATGGCACCAGGAGAAAATGGCATTACAGTTGATATAATTAGGCATGTCTTCAACCTACTACCCAAATTCTTCACAGAACTATACAATGGATGCTTCAGGAATGGATGTTTTCCCAAAATATGGAAGCGAGCGAAAATAATACCAATAGTAAAACCAGGGAAAGAAAACTCAGAAGAGGTAACCAAATTTAGACCCATTAGCCTTATAAATGTATCAGGAAAGGTTCTAGAAAAGCTCTTAATACGCAGAATAATGCACCATATGTATACTAACAATCTTATGAATCAACGTCAATTTGGATTTACACCTCAAACTTATACAGTGGGTGCAGTAATGGAACTAAAGAAAAATAGAAGAAAGCTTACAAGAAGGTCATTACGTTGCTTTCATCAGTTTAGATGTTAAAGGAGCCTTCGACGCGGCATGGAGGCCGTATATACTTAAAGCACTAAAAGAAGCGCGATGTCTTAGAAATATCTATGAACTGTCTAAAAGCTACTTTAGTGAGAGAGCAGCTTCAATAACACTAAACAGTGTCTCTATTCAAAAAACCATAAGCAAAGCTGTCCACAAGGGTCGTGCTGTGGACCGGGTTTTTGGAATGTCCAATATAATGCACTTTTGAATGTAGAATACAGCACATACACAACAGTATTGGCCTTTGCTGACGATTTCCTGATGATTGTCAAGGGAAGAAGCCTCCTTGAACTAGAAAACTATGCCAACCACGACTTGTACAAAGTAGAGAGTTGGGCTAAGAATCACAAAATCATATTCAATGAGTAGAAATCGAGACCGTTGGTAATAACAAGGAAAAGACCAAGGATAGCAACTGATCTTAAAATTTTCCTGAATAACAAGAATATTCCACAATCGGAAAGTATAAAGTATCTTGACATAATAATTGATAGGAAGTTTAATTTCCAAGAACATATCAGTGAAGTAACCCAAAAATGTACTCATCTGATACATTCATTGGGAAAATCTGCAAAAATAAATTGGGAATTAAGCCACGATGTAATGAGAGTTATTTACAAAGGTGCTATCTTACCAATTCTAACATATGGAGTACCGGTCTGGAGTGAGGCCATTAATAAAAAACATAATGCTATGAAATTTAAGCGAGTACAGAGATTAATCAATATCAACATAGCAAAGGCATTCCGTACAACATCATATGAAGCATTGTGTATGCTAACAAACACTACCCCAATAATTGTAGAATTGCTAAAGTTGTCAACATTATATGAAATGAAAAAAGGAAACCAGAAGGACACAAATGAAAGGCCAAGACATTATTCGATATGGCCACATCCAGCTGATATATACAACATAAAAACAAAGAAAGATAACATAGAGTACAAAATGGACATTTATACTGATGGCAGCAAAGGAGTAGGCGCAGGTATTGCAATATTTGTCGATAAAAAACCAGCCATCCAGCTATAATACAGGCTAAAGACCACTGCTCAAACAATCGGGCTGAACAACTTGCGATCTTAAAGGCCCTAGAATATTTAGAAAAAGAGCAGCACAGTCCTAACGACCAAAAAATAGCAGCTATCCATAGGGTAAGTCAGGGAGAGATGCCGCATATTTTGAGTTTGTTATTACCCTATCCTTCTAAATTCTTCAATTTAGCTGAAAACTTAGAGGGTGAAAATTCATTATGTCTACTTCACTCAATTAAAATCACACTAGCTAAAAAATGAAAATCAAGTGTGTTACAGAGTAACAAAAAAAAGTAGTCTCTGCGGCGTCTCTCCCGGACATGCCGGTAGAAATGCCGCTCCTAGTCAGGGAGATTTACCGCAGAAGAAAATGATCATAATTCATACAAAAATTAATTCACTGCAAGAATTTATTACCTTTCTATATTACTACTGTAATTGGAAAAAAAAATTAAAAAATAGGCTATAGGAACTTCCAAAACAATTCAGCTTGCGTTCATGTTTGTAGTTATGGCCGCTATTTTTCTTTCTTTCATTTTTTTTTCATTTTCTTTCCTTAAAAGTTTTCGGTCACAGTCAATGCACATATCCTCAAACATCGTGCAGGATTCACGTAGCCACTTTTTACACACAACGAACTGGATCCATTCTTGGTCTTTAGGAATTAGTTCTCCCAGCACTCCCAGCAACGATTTGAGTCAGAACATCAGGCGTAGCAGTAGTTTTCCTTTTCACGATTGCTCCACCTACAGAACTACTAGTAGACTACTAGTAGACTGTTTTTAGTAGACATCCTCAATGTGTTCTGGTTTCCCTTCTGCATTTTTAGTTTTTCTACATGTGCAGCTTCAGTTAGAAGTCCTGATGGTATGAATTTATTAAAATAAAGTAATGTTCTAATTAAATATTCTGAAACCAGTAAATATAATTATATTAAATTAAAGAATTAAATACTATCGTTTTACGATTACTAAATAGAATTTTCCTAGTGAAATTTTCTGTTCAAATTAACTGAATACGGAAATTTTGCTTGCGGCGTCTCCACCTGACTTTTGTGCGGCAACTCTACCAATCTTCCGGTGGAAATGCCGCAGCTAATTAGTACAACATCGAACAACAAAGATGGATGAAATCACATTCAATGGCATGAACAGTGATTCTTATAACACCCACTGTGCACGAAATGTGGATTTTTTACAATAAAAAAACATTTCAATTACATGTAATGAAACTGTGCAAAAACTTTGTACGTAAAATATTGGTACTTACAAGACAAAACAATCAGTAAACTTGTAAAAAATGCCGCTAAATTCTACAACCTCAGCTCACAACAGCTCTCTCGCAACAATGAGGAAGAGTGCCTATTGCCATCTGTTAGAAATATCGGGAACCTATACTTTTCGTATATGCGGCATCTCTACCGGCGCGGCAAATCTCCCGGAATTGCCCTACAGATAGTAGAATAACTTTAGATTCGTTAAAAAATCAAACCAATCAACTTAACTTAATAGCATCAATCAGAGAAAAAACTAGAGAATTGGAAGCAAAACATTGGACAATCCACTTTACCTGGATCAAGGCACACAACGGGAATACCGGTAACGAAACAGCCGACCGTCTAGCAAAAGAGGCTGCAGGGAACGACGACATACCAGTGAGTTACGATCGTAAACCACTAAGTTCAGTGTTAAATGAACTACAGGCAATAAGTGTTAATAAATGGGAAGAATGGAACAGTACAAATAACGGTACAGTGACAAAGTCGTTTCTCCCCAGTATAAAAGACAGGTTAAAAATAAACGTACCGCTAAATGGAAAAGTAACTAGCTTCTTAACAGGCCATGGGAAAATGAACTCGTACTATTTCCGATTTAATATAACAACCAGTCCTATGTGTACGTGTGGAAACGAAAACAAACAGTGGATCACCTACTATTTAAATGTATCAAACTTGAAAGGGAAAGACAAATTTTTAACAACAATATGATAAGTACACATGGAAAGTGGACATTTGACAATATCAAATTAATGCGCTATTATACACAAGAACTAATCTCATTCATTAATTCGATAGACTTAGATAAGCTGTAGAAGAATGAAGTAGTAATACAAGTTGTTAACTAATATACTAGAAATACAGGTGATTAACTAATATACTAATAGAGTATACCTACACGTTAAGTAATATTGCAAAGGATAGTATGGAAATATAGTTTTAATAAGGTAATGAATAAGTTCCACAATAACCAGCCATAGAATAAGGAAGATAAAATGCAGTATATTATATGCATAAAAAAATGTAATATTAGTAATTAGTGCATGTAGTATTACTCTCATTGTAATGGGACATGCAGTTAATAAATGATTAAAAAAAAGTATTCATGTTAACTATTGAGACACCCAGGGCATGTGAAAATTATCCAGTCACTGACTTTGGCATATTGGCACATTACTTTCGTCCTTAGTAGCAGTCACGGTGGCTCATGCTTAGCGCGTGTGCCTGGCATGCAAGCGATCCCGGGTTCAAATCCCGAGGCAGGGGGCGGTGTCATTCGTGGTGGACGAAGCAGTGACTTTGGAGGTTTTTCTCGGGGAACCTCCCGTTTCCCCGTTTCATTCATTCCACCAACACTCTGCACTTCAACTTCCTTTCCCCCCTCATTATCATCCCGTTCCCCGTTCCCCCTTACTGGTTTTTCCAGCTCCAGCTGCAGACTCTGCTAAGGGCCTCCCCCGTCCTGCCCCGTTGTTGCTTGTGCTCCGAGAGGTGCTGGTTGTGTACAGTGCCTCTGGGGCTCTTGATTAGAGGGACCCAGGGTATGTGGCGCACATGAAGGGTTTGCGGTCTATGTGAGCGAGCCTCTGAGCTGCATTCATCCATTCGTCCTTAGTAAACAGATCATCACAGGCAAAGCATTCAGTGTCAATGAATCGATCTCTTTTTTTCATCATCACCATCACTGTATGAAGTCTCCTCGGAGTTTATAAAAGGCTGCTAAAACAGCTTGCAGCTTCCAAAAAGATAGATTTGAATGTCGCCGAAAATATTTTCTCAGAGAAAGCGTGCTTCAAATCATTTCTTATGGCTAGTTCCCACGCAAGCAACTAGGATGTAGGATGTTCGAGTTCCCACATTGGCAGCATGAGCGGGAAACGAATGAAAGAACACTACCGGAGAAAAAATATATATTTTTTTTATTTTTAAACTTATTTTTAGTTTCTTTGGTACATATTGTATGATCTTGATGGAATTTTGGTTCAGATATCTCTAAAATATTGAGTCGAAATTAGCTACCCATAGCGTCTTAATACGAGTAGTTTGAAATAAAATGTATCACTTACTGTTCCAAGGCACCGAGGATTAAATTTGTACTTGAAAATGGGCAATAGATAACTAACACGTGTATTCTAACAGACGGTAAACGTATGAAAATCATGCGCATGTTAGGATTATCATGCGTTACATAAGCATATCCTGAAATGTCTTTTAAAGTGCAATTTGTAGCCAATGAACTGTACCCCTTGGTAATGAAATTAGGATGAAGCTAGCTCAAGGCAATCACCAACTCGGTATCTCGGGGGACGCAGTGCTAGAGTAGGGCATGGGGAACTGGAACGCATTAATTCTTCATTCACTACTTGTTACTCTCAACTTGTATCCCAGCTGTACTTGTACATCCATGTTAGGACTAAGCTAATACCAACCCCGTACTAAGGCAAACACTATTTTTATAATATATAATAATAATGATAATAATAATAATTCAAACAATACTATTTTGCTGTTTTATGTTAATGAAATACTTCTGCAAGTAGCCTACTTGCCTTTTGTTATAAGGAGAATAGCACTGTCTCTATTTCATACAAACGAACCAGTTTGAGGGAGGCTTATATGAGGAAGTAACTGTTGACCTACGACATCTGAAGGTTCCATTAAACGTGTCGACATTGCTATGATTTATAGAAATTTCAGCAAAAGCATTCTTCTGGATTCAAATAACAGATTCGAGCAAGACAAGAAGAAGATTATTGATGTTGAAGAGGCATTAAGAACCGTGCTTCATTGACTTGGAACTAAAATGCCATGTTATGAACTGGGAAGTTCGTCGTATGTTGTATGTTGCACGTGAATTTGTTACAGCATTTACTTTGAACAACTTCAAACGATTTACACTACCTGTACCTATCAGAGTTTATAAGATATGAGCATAAACATTCTGTATAACGTCAAGTTAAAATATTTAAAAAGTATTCTTTGGGATATTTGTCTGAATATTCGACCAAAAACTAAAGCATTTTATTTCCATATTAAGTGCCAGTATGGTACTTCATGAGATTGTGTGGGGGACGGGAAAATGTCTGTCCGTGTGTCTGTCTGTCTGTCCGTGTGTCTGTACGCGCCATAATTCAAATACGCTTTATCGTATTTTCACGAAACTTGGTATACGCATTGATAACGTCCATGGAAAGAACTCTATTGATATTGAACCAAATCGGTTCACCGGTACCGGAGTAATGCCCAATTTAGTGCCTATTTTAATAGTATTATATCAGAAAGGCACCATAACTCAAATACTCTTTATTGGATTTTCATGAAACTTAGTATACGCATTTGTGACGTCTATGAAAAGTAACATATTGAATTTGGATCTAATCGGTTGACCGGTACCGGAGTAAAACCCAATTTAGTGTCCATCTTAAAGGCGCGATAACTCAAATACGCTTTATTGGATTTTTGTGAAACTTTGTACACGCATGTATAATGTCCATGGGAAGACATCTATTGATACTGGATAAAATCGGTTGACCGGTATCGGAGTAATGCCCAATTTAGTGCCTATTTTATGGTAATACATTATAAAGAATTTAACAAATGCAAATCTGTTATCCTGACAACATAATATCGTTTTACACTGTTCATATATGGCGTTGGAATTTGCAGTAGTTAGCCATGACACATCCCTTCGCATTTGATTATCAAACTAGTCAGATGTTTATTTCGTTCATCTAGTTGAATACTGTTATATACAGAAGATATATTACTCTTAAATAATTAGGTCTACATACATTAAATGGAGTTCTTCGCCAGTGTATTTTGTGAAATGTTGACATATTTTAAGAATGTCTTATATCAGTGTATACGAGTTTCAATTAAGGTTAAGTATCAAACATTAGACCTTTGTTCTTCCGCAAATCCTGCTTAATGAATCGATCTGCAGCTTAACTCGGAAATCGATAACAAAAATAACTTATTCTCTGCATATCATAATTGCAATTAACTTTTTACTGATTAAACAAAAGCTTTCTGGCACTTTGTTAGATCAGTTTACCTGATTTCATTACTAAACGAAATACTATTTGTTTCTAGAAAATTGTCCTCATAAACTATTGGTAGGCTATAAGATTTGAATTTTTCTCGGCGAATAATATATAAAAGTTCTTCAGCCTGAATGACAGCCTGAATGGTTTAATAAACCATTGACTCGGCTGTCAACCTGTGAAGAACCTTTATATATTGGTAGGCTGTACTCTCAGTCTCCAAGGAATTCCCTAGTAATTAGGTTAGCTATCGCTTGTAGATTTTCTTTTTATATAACCTAAGGGTATTCTCAAGGAAGTTGTTCAGTTTCAGGTAATTTTCTCATCCCTTTATTGAGTTGTTTGCGAAGTAAATATTTATTTCATATTGTTTTTCTTAATATTAATGTTTTAATGTTATGCTTTGTTCTTTGTGGCAGTTCCGCCTGTTCAGAAAGGTTGACAAAGACGTTACAAAATAAATTTTTCTAGTCAGTTCGATTTATTTATTTCGTATAAATGTATCACTTCTTCCTTACACCTATTTTGAAGCTTTAAAATATAAATATAAATATAAATTTTCATGTGATTTATTATTTTTTAAATAACATTAACAGTACGCATATCCTTTCTCAATACGAAAAGTTAAACAAAACAGCAACTTTTGCAAGGAAAAATATATAATGTAAACTGTTATAACTAAACTGAAATTATACAGACATATCTTCCCTGATTGAAAGTGCTGATCTACAAATTGTTTTCTTCCAATAAAGAAGAAGGAACTTAGAATTCCATATCTGCTGATAGATCCTTAGTTCTCGCTATGACACATAATCTGTTGGATATATCGAGAACTTAGCCTAAACCTATTTCATATGCAGGATTTTGGCGAGAAGTAGACCAGTAGTTAGATATGAGGTATAGAGCGCTTCCGGGGGAGGGGCGGTTTCTAGAATTTTAACCACAGTTTAAACCCCTAAGTTAATGTCACTTCCGGATTTTAACCACACTTTTAAGCCTCTTGTTAACCTCATTTCAAGTTCATAACGTAACTTTTCGCTTGTTATGAAACCTTTTAGCCTACCTAACATTTTGGCTTTATTTGGGCACTAACGCGCTTTTCTGGGAACTACTTAATCTGAAAATGCACTATTCCCCTCACGCTCTATTTATCACACCCATTAAAATCCTTCTTAACATAACTTTTGGTTTTATCTGCACATTAAAGTGCTCTAGGGGATGATTATTAACCTCACAATGTCGCTTATGCTCTTTTTAGCCCTTGTTCATTTCGTTCTTTCCTTCCTCCTTCCTTTCTTTCTCTCTCTCTCTCTCTCTCTCTCTCTTTTGTTTCTTTTTCCTTCTTTCTTTCTTTCATACTTAGCCTATTAACACAACATTACAGTCTTGTGGAAACAACTTAGCCTCACAATGTCACTAACGCTTTTTTATCCTGGGTCGTGCTCTTGCGGATGCTAATTAACCCAACACTACAGGCTACCAGAGATAAACGGTTCTTGTGTTAGACTCTTAAGCTGACAGACTGACCAAGCCTCATCGAGAGAGAGAGAGAGAGAGAGAGAGAGAGAGAGAGAGAGAGAGAGAGAGAGAGAGAGAGAGAGAGAGAGAGAGACAGAGAGAATCTAAAGGAAAAGTAAACGCTTATCTACTCGATTTGTCGCGATCATTATTCGACCCTCGCATGCTTAGCAAACCGTATCGGAAGGAGGAATAGCACATAAAAACATACAAAGAATTCAGTTCAACAGAGAGTTTTATTAAGAAGATTGTTTACATCATATTTCTCCTTTATAGTTTATGTGTGTGAGTTTCCAGCCGTGTGTTATGAACCGTAACGTTTTGCAATGCGCAGATCTTGTTTGAGGAACGGTGAAATAACATTCCGTTTCACAACTCTTTAACGTAGGACTACTTAGTTTAGGACAATTTAAATAGTCCAAATTCGTTACAGATGTCTCTAAAACCATGTAAAAAATCTTGCTTTTTCCAGTCCTTTACAATACACCACATACAATACACTTTTGAGTACCTGTTTTAAGTTTTCATATGGTGTGTCACACCTCTCCCAGTCGAGTACCTGAAGATACGTTTGAGCATAAAGCTGGGATCTGAGGTCAGGGCAAGGCTTGTAAACTAAGTTTTTAATTGTGAATTATTTTCCACCTTCAAGCACTAGTATATTTTATATTGATATTGCAATAATAGGGTGCTGACGGAGACTTTCTAGACAGTTTTTGTACCTGTTTAATTTTATTTTATTATAATAAATACACAATAAAATCTAAAAAGCATATGTTGAAGAAGAAATGTCAGGTTAAAATCTATGTGCAAAAATATTCTTCTACCAACAGTCTCAATATTAAAATTAATCAGGTTAATTTCCAGTGGTTAAAAACATATACAAGAATATAATATGTACACTGTTTTTTATAATATTAAAATTATCGTCAATAGTTAAAAAATGTACAAGAGTCTATTCTTCCATTATCAATCTCATCAATAAAATTGTTTTTTCATTTATCTTAACTATGTATAACACTATTTTTTATGAGTTGATACCATTGTGGTTAAGATAAATGAAAAAACAATTTTATTGATGAGATTGATAATGGAAGAATAGACTCTTGTACATTTTTTAACTATTGACGATAATTTTAATATTATAAAAAACAGTGTACATATTATATTCTTGTATATGTTTTTAACCACTGGAAATTAACCTGATTAATTTTAATATTGAGACTGTTGGTAGAAGAATATTTTTGTACATAGATTTTAACCTGACGTTTCTTCTTCAACATATGCTTTTTAGATTTTATTGTGTATTTATTATAATAAAATAAAATTAAACAGGTACAAAAACTGTCTAGAAAGTCTCCGTCAGCACCCTATTATTGCAATATCAATATAAAATATACTAGTGCTTGAAGGTGGAAAATAATTCACAATTAAAAACGTATTACCAGCACTAGAGGAACAAAATGAAATTTATCAATTGTAAACTAAGGTTGTGTATTGCGGCGAGTTTATAGGGCATGGGATTGCAGCGAGCAGGTGGGATGCGTGACGTCACAAATTACCAACTCTGGCTCTTCCCGAATTTTACTCAGTCTAGAAAATGCTCACACCTTATGATTAAACTCGCAGCCATTAATTATCTCTTGGTCGGATTCCTGTGGAATTTTTGCACAAATAATATACACACAACAGCCCTAGTGATGGTTAAAACAGAATCTTAAAAAGCTGACACAAATGTTTTTTATTCTTTTTATATTGTGCCGATCAGCTATTTCTTGGCACCCATATTAACTTATATGTAGTTTTATATTTTCATAATGATTTTGGTACTTACAAGTGTGGTCTTCTCTTCTCGGTGACTTTTCGTTCATCTTTGTTGTGTTTGTTGACTACCTGCTAGTGTTTTGTTTAATCTCGTATTTAATCTCGGTACCCAATATTTATAATAATATTTATTCGGCCGCTTTGGCTGTGGTGTCACTTCCCTAGCTTCTCGAGGGGGCGTTTCCTGGCGTGATCTGAAATGAAGTCTGTCTGAGGATGCCGTCCAACAGTCCAACAGTCCGTCCGCCTAGGTCGAGTCATGTGAAAGGACCTATTTGAGAAGTGTCTCCTTAATCTGCAGGTATGTCTTAGTTTTATTATGTATTAATCAAATCTTCGCTTCGCTGGTGGATTTTGTTTGATTTCTCAAATAATTCTTCTATTTATATTATGTTTTATTAAATTACTACTACCCACCAGTTTTGTGCTCATGCTTTTCCGTTAGTTTTCGTGAACTTTTTATTATGTACTGTACCTTGCTGTTCGATACCGTTATTCTACTGCTCTGTGAAGGTATGACTTTGCTATTGCTGTTCAGTAACTTGCTTGCCGTGACGTTATTCTTGGTTTTCATGTAATTCAGTTTTCCCGGCTTAAACCTAATTTATTACTACGCAGTATACTGTAAGCCTATGTGGATTTAGGGTCATATCTGTCATTGTACCTGGTTTCTATTAAATGAAATTGTTAATTGATTATTATTGTTAGTTGTGGATATATTTTTTGTATTTCTCTGGTTAACCGATTAATCCTGTTTGCCTCTGGGGGAAATTCAGTTATGGGCTAGCATGCGCCACAGAAGTGGTAGCATCGCGAAATCGAACTATGAATATAATATAAATTCAGTCTTTTTCATCAAACTAAATTTAGTATCTGGTCGCGTAATGTATTTAGAAGGTTTTCGTCATATCCTTTTTTCAGATGACTCCATTTATTTGTATTTTCATCAAGACTTCAGCTTACATCCGTGCGAAGTTCACTGTGATTGCCCTGTGTTAGTTCTTGTATTTTTTAAGAATGTTTCTGGTTCAAATTTACAACTGGATTTAGGTTTTTAAATTTGTAAATTGACCAGTCTTATTTTTTGTTTCCCCCAGGTTAGTTTATTTATTTATTCATGTTTCGTAGCTGTGAAGCTCCTGTGGTCTTTTTGAGAGCTTTAGGCTTTTATTTTCAGAACTTCTTCCGTGCAGTTTTCTCATATTTTGTATTTCTATTCTTGCTCTCTACGTCCGGGCGGAATATTTCGTCCGTGATGTTGGGTAAAGGACCGTCGTACGTGATGGTAAGGTATGGTATGGTATGGTTCAGGGGCTGAGCCCTGACGGGCTTGCGCAAGTAGGCCACATAGGCGGGCCCTTTTTGCACCCCGTAGGAGACGGAATGATGTGCATGCCCCAAGACCCCCTGTCAACAGACTCCACCACCAACCCCCACGGAGCTCCTCTACATCCAGCTAAGACCAGGTACCACTCCACGTGCACCGTACCCAGGGTCCCTCCTACAAGAGCCCCATTGGCGCGGCACACCATGACGTGCGCCACTAACCCAGAGTCCCTCGGAGAGCCCCAAATACACGGAACACCACCAGCAACTCTTGACCACAAGCAACTGGGCAGGACGGGGGAAGCCCGCAGCAGAGTCTGTAGCAGGAGCTGGCCCGAAAACCAGTAAAGGGGAACGGGATGATAATGAGGGGGAAAGGAAGTTGAAGTGGAGAGTGTTGGTGGAATCAATGAAGGGGGAAACGGGAGGATCCCCGAGAAAAACCCCCAAAGGTCACGGCTTTGTCCACCACAAATCACACGCCCGCCGGTCCCGAGATTTGAACTCGTGACCGCTAGCATGCCAGGCCCATGCGCTAAGCATGAGCCACCGTGACGGCGTCGTACGGGATAGTCTCACTGGAGTAGGTCTCTGTGGGTTTTGTGCTGTCCGGTAGTGTTTATTGGCAGAACAGCTTTTGATACGATTCTGAGTTACCTACTGGATGTAGTGTTGCCCGATAGATGCGTCTCATCAGCTAAAGTTCTGATGTTTTTTGGGTCGTCTTTTCGTGGTAATTTTTCCGTTATATGGTTCCGGATGTTGCAGGCCCAAAAGGCGAGTCGCATTGTCTCTAGTATTATTTTTGTTTGATCAGCCTAAGCTAACCTGTCAATTTGGGGACTATGTAAAAGTTTTGTTAGAACCATCGCATTTTGAATTTTACTCGAAAAAATATTTGGTATGGGGATCACAGACCCGCGGTGTCTCTGTTTCAGTTTTAGGAGCTTGTGGTGATTTGGTTGGTAAGATAAAGAATTACCCGGTTCTTTTTCGATTGGCTGATCTATTCAACAATCCTTCTAGCCTAACCAATTGTTCTTAGTGTTGATGCTTAAATATTAGGCTTTGCATATTTTTTGCTTTTCTAAATTTTACTGTGCTAACATATGAAGTAATCCATTTTGGCTTATTCTGGTTTTTAAATTCCATCTCGTATAGACTTCACTGCTTTGGTTGATTTTATTAAAATTTTGTGATGATCTTAAATGTAATGAAGTTCTGAGAAAAGTGAACCAAATAATCTAACAAAATGAAAAGAATTGACGATCAAAACACTCTAATCGCAAATGCATAGGCTACTGATATGCCTTAACATATATTAAGCTTATATCTGTTGTCAATATCCCTTTTTCTCAACCAATACAAAGCCTTCACTAAGGATTAAAGTATCAGGATTTTTTGTCAACTTTTGACACAGGCTACCATACTCAGTTTATGTTAATACACACTGTTTGTTTAATTTTCATATAGACCAGAAACATATAATTTCTGAAAATCTTTCTGTAATCACCATATAGGATTCACACTGCATAGTAATGAATCCAATGTGAAGTCTCCATGACAAAACTATTGTTTGCTGGTTTGGGAAATCGCATGATACGGGGATTTGGCGTAATCATCAATAGACAGGCTACCAATAGTTTCATTCCTGTAAATCCATAAATGAATAGTAGTAATAGAAATCCACGTTACTAAAAATCTGATGTGATGCACTCAAAAAACTTACTCTTCCCTGGACATGGACAATATTATTTTCTCATTTCACATTTTGATATAGAATTAGAGGTAGTATTGGAGAGAGTGCGTATACAGTCGTCTCGGCATTAAGCAAAATAAATTATGCAAATAATTTAAATAAGTTCACTTTAATAAATTTTCTCTGGTGTTTTGTGTATATACTTCGCTGAGTATTTAATTTCAAGAACCACCAAAGACAACATTCTTGTGAATTAATTGTGTAAAATTCTTTCACGGATTTACTGGCAAAAATGTACGGTATTAGCAAATAAAGCTATGTCAGGTTTGGTAGTTATTTACTGATTATAATTGTGTAACGTCTATTATTAGTGGCTGCATTTTTCATTCTAATGTCTTTTATTTTTAAATTACACTATAAATTCATTGATCGTAAGTTTACTGATAATGCCAAAATGAACCGTCTTCCTTTTATTAGATCAGGAAATTAAGAATTTATGAAAAATTGCCCGTAAAACAGTCGAGCTTGAGTAGAATGAATAAGCGACAATGCAGTGAAATCCACTTTATGTTTTACAAAACCCGTTACATATGAACTTGAATGCTTTTTTTAGCATTCATAATTCATAACACCCCATATGAGGAGATGTCATTACTGAAGCTATTCACACATTATATTTAATAATTCTAGCTGATACTCTTAAACATTACATTCGGAGAACATAGACGTTAAGAATATAGCATGCTTTTGCCCTGACAGGGAAATTGTGTGGTATGTTAACTGAAATGGGAGAGATGGGCTACTACCGACTGAGTCAACTAGTTCCAATTCGAGAATTAGGAATAGCACTTATACCGGCAATGAATTAAAGATGTGCCTCTCCGTCCGCTCGGGGTATATGGCCTCTCACAGAAGCTCTGAAATGTCGCATCTCAATTAGTAACGGTGGAAAACTAGCGGCGCGGCGGTTCTCTTCTTAAGAGGGGAGAGGCGTGCATGTCCATGAGGCTGTGACAGATACATTTCCACCATAATGTGTTCTTTCGTGTTCCATTGTGTTCTTCTATCTCACATATCCCAGAAAAGGAAAAACTCAGTCAATGCTTCATTATTTTATTTTCATTAGGAAAGTCCAGCTACACAGTGGATTTTATCTGTCATCTAAGTCTATCCTCAGCTTCGGTTTTCATTTGTTTTCTATACTTTACAATGGAATACTTTCCCAATGTCAAGCTCATCAGAACAATTAAGTGAATCTCGGCTACCTCGACCATAGATAAAACTTTAGTTAAACCATTTAGCACATGAATCAGTTCAATCCAGTATAAGAATTCACTGGTCAGCAGTGGTTTTGGTACAAACAATATATTAAACTTAATTCTTTATCGTAATGTTACATAAAATGTGAAATCGGAAAATTTTCATCACGTCAGGATTAAAGTGCAAATGATATAACACTTGTGAGATGGACAGTATAACTTTTAGTAAGTGCTTTGTGTCCAAAAACAGGTTGGAAATAATGACTTTTTTGTTTTTAACTGTAATGTGAACTATTGTTTAAATATAATATATACCATCTTTGTATTCTATATCTTGTATTTATGTACCTCAGTCAATAAGTATTATACTTTTACGTACTTATATTTATATATTACTTAAAGCCTAATTTACTTTTCTTTTCTTTTTCAGGAATTGATTTGGTAGTTGTGCAGTTCATTGGTAGTGGAAAGTGTTTTGTTTGCATAAAACATACACCACGAAGAAATTAAAACGTGGATGTAGAAACCATCCATATACAATTTGTTACGTATGTGGTGAATTTACGACAAGGAAACAAAGACGACCAATTTCTAACCTGCTCAATAACGTCATATAGTTTATACTTCAAATGCCAAGTGGGAGATCTGAATAAAGATTGGACACCTCACATAACGTGCTCTAGGTGTAATTCTAAACTAACACAATGAATGAAATTTAAAAAAAAAATAAAAAAAATAAAATAACCATTCGGACAAATGATCTGGTGAGTACCTCAAAACATGTTGATGAATACTGCTTCTGTTTGACCAATGAAACCGGCTTTTCATCAAAGAATAAGAAGAAAATTGAGTACCCTAACCTACCCTCGTTAATTATACCCGTTTCCCATGGTTAAGACATCAATATGGGTGAAAGTCTATTACAATAGTGTCAAGTTTATCATAAGTACAGTTTATTTTTCTCCAAATTCCAGCTTAAGCTCTTAAGTTGAATATTATGAGAAAATCGAGCACAATATAGTTATATTTGGTTTTAGTCTTGTTATACTTGGTAATTTCAATTTACCTGAGATTTCTAATGCTTTATGCGATTTTAGTACATGTATTAATAAGATAAAGGGACTGTATAAATTAAATATTAGTGGAACAAATATTAATGAAAGAACGCTAGATTAGTATTAACAAATATGAGTTTAAATATTACAGAAGACGGCCATAATTTAGTGCCTAAAGGCACATATCACCCACCATTAAGTTTACTCCATAGAACAACCCGAGGAAACAAAAGTAATTCAGAAGCAATAAGCAGATACAATTAGGCTATTGTTGAGGTGATTTTAAAAGGTTATATTTACTCTTAAGAGATTGCACATGGGATGATTTAAATAACCACAATGGCATAAATCAAACTGTTACTATGTTTTATAGTAAGCTATATTCAGTTATAGATCAGAGTGTTTTTAAAGCAAAAAGATATAAACAGAAGTATCCCCCATTTGGTTCACAAAAAATATAAACAATATCAAACTCAAAGAAAAGTACAGAAAGAAGAAAGATGATTCAGAGTACGATTGGTTTTTATATAAAGCTTGTAGGGCACGAATTAAATATTATATTGAATTAGCTTATAGGTCTTATCTACAGGATATAGAGGAGAATATACCACAAAATACCAAACAATTTTGGGATTTTATAAAAAATAAAAGGAAATTCAAATCTAATGTCGAGATGATATTTAATGGCCAACCTTTAAAAACCAATGTAGAAATTTCAAACGGATATCAGATTATTTTAGATCAATATATTACCAAATCTACATACAACTGGATGTTTAATACGAACAATGGCAATACAAAACAATAAAAATCAACAAAATGCTCTGGACCGGACAAAAGACCCACCTACATTTTTAAAGGCTGTGGAGAAGCATTAGCATTTCCACTAACCCTAATTGTTATTTGTATTTTGAGGGCGTTACCACTTTTCAGTGGTTACCCTTTATTCCCATTCTCCATCTACGCCTATCATTCCAATCTCCTTCCACCAGTTCCCTCTCGTCCATCATCCGTGAAATTCCAGACTTCCAAGGTGTTCTAGGTCGTCCCCGTTTCCTTCTACCCCCTGGAGACCAGTTTAGCAAAATATTTGGCCATCTCTTCTCATCCATCCTTCTCACATGGCCATACCACTGGAGTTCTCGACTCTCAATTCTTTCAATCACGGATTCCTCCATATCCATTATCCTTCTAATATCTTCATTCCTTCTCTTCTGCAACCTGGACACTCTGGCACCCCTCCGCATTCCATCCATTTCAACTGCCCGTATCTTGCTTTTTTGACCCTCCGATAAACTCCAACCTTCTGCCCCATATGTCAATATGCTTTCTACTATGACATGGATAATTCTTTTTTTTGTTTGCAACGATATTGCCCTATTCCATAATATTCCATTCAGCATCTTGACTGCTCCTCTACCCTGCATTATTCTATAATCCACATCCGCTTTACAGCTTCCAGACTCTAACCCTAATTCGAAACAAAATACTTGTTAAGAGTATTTTTCCAGATGCGTGGAAAATTACTAAAATTACACCCATTTAAAAGTCAGGAAATACGAAATTAGTACAAAACTATAGACCCATTGCAATTCTATCAACACCAGCTAAAATATTTGAAAGCATACTACATAAACATATTTTCAATCATGTCAAACTATCAATCTCATCAAAACAACACGGCATTATGCCTAAGAGATCAACAATTACCAATTTATGTAACTTTACAAAATAAGTATCAGCTGAATTAGATAAGTACAAACAAGTTGATACGATATATACTGATTTTCAGAAATCTTTTGATAAAGTATCACGAGTACTTATTAAAGAAATCAACCTTTTATGGATTTTCCCCGCAATTACTTAAACTGATCAGATTCCAAACAGCAGATCGCAAATAGTCAATTATAAAGGTCATATTCATATAAATTTAGCATCAGTTCAGGTGTACCTCAAGGATAAGATCTGAGTCCTCTATTATTTGTATTATTTGTAAAAGATTTGCCGGGTAAAATTCAGTATTAAAATTTTAATGTTCGATGATGATGTCAAATTATATTAATCTGTAAAGTCGGCAGATGACTGTTATACTCTTCAAACTGATGATTTAATGAACATATAAAATTAACAGTTAGGAAAGCATTGGGATTCATAATGAGAAATTCATACATCCTAAGCCAGGAAACATTAACTCGTTTATATTATTCTCTCGTTAGGCAGAATTTGGAGTATGGTTCTATCATTTAAGATCCATTTACTGTAAAAATAAATAATAATAATAATAATAATAATAATAATCTAAAAAGTACAAAACAAATTCCTTAAGTCTTTGATGTTTAAAGTTTGTGGCTATTATCCATTGTATATAAATTGTGATAAACTCCTGGAAAATTTTGAATTCCAAGCTTTGTCACATAGAAGAGCATGTCCGTCATTAAGCTTTTTGTATAAAATAATTACTTCCCATATTGATACAAACCTCATAGAAAGAATTCATATAGCCTATATGTAACTTACCCATTAAAAATAGTAGATTAAGAAAAATATTTTTTACTCCTAGAGAAAACACAGACTTGCATAAAAATTCAGCTATAAACAGAACTTAGAATGGGTATAATCAAGTCCACCCACTTAATATAGATATATTTGGAATGAATCTTAAAAAATTTAATTCTACTGTAAGCCATTTGTTAAAACTTGTCCACAGTGGTAATTCATAGGAATCTGTGTGTGAATATTGTTTAACTGTATGCAACGCTAAAGAAATGGGCCAACGGGAGTTGGCCTGGGCCACAAGAAAATACATAAGTATAACAAGCTTGCTTTTATTCTGTTGCTTATTCATGAAAGAAATGATTTATGGTTTAGTTATTTATAACTATCTCATTACAGCCCTGCAAGACTATACTTTCAGTCTATAATATTCAATATTTATGTATATATATATATATATATATATATCGGTATATATATATATATATATATATATATATATCAAGGGAAGCATGCGGACAAAGGCCAGGGCAGTAGATCTTCACTTCAAATGCCAGCAAGCTACAGAAGAGGAGGGACAAAACCAAGTAGGAACCAAAGCCTACTGTTGAAGGATCTAGTAGGCCTTGCATTTCATATTTTTTGTTAACAGTTGGCAGGCCTACCAGTTTGGTTTTTCGACGTGAGTTCTGTGCTGTATGTGTTGACTAATGGCCGACGAGTTGTCTGAGATATATTGTCTTGTGGTTAGAAATAAAAAATAGTGTGTCTGAACTTTAACTTTATCCTTATTCGTAACATTTTGGCGACCGTGACAGGACGACTATGGATAACCTAAAGAAAGATAGATCTACTATGAGAAGATTATTTACGAGGGCGGCGAACTCTTTGGAAGCGACGCTAAAAAATGATGAGTCCACAAGACAGGATCTTGTAGCGTGCTTTAAGGTATTAGAAGATAAAGCTGATAGACTTTTCAAGAATGACGAATTGCTACAAGAAGAATACCACCAATCTGAGGTTAAATTAAGTGATGAAGAAGAAACCAAAGATTTGGACGAAACGGAAAGTTACCGCGAAAAGTGGTTGGTGTTGAGAAGCCATTTTGAAGAAAAGTTGACGGAAGATATGGAGGCAACAACAAGCAACCGGAGTAGTTTCAGAGGTGGATGTGCTTCAAGAAGCCTGAAGTTACCGAAGTTAGAACTTAAAAAATTTGACGGTAATGTGAAACATTGGATAGCATTTTGGGCACAGTTTAAACGAATTCATGAAGATGTTAGCCTAGAACCAGAAGACAAGTTTCAGTATTTGTATCAAGCTACAGAGGAAGGGTCATCGGCAAGAGAATTAATTGCAAGTTATCCACCTTCAGCAGAGAACTATCCAAAAGGCATTGAACAGCTGAAGACAAGGTTTGCTCGTGATGAACTTCTAATCAACATTCATGTCAGGGAGTTGCTACAACTGGTTTTGAAGAAAGCTGCGACACCTGAAGTAAACCTACGTGGTCTATATGACAAACTTGAGACTCAGTTGAGAGCCTTAGAAACATTAGGAGTGACGGCCAATAAATATGCAGCTATGTTATACCCACTGGTTGAGTCTGCGTTGCCAGAGGAAACCCTAAAAGCATGGGGAAGATCACAGAATCAGCAAGAGAGGACTCAGTGTGATAGCTTAGAAGCACTGTTGCTATTTTTACGTCAAGAAGTTGAACGAGAAGAACGACTGCATATCAGCCGTGCTAGTTTTAGTTACGGGAAGCCTCAGGACCTTGTGAATCATAAGGTACCCACAGCAGCAGTCATGCATGCAGGAGAAAGTAAGCAGTCAGAAAAATCTTGTATTTGGTGCAATAAGAGTTCTCATGTCTCTCAAGATTGCTTTAAAGCAAAAGAAATGAGTCGTGGTGAAAAACTAGACATTTTAAGGAAAAGGGGTGCGTGTTTTAATTGTCTGTTGATGGGACATACCTCGAAGGTGTGCAGAGGCAACATCAAGTGTTTGTTGTGTTACAAGCGACATCATGCCGTCATGTGTCCTAAGTTGCAGTCTAAAGGACATGTTAACGAAGAAGACAAAGTGGGAAGAACACAAACTTTGTTATCCCATCAACAACATCAGACCTTACTACAGACACTGATGGTGAAAATCGAAGGGGCTAAGACTAAGTGGTTAGCAAGAGTTCTTCTGGACTCAGGATCACAGAGATCATACATAACCAAGGATGGCGTGCAGAAACTAGGTCTGAAGAAAATAGATGATGTTAAGGTGAGACACTATCTTTTCGGAGGAGTGAACACTGAACAAGAAGTTCACGGTGTTTACAACATCACATTACCTAGCCTGGATGACCAGTTTAAATGTATCATTCCTGTGTTGGACAAAGACAAAATATGTACATATGTGCCACGGCTAGAAATACAAGAATACTACCCCTTACTGAAAGAAAACAATATAATCCTGTCTGATGTAGGCCATGATGTACCAGAAGTGAAGATTCTACTGGGCGCGGATGTACTGGCCAGATTGTTTAAAGGAAAGATTGTAGAGTTGGATGAGAACATGTCTGCTTTCGAGACTAAGCTTGGGTGGACTGTAATGGGGCAGAGAAAAGTAAAGGACAGTTTTAATAGAGTAGGTGCTGTCAGCTGTTTAAATAGTTTGGGTATTCCGGATTTATGGGAACTGGATACAATAGGCATCACAGATCCCATTGAAGTGAAAACAAAAGAGAACCTTGAAATGGAGACTTTGCAATGTTTCAAACAAACTGTTAAGGTTAGAGAAGATGGGAGATACGAGGTGCGTTTGCCATTCAAAGAAGGTCATCCACCGCTGAGTTCTAACAAGGAGATGGCTAAGATGAGACTAGTCGCTACCACCAAGAAACTGAAGGATATGAACAAGTATGAAGATTATGACAACATACTATGTAGTTGGTTCAAGGATGGTATAATAGAAAGGGTTACATGCTACAATGAAGAAGAGGGAGATTACTACCTACCCCATAGAGCGGTGATTAAAGAATCCAGTATGACTACAAAAATTCGACCTGCATTTGATGCTTCGGCTAAAGATAAGGCGGGCAACTCATTGAACAGCTGTTTGGAGAAGGGTCCTAACCTAATAGAGAAGATCCCACAAATCCTAATACAGTTTAGAAAAAACAAGATAGGCGTAATAGCAGACATAGAGAAAGCATTTTTACAGATCAGTCTGAACGAAACTGACAGGAATTTCTTGAGATTTCTTTGGTGGGAACAAGAGAAACTCATTGAATACAGACACTGCAGAGTGATGTTCGGTGTTTCATCAAGTTCCTTTCTGCTCGGAGCAACTATATCACACCATTTAGATGGAGCTCCGGATGACTTGAAGGCAACAGCATTGAAATTACAAGAGTCATTCTATGTAGACAACTGTGTCACTAGTGTTGCGAATGAAGAGGAGTTAAATAAGTTTGTGGAAGAAGCCGATAAGCTGATGACTTCTGAAAGTTTCAAATTGCGAGGATGGGTCAGTGGACCTGTTAACTGCTTCACAGAAGAGTCATCGGTACAGGAATGTGTACATGTATTAGGATTGATCTGGAATCCTGAACTAGATCAGCTTTCTTGTGAATTTGATGTGATATCGATGATGGCACAACCGATTACAAAGAGGAAGCTGCTGTCAGTTGCACAGAGAATATTCGATCCCATTGGTTACACATGCCCGACGACACTAGTCCCAAAACTGTTATTGCAAGAAATATGGAAGGAAAAATACACATGGGATGAGGAACTACCAGCCCACTTGGCTGGACGATTCATAGCATGGGTTAAGCAAATACATTGGTTAAAGCAGTGTGATATTCCCAGAGCAATATTACCAAATGCTTGGGTGGCAGGTGACATACAGTTGCACATATTTTGTGATGCGAGCAAACATGCTTATGCAACGTGTGCTTTCTTAAGAACAGAAACAGATACAGAAGTGACAGTAAAATTGGTCCAAGCTAAAACTAGGCTCGCACCTATAAAGACTGTGACGATTCCTCGTTTAGAACTTCTGGCTGCAGTCATAGGAACACGAATGAGCATCCAGATAAAACAGGCATTGAAAATAAAAGATTTGAAAATGAATTATTGGACCGACTCTGCTGTTGAAATGAAAACTGGAGCACCTTTGTGGGTAATAGGTGTAAAGAAATATGCTGCTACAGTGACCCTGAAGACTGGCACCATGTACCAGGCGAGCGGAATCCTGCTGATTTGCCATCCAGAGGGTGCACTCCAAAAACACTGTTCGAGAGTCGTTGGTGGCAGGGACCAGAATGGCTCAAAGGCAGAGTAAAGGATTGGCCTCGAGAAGAATCGATTGCTTCAGAAGAAGAAGTTAATAATGAAAAGAGAAAGGGAATTGTTGTAGCTACAGTCACTACTGCAGTAGAAGAGAACTTTGTTAATCGGTTACTGTATTTTTCGCAATATACCAAGATGGTACGGATGATTGGTTGGATCTTGAGATTTTATCACAATCTTCTTCAGGTGAATAAGAAAAAGAGAGAATTGACTTTCGAAGAAGTTCAAGAAGCCGAGATTGTATTACTAAGAATGGTACAGTCAGAATGTTTCACAGACGGAAGTAAGCTCACTAAGAATATGCAGTTACTGAAAGATGAAAGGGGACTAATGAGAGTGAAAACTAAACTCAACTTGAGTGAGGAAGTCCAGTCCTTTAAGACGCCAGTGGTACTCTCAGGCAAGCATGTAGTTACTACAAGATTGATAATGGAACAGCATCGGCTCAATATGCATGCTGGTTTACAAACATTACTTGCTGTGCTTAGAGAAACTTATTGGATTGTGGGTGCAAGAAAAGCAGTGAAACAAGTGATTAATAAGTGTACTGTTTGTAAGAGACATCGAGCTACATCAGTGCAGGTACCTTTTGCTGCATTACCTAAGGATAGAGTTGGACTTTCAAAGCCTTACGAAATTACCGGAGTAGATTATGCAGGACCATTATTCTTGAAATCTGGAGAAAAGGCATGGATTGTCCTGTTTACTTGTGCTGTGTACCGTGCTGTGTATCTGGAATTAGTCCAATCCTTGTCTACAGCCTCATTTATACAAGCTCTGAGAAGGTTTGTAGCTCGACGAGGAAGACCCTCCACTATTTGGTCAGACAATGGCACTAACTTTGTTGGTACCAATAGAGCACTGCATGAGTTGGATTGGAAAGAGATTGTGGACGTTGCAGCTGTAAAACGTATCTTGTGGAAGTTTAATCCACCTAATGCTTCATGGTGGGGCGGATGGTGGGAGAGACTAGTGAGAATGGTGAAGGAGCTCATGCGTCGAAATCTTGGACAAGCTTGTCTGCAATATGAGGAGCTATACACAGTGCTATGTGATTGTGAAGCCGTCATAAACGCTCGGCCACTCACCTATGTGATGGAGGATACGGAAGAGTTAATCCCATTGACTCCAGCGAGTTTTCTACAAACACTTTCTTGTAACGAGACTCCTGATTTGGATGCCATAGATAGTTCAGCTTTACAACAGAGATGGAAATATTTACAGAAGTTAAGACAAGATCTGAGAAGCAGGTTTAGAACTGAATATCTGACTTTACTGGTACACTATGGTCAAAGGAAGGAGCGAACTGTTAGTATTGGGGATGTTGTTCTGGTAGGAGACGACTCTTCAAAGCGAATCAACTGGCCGTTAGGTATCATCTTGGATTTATATCCAGGAGCAGATGGGGTATCAAGAGTAGCCAGGTTGAAGACTGCTGTAGAGGAGAGAGTGAGACCACTTCAAAGACTATATCCTTTAGAAATCTCTTCCAATGATTATAAGGATTTGAAAGGGGCTGAAACTGTACCCGATGTGATATCGCACACATTTGATGCAGGGGAAGTGAAAACAACTAGATCAGGCAGAAAAGTGAAAATACCAGAACGCTTAGACTTGTGATTGATGTATTAATTTATGCACTGTTAATGTAATGTTGCAATTTGTGTTTCAATTGAAAATTGCAAGGTGGGAGTATATGTTGAAGGATCTAGTAGGCCTTGCATTTCATATTTTTTGTTAACAGTTGGCAGGCCTACCAGTTTGGTTTTTTGATGTGAGTTCTGTGCTGTATGTGTTGACTAATGGCCGACGAGTTGTCTGAGATATATTGTCTTGTGGTTAGAAATAAAAAATAGTGTGTCTGAACTTTAACTTTATCCTTATTCGTAACACCTACAATAATTAATGTTTTCCAATAATTGAATTAAATTCCAGAAAGAAGTTGAACAAGAGTAACATCCAATAAATATAAAATACATGAGTATAATAATAACAATAATACCAATGGAAGGTAAATTCTAAAATTAACTGTCATACAACAACAAGCTACCAATGTCTAGACTCGTGGAAACTCATTATATATATCTCTATAATTGATTCTCTCCAACAATGTATACACTAAATTAATAATAATAAATTATTTAACAACCCTATCATTTATTCATATGTATGCCCTATCATGGATCCAATCCAATAATCTCTTATAAGCAGGGGCAATCCAAAGCAAAAATGCAAAACATTCAAAGGGCATTAAGTATAACTAAGTCACTACTAATCATTTCCACTATTACAATTAGTTTATTACTTCAACTATGATACTGCAGATTAAGAAGCTAATAAAGGGATGTAATCTTTAAGGTAAGGTTATATATATAAATCGATATAATCTATTTATGCAATGTCAAGCAACAAGAAGGAAAATTTAGATATAAATCTAACACCGTAATGTGCCAAGAAATAACTCCACCCAAAAATAACTACCCTAAAGTGGAGTCATACAATAATCTCAGAATAGCCAATAAATTTCCAAATTTACATTTAATAAGAATGCCCCAAGATTGAGAAGGTAGAATGAAAAAAAAAACCAAGTTAAACTTCAAACTTCAACTAAACCCAGAAAATGTTTGCTCACTTTATGATTACCTCGTTTCAAAAACATTTAATAATTCTGAATATCAAGGGATTCAAAAATCCCAAATGTAAGGATCAAAAGAGGCTGGAAATAACAAAATTGGAACAATGGCTAATATATATATATATAGTGACTAAGATATTCCCAAAGCCCCACAAATCAAAATAACAATAAATTTTCAAACTGCCCTATAATGGACTATAGTTGGTTAGAAAATATTATGTTGAAATATCAAATATAATTTAGTGTAACTATGCTTACTCTTAAAAAAGCACAGAATTTATTTTGAATAATACTGAGTGATTTTCAAAAAGCACTACCATGAACTACCATTGCTTGGAAAATGTTAAGTTGGAATATCAAATATAATATAATGTAACTTGGCTTATTCCTCAAGCGGCTCAAAATGTATTTTGAATAATATTGAGTGATTTTCAAGAAGCACTACAATGAACTAGCCTTGCTTAGAAAATGTAAAGTTGGAATATCAAATATAATTTAACGTAACTAGGCTTATTCCTCAAGCAGCTCAAAATTTATTTTGAATAATACTGAGTGATTTTCAAAAGGCACTACAATGAACTAGCCTTGCTTAGAAAATGTAAAGTTGGAATATCAAATATAATTTAAAGTAACTACGCTTATTCTTCAAAATTTATTTTGAATAATACTGAGTGATTTTCAAAAGGCACTACCATGAACTACCATGACTTAGAACATGTTAATTTGGAACCTCAAATATAATTTAATGTAACTATGCTTATTCATAAAGCAGCACAAACTTTATTTTAATAAGGATATGTCAACTAGCATATAACTTAATCAGTTTCCAAAATAATTAATCAAATGGGAATTCTAGTGACAGATAAATCTGACTAACAAACGACAATACAGAACTACACAAATAGAAGTGCCATGGAACGCAAAATCTGACATGTAAGCAATATGAAAAAGGAATAGCAAATATTTAACCAAGGTTAATACAAGTGTATTTTATAGAGAATGTAATTTAAATAAGCCAATCAAGAAAGATGCAACAGATATAAGGTATAAAACACAATGTATATATACATATTTGTTGAATTATGTTAGGTTCTGTATATATAAAAACGGAGAGCTGAATTTTATAAAGGCTAAATATGCCTAAATCTGAATGGGAATTATTATTTGTTCTAATCAAAGCGAAGAGCAAAAACTATGAAATTCACTCAGTAATATTTAAGGACAGAAATATCAAATAAAACCTAAAAGGTTATGGATTTAACAGAATAATTAAGAGCAAGGCATAGTATCTTATCTTAGGCAAATACCGCAGATCAGAATTAACAGTATAAGAAAATTAATATTTCCGGAATGTTTAAGGTAATGAAGGAAGGTTAAACAGAATTAAACATGGCAACCATGACACCTTGATTTTACACATGAGGAAATGCCGACGGTCCAATATAGATAATTCAGAGCTAGACAAATACTGTAATAGGCAAAAATATTAAATGTGCTTACATTTTTTTAATATACAAGAATAATGCTACAGCAAGGACTATAGTAACAATTTAATATCCAACGTGTAGAATATTCCAAAATAAAGTTAATATAGTTAACAAAGAAATTAACCTGTACGTTATATGACGTCATCACTCAGCTCATGAGTTGAAAACCTGTTTCAGCGAGTCCAAGTGACGTAGAGCATAGGCTTGTGTAGTGACAATGAATATTTCATCATAGGCAAAACTTTACATTATCGCTTGTAATAAAACCCGTAATACATCTTGGCATTAAGCAACACTACATATGTCATGTATCTATCAAGACCAGTTAAATATATATATATCATAACGGTCAAATATCTACAACTTTATGTCTGCACACTTTCCTACTGATTAAAACATTAAACTGAGTAACTAGGTTTCTTCCTGCAGAAGGCACCTCTTACATATATTGGTGTTATAAATGCATAATGGCATGTGCAACTTACAGCGGACGACGACAAGGCTCCCTGCAGCTGACAGGGAATCGACCTTCACAAGGCAAGTGCCAGCAACGATCTGATTCCGCTGAAGAGCGTGGGTTAGTCCTTGCCGACGCCATGCAGATGGCAGCACAGACACCAACATCGAAAACAATTGCAGCGAGAGGCGGGAGATCGCGGCAAAATTCAACCACGTTACATATAAGTTAGTCATATATATGTATATATATAAATTACGATTAAACACACTGTGTACACTCAGATGTTGTCGTCATTTGCGTAGAATGAGAGTGGTAACATTCTCTCTTTACAGTCAATGATGTGATAAGCACTGCATGTTAAACCACACAGTTTACATATGCACTGGTCGGTGGCGTCATGAAATCGGCTTTGATTACATATTGTGCCCCCCTTGGGCACAGTTTACATATGTTGGAAGTTTAGGACATATGATTTGTGAAGTAGACCTGGTTTCGACCATTCTTGCTAAATTAGTGACGCTACTGTTTAACATCCAAAAGGGCTGGGCACCCATTATCACAAAATGAACACTCGACAGATTAATATGATTTACTGGAAAGAGATTTTGAGTATATATATATGACAAATGGTATTTTCTGGAACAATTTTATTAATAGCTTTAACAAATTAGAATTACAACATTGTAAGATAAAATATTCCTTGTAAGGACGACCTTTATTTCTTGAATATAACCTTTGGAATGACTAAGAATAAAATCTATATATAGATTTTCTTGTTGCATACAACAACCTTGAGCACGGGCGATGCACCACAATAATTCTAAATAGACTTTGTTTAAAAAACCAACCCGTCTCTTGAAAAACCCTTTAAAACCCAGACTAATTGCAATAAATAAGTACTACACGTTCCAGAACACCCTGTACATAATGGCTAGTATTCCCCATGACTAGAAAAACCCAGTAATCTTTAGATTATCTATAAACAACAATGCATAGGGCAATCTCAATCTCTTAATGGCTTCTGTGCTGAAATACTACACGTAGAAAAAACCCACTCTAAATCATGCTAATGTCGGATGTCTGCCAAAATACTGAATTACTGTTCGGAAAGGCAAAGAACGTGATTAGAAGTTACACAACGGACGGACGTGATATTATTGACTAAAGAAAAACAGAATGAACACAAGCAATATTACATGAAATTTACATGGTTTAGGCGTAATTTCCAAAATCCAAACTTGACCGGTAAATAATTTATTAGAGAAAATTTATGAAATGTACAGAACGAAAATTTAGATAGCCGAAAAAGGGTGAGCACAAAATAGATTTAAATTACTGTTAGCATTGAAAAAGAATGTGGATAGGTCTCACCCAATTTTGCCGTTCTCTTCAGACATCGTGTTTCACGGCAGCAACGCCCACCAAACCACTCAAACTCAAGTTACATGTTCTTGACGCGAGCACTGGATCCCAACTGAAGGTCGCTTGTACCAGCCTCTACTCCCTAGCTTTTAACAGATGGCAGTGCGGTCTAGAAGCGCTTTTAAGAATTACCGAGAACCACGCTGTTTAGAGTGGGTAAAATATTGGTTTTACATTCTGAAGTTAAAAGCAGTTGGCAAAAATTACTGAGTGCTTTTAATATTAGCACATGAGCCGTTTTTCACGGCTGAAACTCCCCTGTCTGCCCAAAATAAAGTCGAAGACTTTATTTCCCCAAATTTCGTTTAAGCTTGAATCTATTACCCTTTTAGTTTTAACTGGATATCCTATATTATAACATAGCACTCTGAAAAAAAACACAACAAAACAAACACACAAAGCACAATCTTTAATCCTGCGACTGCCGAAATGTTTCCATGCCTTGCTCGATGCCCCGCAGCAACTTCAGAAATCCACGTTCGCTCTCATTTCTTAGAAAAGTTCCATCCATCTTGAACGACTCCACTTATTTCCCCCCGGGCGGGAGATAAGCACCAAACACCAACTGAAGAGAGAAGACCACGAGAATGTCCAGGCGCACAGGAACTGAGGTCACACCTGACCCCCACACTTCAGCAGGAAGCATCCAATCTGCACCCAACAGGTAGGATATCTGAGGGAGCCAACCAGGTCGAGCGGCATCCAGCTAGCAATCCCCATCACCAGGCAGAGCATGAAGAATGCAAGAGGCTTCGGCCAGAGATGAGAAGAACCGTTGAGGGTGGAACAACTTGTCTGAATAGGCGGTCACCATCGACCGTCCAAATAGCGGAACCATCTGAACTCAGGAGCTGCCAGACAGATCTTCAAAAACAGCAAAACACCGAATCGACTATGTGCAGAGGTGTGGAAATCCAGGAGGGCATGCCGCCAAGGGACACAGAAAATAGGAGAAAACATCAGTGAATAGATGGAAAACAGCTTAGAAAAGACAGGAGTGAGGTAATCGGGTTTAAATTACCAGCTCATAGTAATTTTATGTGATAAAGGATCCTGCACAGTAAGTTACTTCCAGCAGTTTTCAACTAATGGCAACTTGACTACTGCATGTCACAGGAACATAGCCTCTCCATCAATGCTTTACTGCACATCAATAGCTTGGGTGACTTTTTGCTAAATGCTTGCTCTTGAAGTAGGCTTCAACTTTATCCAAAATGCATGACTGCTTGGGTAAATATGATACTGTTGATGTGATTTCTGATGCCATCTTTAATTATCTGTCACTGGAGCCACAATGCATAGATTCTTCCAGAAGACCAATTGCATGGATACTACTGACAGCACGATTTCTTTGTTTAGACCTTTTGCTGTCTACCATACCATAGCATGAGTTCCATAAAACCAAATTTCCACCCTCCAACACTCGGCTTTTCCTCCTAGAGAATTTGCTCCTACCACTCTCCTTGCAGGCCTCTCAGCTATTTGGTGCAACAGCATGTTTCTGCAACCCACACTGCAGCTCAGCAATGCGCCAACTCAAAGGTGCTTCTCTTTTGATTACAGGAACCATTAACTCCAGACGTCTCCGGAGCAGGAACCACCAATGGGCCGGCACAAGACAGGACTCGGTCAGCCAACAAGGAGAAAAGAGAGGCAGAACAGTCCCCCCATCTAAATCCAGTTACCATTTCCGGGCCGAAATACACGGCCTACGGACATCATTCTTGGGCAGAGCATAACCAAACTGCAACATAAAATCCATACGCACAGTACACGTGCAACAAATACATAGCATGCACAATTTGACCATTAAGAGTAATTTAATTATACTTTCCTCTTTATACTTTATACTTTATACCTTTTTTCTTTAATAAAACAAATCCCAAAAAATGAATTGAGATCCAGTGTACATATTTATTACCCCATTTTCCGAACAAAGAAATCACGTTCTCCAACTTTCCTGAACGTACCCTAAAATCTGAATAAGTACCATGTTTAGATTTACTTCAAGGCATTCACTAATAGCACAAAATGGAAAAATGCTAAAGTCTTTAATTGGGGTCCCAAAAGTAAAGAAACTAAAGATTGACGTCTAGGGAATTCTTCACGAACTGCAACCCGACAACGGAACAAAATCGAAACGTCCAGCTCAATGGCTTCCGGAAGTACCAGTGAGCTGCCCACCCCGAAATATCTTAAAACGCAACCTCCTTACAGGAATTAGGAGAAGCACTTCAAAACGTATTCGTGGATCCATCCTTCCTCCCAGCAAGAAGTAAGAGGGAGCCCCAAAATACCAAGCAAAACCCTACATTGAATTAAGTAAACTTTAGCAAAATTATAGTTTAAATCAAACGCTTTCCAAAATGCCAAAACCCAATTTTGGTTTCATGATATTACCCCAAAATAGCGATATTCCATAACCCTGATCCAAACATTAAAAACTTTGAATACAGCTAAAGAACAACTCTAATTCTTCTTCAAAATTTTAATAGAATATCCAGGACAGATGCTAAATCACTTTAATTTCACTCCCTTTGAGGATCAGCTAGACCCGGTTTCAAATGGGACACATGGCACCGACGTCTTTTGCCATCTAAACAATTCTGCAAAAGGACGGTAACGGGTATAAGAAAAGATAGAATCCTATAAGGTCCCGAAAAACGTTCAGACAATTTTGCGGCTACCTTATTCACTGCACTACTCTTGGGAAAACTTTTCACCCACACGGCATCTCCTTCTTTAAAGGGGACGGGACTACGGCGCTTATTGTATCTTTCCACATTTCTTCCATGTGAAATCTGCAAATACCTGCCGCCCTGTTCCACATATCCTTGACTTGTCCGGCCCGATCCGGACCTGGCAACAAATCCTGGATAGACCACAGGTTCGACAAAGGATTATTAGGCTTGAAATTTAACATCAAAGAAATAGGAGAGAAACCATGCGCCTCATGGCGTGCCGAGTTAAAAGCGAATTGTAACCAGAATAAATTCTGGTCCCAGGAAGCTTGGTCTTGAGCATGATACGCAATTAAGGCACTCCTTAAATTCCTATTGAAGCGTTCAGCCAAAGATGTTTGAGGGTAATAAGGCGACGTAGTACAATGCTTAATACCCAGATCGAAGCAAAACTTCCGGAAAGAGGCAGAAACAAAATAGCTAGCATTATCTGACACCAAATTACGAGGAAACCGGAACACAGAGAAAACCCTTTTAAAACATTCCACGGTATTTCTAGTGTTAGCATCCCGTACTGGAAAAAGCTACACAAATTTTCTGAAGGCATCCACAATAACAAGAATATAAAGGTTACCTGATCGCGACCGCGGAAACTTCCCCACATAGTCGATAAAGAGACGCCCAAAAGGAGCCTGAGGGACCTGAGAACTGAGGAATCCCAAATTGCTTGCCTGACTAGGCTTAGCTTGAGCGCAACGAGCACATGCTCGCACTCGGGCCCTTATGTCCGATTCCATACCACGCCACACAAAATACTCCCGAATTTTGGCTCTGGTCTTTAACAGTCCCAAATGTCAGCCCACCGGAGACTCAGGAAAAAAACTGAATACCATGTCAATTAACACTGAAGGTAAAATAATATTTCCCTTCCTTAACCCTCGGTCAGCACTATGCAACACTCCCTTCTTCAGCACATACTGAGAGAGCACACGACCAGCTTGAAGATCTCTAATTAACGGGCCTAACTCAGGGTCGGATTCTTGATGGAGGGCCATAGATTTATAGGCCAAACGAAATTCTGACATAATGCCACTGACTAAATGTACATCCTCAGACCCACACATAACAGCACTGACCTTACTTTCTTCAGGGCTTGCTAATGACTCTGAAATCTCAATTTTCTGATCTTCTACCAAGTGGTCAGGAGACATACTGAACATGCGCGATAGCGCGTCTGCCACTGCGTTCTCAGAAGCTCTGATATGCTTAGCAGAGAACTTAAACGCTGAAAAACGGACAGCCCAGCGGTCAAGTCGCCCAGTGGTGCGAGGTTTAGCCAAAACCCAACATAGGGCCTGACAGTCAGTCTCTAGGTCAAACTCGGTATGCTCTAAATACATCCGAAATTTCTCTACTGAGAAAAGAACAGCTTACGCCTCCAACTCGTAAGCAGAATAGGCCCGCTCCTGAACAGTTAATGTCCTAGAGGCATAAGCTATCGGCTTACGACCGTCCTCAAAATTCTGTAATAATACCGCGTCCAAAGCTACCGACTAAGCATCGGTCTGCAACACAAACCTCTTAGAAAAATCAGGGATACTCAGAATTGGCGGATTCATGACCATCTTTTTCAATATTTCAAAAGATTCTTGTTGCTCGGAACCCCATTGGAATTTCATACCCTTCTTTCTGAGAATGTTCAGAGGCGCAGCTCTATCCGCCAGATTTGGTATGAACAGATGGAAGAAATTAACCATCCCCAGGAACCTGGCCACTCCTTTCGCATCTTTGGGAGGCGGATACTCTCGGATAGACTTAGTCCTATCAGAGTCAATCGTAACCCCTTCAGGTGACACAACATGACCCAAGAAAGAAAGCTTTGATGAAGCCAAGGTGACTTTAGCTGGGTTCACGGTCAGACCAGCGTCTTTGAGCCGATTCAATACCAGCACAATATGGTCTACATGTTCCTTAAAGGTTTCAGAGTATATAAGTAGGTCATCCAGGTAATGTATCACAAACTCAAACTTAACGTCACCAAATATTTGGTCCAGAAGGCGCGTAAGAACCTTGGCGCCAGTAGCTAACCCGAAAGGGACTCTAGTAAAGTCGAATAAGTTCCAGTCAGTATTGAAGGCCGTTAGCCTTCTAGACTTCTGAGATAATGGGATCTGATAATATGCTTGGTTAAGGTCGAACGAAGTAAAATAATTCGCCTTCCCAAACCAACTAAATGATAATTGGATGTCTGGCAAAGGCACTGAGTCTATCTTGATCTTTGAATTTAAATACCTGTAATCTACCACTGGTCTGAATTTACCTTCCCCCTTTTCGACCAAAAACATGGGGCTACTGTAATTAGAACTGGAGGTAGTGATGACCCCATCATCCAACATTTGCTGAATAAGTTATTTCATGACCTTAACCTTGGGAGGAGACAGCCTATATGGCGACCTACGCACCAGTGTATGATCGAGCAACTCTATATCATATTCTAACAAATGGGTGAGGCCCAATTTAGTAGTCAAAACTTCCGGATAATGTTCTAAGACCCCATTCAAAATTCCCCTTTGTTCAGGTGATAAATGATTCAAAACATTGCCTCGTGAACTACAATCCCAACCTGAATCATCTCCCAAATCGGCAGTCAAAAGCACTTCACACTTTTTGCAAGAAACAGAATCAGTGAATGGACCCTTATAGAAAGAAATTCTGATTTCAGGTGAGAACTTGAAATAAATGCATTCCTTAGCAAAATCCAAAACTAACCCGAACTTTTCCCCAAAAGGCACACCCAATATGAAAGGTACGGATAAATAAGGGGCTATCCAGAATTTAATCTCCCAAGAAAAATGGGCGATTTTAATCTTAATCTCCGTTCACCCCAGGAATTCCATTTGCAAGGAATTAGCCACCAGGCAAGAAATTTTTTCTTTCGCTATAGATTTCTTGCAAGCCTTGTCAATTTTCAGGTAAACAAATTCTGACATAATATTAATGGTGGAGCCACTGTCCACTAGACCCGCTACCTCGAGATTGTCACATTCTACTTTAACATAGGGCAAACCTCTCTTCGAAAACCCCTGAATACGCTCACCACGCTCAACAGCATTCACCTTTTGGGAGGGTAATCGTCTATCATGATGAATAATACTGGGAAAATCAAAACCACTACCTATAGTCTCGTTCGGGGTCTACTAGGACAATTCCGCCGAATGTGCCCACGCCTATGACAATAAAAACATGACCTGTTTTCGGCAGCACTGACAGATGGCCTAAATCCCTGACGATTACTTACTGTAACAGTTTGCACAGGCCTATCCCTATAACCTGAACTATCAGTTCTCAACCCATCAGATAAAGCCACAGAATTAAGTTTGGCACACAAAAGATTTAACTCGTGGAAATTGGTAGGCCTGTCTTCAAAACTAACCAAACTCCTATTTTTCGGAGACATGCCATCTAAGATGTGTTGAACAATTTGGGCTTCAGGTTCTATCAGGCAAAAAGCTTCGGCATAGCACCTAACATTCTGGACATAATCACAAAGCGGTTCATTTTCTGCCTGGACGCGATAATACATTTTACACAAATATCGCAATCTGTCTCTAGATGAAAAATAATAATCAAGTAAACTCCCGTGGAATTCCAGTAAGTCCTTATCTTCCTTGACGGCTCTACCCGCCAACTCCTTTAAGCTTCCTTCCAAATTCGCGAAACATAAAGCCAAAATCTGTTTGACATTAAATCCAAAAATTTCAGTTTGGCACCTAAGTTCAGTCAAAAATATTAAGAACCTAACAACTTCATCCAATGAGTGGTCGCTAAAATTCTCTAACTTGGCTAGTAACTTACCAAGCGGATGGGGTAATTTGGCAAAATCATTATACCTTTCAGCACCCCTATTGTGAACAATGTGCACAGGAGACTGTTGAGTTTCTTTAATACTAACAGAATCATTCGCAAAAAATGTTTTAGGCGAAATTCCAAAACCTCTCATTACATTCCCAGCTAATTGATATCTAATTTTGTCTTTTTCCAAAGAAATCTCCTGGACAAGTATCCAAAGGAATTTACTATTTTCCGACGACACATCTAATTGTAATAGATCCTGTATTCTATTTGACATGTGGTTCAATTTTGCCTGAAAACGTTGTGCCTGCTTTTGAGATAGGCCACCTTCCTCACCTAGTTCCCGACATTGCTCGAAAATTTCTTCCGTCCTAGCAATAAGGCCGGTACCTCTAACTGTGGCTTAATATGTTGTAAGTTCTTAATATCAACAGGAATAGTCAAATTATCCTTCAATATCTTGGTTAAATTTGGAACGGAATCGTCTGGATCCACTGTGATACCTCGGACTGATAATTCATAAAGAATATCGGCTTTCAACAGAAACTCAAGTGGTACATATGTTCGGTTACTCACGATGAATCAAGTTAAAAAATTTTAAGTTAATAGAAAAATGAAAGTTAGGTTTCAGAAAAATAATATCAATTAAGTTTCAAAATTTAAGTTATGGATTGAAAAATAACTGTTAGGTTTCGAAATACCAAAATCAATGAAGTTAAGTTTCAGAAATAATACTAATGGCCGAGTGCACCAATCTCGGTATTCAGAATACCGCGGTAAAGTTGCTTAGTTTACCCTGGTAAAGTCATATTTTCGTTGCATCGTGCTCGGTTTCGACTTTTACCGCCGTAAGATGCAAACGTGCCGTGAAGGAGCTGTAAAGTGAGAAAACCGCTGTTTTCTTTCCAAGATGGAGATCAGCGTAATGTATCATATTTATGATATCTAGGCCAAAAGCTAATTGAATATAACGAATAATGAGAGATAGGTGGGATCTATTTGAAGAATGAACGATGGTGCATATCTTTGCAAATACTGTGCTGTAACATCGATTGAAATTACCTTCCTTTCTTACCTCAACAAAACCAGGTCCATCGAGTAGGCTAGTGGGCGTAACCACGATTAGTACGATTATTACAGTATTTATGGTGTTTGAATTCAGACGACATATATACGCAATATAATAATCCATTTTATCCTTATGAACATTTATTACTGAACAATAAGGCAAGAAATAAATGAAATATGGAAAACCAGTGGGCCTAGGCCAACTTTGCAGTCAATGGCTACATACATCGCGATATAGCCTATGTACCGGTATATAGTGTATGTAATCAATTTATCATACTTGCACATAGACACGAACATAATTATAACAGCCCTTTCATGGCTATGTAGATTGTTTGCACCTAAAATTTCCACTAGTCGAACGGGAATAAAAGTGAGGCTATGTCGAACTCATGGTGTTGCTTTGCCTTGGATTGCACAGGTGTGAGAATTATTCTTTAAAACATAAATGTTATTTTATTGAAATGTACAGACAGGTGGGATCTATTTGAAGAATGAACGATGGTACATATATTTGCAAATGTTGTATGTAACATCGAATGAAATGACCTCATCCAAACCAGGTCCATCCAGTAGGAGTAATCAACTGATTTTCACGATCGTTACAGTATCTATGGTGTTTGAATTCAAAGTCAGACATATATACCCAATATAATATTTCATTTTATCCTTAAGAACATTATTATTGAACAATAAGGCAAAAAAATAAATGAAATTTGGCCTATAGACGAGCCACCGTGACTGGAAGACGTGCAGAGAGAGAGCGAACCTAGCGGCCATGGAAGAAACCAACACAAATCAACACAAAATTTTTCCATGGGATTTGCTTCATAGCAGAGTAACCGCGATATTTCCAAGCATTAGCAAACCGCGATATTTTAGCAATGGTGCACAGAGATTTTGAAAATACCCCGGTATTACGTTTACCGCGGTAACGAAACGGCTGAGAAAACCGGAGAATGGTGCACTCGGGCATAAGAGTAGAAATTGACTGTTAGGTTTCGGAAATCCAATATCAATAAAATCAAGTTTTCAAAATTTAAATTTAAAAATGAAAATGGCTATTAGGTTTCAGAAATAGCACAATGAAATTAAATTCCAAAATTTTGAATTAGAAATCTCAAATAACTGTTAAGTTTCTGAATTATAATATCAATGAAATTAATTTTCAGAATTTAAAGTAAAAATACCAAATAACTGTTAGGTTTCGGAAATCTAATATCACTGAAATTAAGTTTCCAAATTTAAATTAAAATTTGAAAATGACTATCAGGGTTCGGAAATATGTCAATAAATTAAGTTTCAAAACTTCAGTAAAGAATGCAAAATCGTGGTTAAAGTAGAAGTATAATATCAGTGAGGTTAAATCTCAATAAGAATAACCACACGATCCAGAACTCCAAAATTTACTCAAGGTGAATTTAAGTTACTTCAAAATAATACAGCTATCATGAAACATGAAAAATAGGTTAGTGAAAAATTCAAAAAGAAATCCAAAATTCTTAAAGTCCTCAGGTAGCAAATTTTTTTTTAAACTTTAAGTTAGGGTGGAACTAAGCAATGAAAAATCACTCGCGTAACAAAATTTGAAAAAGGGAAGCTGTAGCAAAATTTTGAAAGGGCAATGCTTTAGTAAATTTTGAAAAATCAATGCCTTAGCAATTTTTTGAAAAGTCAATGCCGTAGTAGTTTTGAAAAAAATCAATGCTTTAGTAGATTTGAAAAATCAATTCTATCACAAGTTTGAAAAACTGAACTACTCAACATGCCAGTAGTAAAATTGTACGTTAATATACTCCCAATATCATAATGTTTAATACAAACAGGAAAAGCTGAACTACCATAAGTGCCGATACAAAATGCAGATCCAGCCTAACCTTAGGCACTGGATCAAAATCTAAGTGGTTGAAATACTGTTGAAAATTCCCCAAAAAATCCAAATTTGAAAAAGGCAATTCTCGAAAAATGTACTGAATGGAAAACAGAGCGCAAATTTAGAAAAAATGGGGTCAAAAACCTAACCACGCTCTGCGATAGCACTTATTTGTGCCCCCCTTGGGCACAGTTTACATATGTTGGAAGTTTAGGACATATGATTTGTGAAGTAGACCTGGTTTCGACCATTCTTGCTAAATTAGTGACGCTACTGTTTAACATCCAAAAGGGCTGGGCACCCATTATCACAAAATGAACACTGGACAGATTAATATGATTTACTGGAAAGAGATTTTGAGTATATATATATATATATGACAAATGGTATTTTCTGGAACAATTTTATTAATAGCTTTAACAAATTAGAATTACAACATTGTGAGATAAAATATTCCTTGTAAGGACGACCTTTATTTCTTGAATATAACCTTTGGAATGACTAAGAATAAAATCTATATATAGATTTTCTTGTTGCATACAACAACCTTGAGCACGGGCGATGCACCACAATAATTCTAAACAGACTTTGTTTAAAAAACCAACCCATCATCATCATCCTATCATGTATTAGGCCTAGGGGCCCGTTACGGTCTCAATCCATCGTTTAAGGGGTCTGCCCAATGATCTCTTGCCTGATGGTTGGTAATTTAGAATTTGACGGGGTATTCTTGTTCGGCTCATTCTTCTTACGTGGGATATCCAGTTGTTTCTATATTGTTGTATATAGTCCATGATTGGTTCTGCTTGTAATTCTTTCATAATATCATAGTTTCTTTTGTGATCTGTTCTTGAGTAGCCTGCGGTGCGCCTCATAAATTTCATTTCTGATGTAGTTAGTCTCTGTGTATCCCTACTACGTATTGTACAGGCCTCACTGCCGTATCACAATATCGGTCTGGCTAATGTTTTGTAGATTCTAATACGTGTGTGTTTCTGTACTATGTTAGATTTGAAAATGTTATTAATTATTCCTGTTACTCTGTTGAATTTGATAATTTTTTGACTGAAATCTTTTTCTTCTTCATATGAGAGTTGATATCCAAGGCAATTAAATGTATTGGTTTGTTCTAATGTTTTATTGTTAATGACAATTTTACTGCGAACTGGATCTTTCCCAATAAAGGCCATGACTTTAGATTTTTCTGTTGAGATTTCCATATTGTAATTTTTTGCAATTTGATGGAATGAGTGAACTGAACGTTGAAGGTCATCTTCTGAGTTCGCTATAAACACAATGTCATCTGCGAACAATAGGATGTCCAATTTATATAATCTATTAAGTGGTATGCAACCATGTGGTTTTAATCTCCATTCTTTAATGGCAGAGTTCATGTATATTATGAAGAGCAGGGGCGAAAGACCGCAGCCTTGTCTGACACCTTGTTTTATTGGTCTGCAATCAAACAGTTTGTTTTCCATTTTAACTTGTATGTAGTTATCTTTGTAAATATCATATATGGCTTTGATCAATTGATCCGGGATTCCATCATATGCAAGAATTTTTATAATAATTTGTTTCTATCGACTTTATCGAAGGCTTTCTTCAGATCAATAAATGCCATGTGTGTCTCAACATTAAATTATCTGTGCTTTTCTATTAGGAGTTTCAGAGTGAAGTATCCATCAGCACATGATCTTCCTTTCGGAATCCATTCTGAGCTTCATCAAATGTATTTGCATAGTAATCAATTAATTTTGATTTTAACAGTTTGGTGTATATTTTATAGCCTGAATTCAGCAGGCGTATCCCTAAAGTTATCGCAATTATTTATATCTCCTTTCTTGTGTAGTGGGATTACAGTGGCTTGTAGCCAACTTTTAGGGGGAGGACCTTCATTATAAATTCTATTTAAAAGTTTAAGAGCCTTTCATTAAAGGCATATCCTGCATATTTGAATAGTTTTAAATTAAGGCCATCTTCACCTGGGGCTTTGTTATTTTTGCATTGGAGTAGTGCGGTTTCTAGTTCTTCAAGTGTGAAAATATTTGTAAAGTTATTGTTAGAGGACAGGAGATTTATGTTTGCATTTTTTTGCTGCCATAAATTTTGAAAATAGTCTATCCAGTTTTCTAAAGGTATTGTATTTAATTTTACTCTTTCTTGTACTTCTCCATTTAGTTGTTTTAAAATTTTATATGTTTTTGGATTTGGTCTTGTGATATCTATTTCCAGTTGGGTAGTAAAAGCATTCCAACTTTCTCTGTGATTCCTTCTGACTTCCCTTTTTGATATTGCTATTTTCTTTTTGTACTCTATTTCATCGGCAAGTGTCGTAGTTGATAGGTATTTTCTGAATGCTTCAAGTTTATCCTCAATAATTTTGGCTAGGTTTTCGTCCCATTTACGTAAACCATGTCTTCTCATCCATTTCTTCTTTTTTCCTATGCTTTCGTTGGCAGCTGTATTTATAATATATTTTAATCTGCTCCATTCTTCTTCTATAGTGTTGCCAATTTCTACATTTAATAGGTTTGAAACTCTCTTTTGGTAGAGCCAGCGGATACTAGGGTCATTTAGTAACTGTACTTTGAAAGTGTATGTGGGTCGTGTAATGAATGATTTCTTCTTAAACCATCTTGGAGGAAATCGTGCTGGGGCCACTACCAGGTAATGATCTGATTCAATTTCGAAGCTACGAAATACGCTCGTGTCTAATATGATATCTGCTAATTTCTTGTTGGCAATTACATAATCGATTATTGACTTTTGGCCTCTGGCTTCCCATGTATATTTATGACTGTCTATGTGTTTGAAGTGGCTATTCATAATTTTTAATTGGTTGTATATGGCAAAATCTGTTAATCTTTCTCCATTTCTATTCGTTGTGTTTTCACCACGTGTGCCTATGTATGGTCCTCTTTTAGTATTTCCGATTCGTGCATTTAAGTCACCCATAAGTAATAAATAATCGGATTGAGGTATTTTATCTACAATTCGTTGCAGTTTCTTGTAAAATTTATTTTCATCTTCTGCGCCTTCAACTGGAGCATATACAACAATAGTTGTTAAATATCCTCTGAAAGTTTTGATTCGTAATTGAATAATTCTTTCGTCCCAATAAGTATAGCTATGTATTGAAGATTTCAGGGATTTATGAACCATAATCATTATGCCTGCTTGTGCTCTTACATTTTTATCGACTCCACTATAAATTTGAATGTAATTATTGGTTTCTTTTGTGCCTTTTAATCTTCTCTTGGTTTCTGATATCACTGCTATATGAATTTTCTTCTTATTCAAATTTTCATCCAGTTGATCATCTTTGTGGTTTATACTACAAACGTTCCAGGTTCCAAAATTCATTATATTATTTTTCTTTTTCCAATTCGTGTCCGTTAACAAGCCTGGGTCGGAAACCATTTGGAGAAGTCCTTTTACGCTTTCTTTGAGACTTTTTTAGTAAGATAAGTCCTCTCAGCAGGTTACTGGCCCGAAGAGAGCAAGTCCAGTGGTGGGGCTGCCACCTTGGCCTCTGGACAGGCACAGTTAACAATATTAATTTTTACAAAGGATGGGGAGTCAGCCCATCGCCCAACCCCCAACCTGGAGGACCAGGGGACTTGATTTCGGAGACCCAACTCCTAGGAGATTGCCTTCACCATGGCTATAGAGATTCTCCTTCCCTTCGCAGTAGGTTGCCTAACTGAACCTCGGGTGCTGCCGTTGGCTTACTTGAAGCTCCCCCGCCACCAACCCAGATGTGAATCCTGCTGCCGATTCACACCATCCTGACAGGCCTAATCTCGTGTTACCCACAAGCAGCCCTGCCAGAACCTCCATCTCTCGTTAGCTCACCGATCCAGTCCGCCGAAGGGATTGGTTACCACAACCTTGGACTGGATTACTCGGCTTGATAGGGTCCACCACGTAAAGGTGAGAGCGGAGTTGGAGTGGAGAGGCTAAGGGATCTCTCTTGATGAGGTCCTGTATGACGCTTCACACTCCCTTGGACCCCCCCCCAAAACAAACAACCCGTCTCTTGAAAAATCCCTTAAAACCCAGACTAATTGCAATAAATAAGCACTACACGTTCCAGAACACCCTGTACATAATGGCTAGTATTCCCCATGACTAGAAAAACCCAGTAATCTTTAGATTATCTATAAACATCAATGCATAGGGCAATCTCAATCTCTTAATGGCTTATGTGCTGAAATACTACACGTAGAAAAAAACCCACTCTAATTCATGCTAATGTCGGATGTCTGCCAAAAATACTGAATTACTGTTCGGAAAGGCAAAGAACGTGATTAGAAGTTACACAACGGACGGACGTGATATTATTGACTGAAGAAAAACAGAATGAACACAAGCAATATTACATGAAATTTACATGGTGTAGGCGTAATTTCCAAAATCCAAACTTGAACGGGAAATAATTTATTAGAGAAAATTTATGAAATGTACAGAACGAAAATTTAGATAGCCGAAAAAGGGTGAGCACAAAATAGATTTAAATTACTGTTAGCATTGAAAAAGAATGTGGATAGGTCTCACCCAATTATGCCGTTCTCTTCAGACATCGTGTTTCACGGCAGCAACGCCCACCAAACCACTCAAACTCAAGTTACATGTTCTTGACGCGAGCACTGGATCCCAACTGAAGGTCGCTTGTACCAGCCTCTACTCCCTAGCTTTCAACAGATGGCAGTGCGGTCTAGAAGCGCTTTTAAGAATTACCGAGAACCACGCTGTTTAGAGTGGGTCAAATATTGGTTTTACATTCTGAAGTTAAAAGCAGTTGGCAAAAATTACTGAGTGCTTTTAATATTAGCACATGAGCCGTTTTTCACGGCTCAATATGCGGTGGTGAAATTCATGGGCCGCTATTCTTGTGTATAGATGGCGCAGATCGAAGTTGGCTTCTTTCCACTGCTTCATGGCTGGGGTGCGGTAGAAGTCTTATTACTTTTTTCTCTGCCTTTTGCTACCTCTCGTCTAGGAATCTGCTGCAGGCTGGAGTGACTTCGAGGTCATCTGTACGGAGAAGATCCTCTATGAAAGAATTTGTGTTAGTCAGGTCATAGGCGATTCTATTCTTCGTGTATTTCTAGACACAGAGCGTTCTTTTCAGATATGATGCCTTGATTCTATCCAGTTTCTTCATGTTGCTGTAGGCCTATGTTAGGTGTATCCAAAAGAGCCGGATTGCGTATGAGGCGATGGGTGCGATTTTCAGGTGGAAGAGGCTGATCGCCTATAATCATATATGTTTACTTGATTTTGTCAGCTAACATATTTTCATTGCTTTATATAATTTATTTTTACACTTATTACTTTTGTCTTTTTCTTTACATTCTTCATGCTTGCTTTCTTCTTAATCTCTCATTCTCTTTACTCTCTCCTATTCTCTTTACTTCTTACCTTACGTCGGTAACTATCCTAAGTTTCCTACATTTTTTTATACCTATTTCATATTTGTGTTATTGTAAATACATGATGTATTGCTAGCATAGTCATGAACATTGTAATTGGGTATATACCTGCAATGATCATTCTTGATTAAATAAATACCAGTGCACGCTCCTCCATCCACATTTGAGTAAGTTCTTTATTCTGACCATGAATGTACAACTTGTGAGGAAGCCCAGTGTCAATCAAGTGAAAGCCTATTATTTTCAATAATGTTTCTTCGTCCATTTCCCATTCATGCTATAATGGTGGAAACTCGATCTTCCTACATCCAGTGTCATTAACCTAACCTACTTGCTTCTTTTGGATACTTACTGCACACATGAGTCCTTGTCAGTTAACAAAGCTGTACCTTTTGTTATATCTGTTATCGCAGACATGGAATAAAGCCTAATGATATTCGAAACTTGAAGTTTATATTATTTCAATCTTATTTGTCTGTATTTCCTTTCTATTTCCTAATTCATCAGGCTAAACATTCGACATTCCATGATGCGACTATGTGCGCATGAGCTCAAGTAATCGATTTATCGATCGATATCAAGATTAAAATAGCGCTACTCTTTAAAAAATTTGTACTCTTCTTCTAACACTTGTTCTAAGTGATTATTTATTTTCACGTAAACAACATATTTATTACCAGCTAAATTTATATCATAAAAAACATAGTATGCAAATCAATCCATTATGTGCATTGGAGAATCTCCGAAATGTATAAAGGCCGCCTTCGGCAATTAATTTCAGACTCTTTCTTAATTCTTCAACAATGAACTTGCCACACTTTTTTAAAAATATATTTTATTTAAATGGTCAATGAAGGCGGAGGTGTATAATTTTCTTGCCAGTGGCTTATGAGTTATGAGAAAAAAGTCATCAATATTACTTGTTAAAATTCATATTATGCACTTTCTTATTTAAATACTCTGTTTACTAGCGGATCTGTGCATAATGATTTAACTTGATTGCATTAGTGTCATTTGAAGGAGGTAACTATACATAATGATTTAGCTAATCTACCATGAGTAAGCAATTAAGAAGCAATAACAATCTCCATTACCGCCTTATTGGGAAAAACAGTTAAATGCCAATTCTCCGTGTGTTTATCCTAAGTGCTCTTAATAGCGAAGTTGGTTCTTTTAACAAGGTAATTATTATGTAATTGGAAACTGACAACATAAATTATACTCTTGATTGCATAATTCTTAGCGTTGTTATTACATCCTTTACTTGGAAATGATCTCATAGAAAATTATATATTATGCTTAGTGTTTTTAATCTAACAGAGGTTACATTCTACGATTATGTAAAGGGAAGAAAAATATATTATCGACATACTATTAAGGCTACTAATGACAATAACCAAAATAAGTGCTAGGTGTTCGCGCGCAAGGTGTATGCTCGTAGAGCGCAGGTCCTTTGTTTCGACCCTGTCACTCTTGAAGGAAGATCAGTAAAATGGATGAGCTTTTCTGATTTTATTACTTTTCTATTGAGCTTTATGTAATTGTTCATTTTATTCTATTTCATGTTAATTATTACTAGAAATCCTTTTGAATGTCAATGCCTGGTTAATCCAATGTTATGATGATTCACATTTATTTATTTTCTAATAGCTGTTCACTTATTTTTCTTATTGCTTTTCTTAGTCTCGTTTTCCTTGGTTTAATTTTCTTGGTCTTGTTGTTGGTTTGATTTCCTTAGTCTTGTTTTTGTTGGTTTGGATTTCTCGGTCTTGGTTTTCTTGGTCTTGTTCTTTGTGTATTTCTTCTTCATCGCCTTCTTCTACTTCATCTTCCTTTTCTTTTTATTTATCATTATTATGTTATTCTTCTTCCTCTACTGAAAGCTATGTTTTGTTGCTATCGTTGCTACAATCTACATCTAAATACAGTTTGTATGCTTCATTGTCTGATCACTTTTTGCAGTTTTATCTGAACAGTTTCTAATTTTTTTCCCTCAGGAATTTAAAAAAATAGTAAAAAACCTAGAGAGGCCGTTTTTCTTTCCTAAAAGTGAGTGTTGATCGTTATGTAACGAGTAAATTATGTTTGTATGTATTTTCCTATTAGTTAAATATTGAATGGGATCACCAGAAAAATGAAATATTATAATGGCAGGGACATGTTTCTTATTTCGTAGATCACTGTGCAAATTCTACATATGCCATGTCCCTGTTCTTAACCAACAATTGTTGTGTGTTTTCGTACACCTGTTTTTATTTTCCTTTCTTTTGTGTATTCTCTTGAACCGTGATAGGTTCATAAGCCTGGTGTGCAGAGATTTGCATATTGTTCCGCGCGCAAGTTTCTATCTTAGTATAGATGTCGCACAGAGTTATTTTCCGGCGAGACTAGCGCCACTAATCTTGTTTAGCTTAGGGGGTGTTTCCCGTAAGCTTGGAGCATTCTGTTCTTACCTTCAGCTCAGAGATGAGATCCTGATTGTTCGCCGTGATTGCGAAGGTTGAACGACCGACGGGTCGTCTCGTTGCGAGATACCAGCATGTTGTGTAGTTAAGTTATTTCTCAGTGGGCAGTTGCCGAAGAGATTTGGTTTTCAGGTGACCTATATGTATACTATATAATTCTATTTCATGGTTTTGCTTTGTAAATTTAAATTAGTGCTCACCTGTTTTCGGACATCAAAATTCTGTTCTGGTTTCGTGTTTTGTTTTCAAATATTCTTTCGGGGGATTTAGAATTCTGGTTTTGGCTTTTGAAATTCTGTCCGCTGTTGGGGTTTATGAATATATTTTCTTGGGTGGGTTTAAAGTTCAGTCAAATGCAGTTCAGGGTTGGTTTAATTTTTGCTGGTGCTTGCTACTATTCTGCTCGCAGATAATCTTGGGAATTTCCCTCTTATTTTCACAATGTAAAGATCTGCACAATTGGGCCTATGATTTTTGGAGCCCTAGTCAATAATATAATCTTGAACCTTTTTAAAGTAAATGCAGTTTATATTAGTAATTTCTTTTAATGAAAGTTCTATTTATTCACACATTCTGTTTATGCAATAAATTGTTTGAATTCTGAAATTACATTTATCGTGATTCCCTTTCTCTCCTTCGTGAGGCCTATAAATACATTTTTCTATTTTTATGCTTAATAATAATTACAAGCTCAGACGTACTAAACTAAATTTTGTAAATTTGGAGAATCCTAACGATCAATGGACCTGGGGTGCTGTGCGTCTTACAAGGGGCGGCGCATGCGTGGTAGCAGAGCGTGGTTGTTTAGGATTTTTGCTTTCCGTTTTGTAAATTTTTTTACGCTCTGCTTGTTCATGTTTCATTCAATAAATTTCTTTCTGATCAAATTAACAGTTTCAGTACTATTCAAACTAGAGCTTTTGTACGCATTGAGTTTTCACTGTATTACGTCCTACTATGAAGTTTAGTGGGACATGCACTTTGCTCGGATATGTTTCGTAGTTCAGCATTTTCTATTTTTAAATCGCTTCGTCAATAGTAGTGTTTATCACTTGACGTTAGAGCTAAAGTTCACTCATTCTTCGGCCAAACCAGTCTTGCTTAGATTTCATGTCGAATTTTTTTTAGATTAAGCGAAGTATTCGCATTTCTATGCTGCCAAATAATTACTATACTTGGATTCAGGGTAGGAACATAGTGTAGGAGATGTACCTGCAACTCAACGTTGCAATACACAACCGCAGTCTTACTCACTCCCTTTCATTCTGTATACAAGGAATGTGGAGAGCCGGCAACCTGCCTGAGAACCAGTTGCCGGCTTTCCCCACTCCTTGTCTACAGAATGAAAGGGAGTGAGTGAGACAGCGGTTGTGTATTGCAACGTTGAATTGCAGGTACATCTCCTACACTATGTTCCTACCCTGAATCCAAGTATATACTGGAAAAGAGAAACTTGATCTGCAATGTAATTATGACTTACATTTGAATAATTTGAACGGAATTTATGATATTTTGCATTCATGCCTATTGTGCTAAATGCGATAGCTATAGCATAGGGAATATTTATTGCAATTTTTGTGACTTTATGTGAAGTTCAGCATTTGAAATTCGCCTCCTGATAACTGTATTTAACAGTTTAAGTGAAACTAGTAAGTTTATGCGACTTTTCTAGACTTATTATTAATTCATGAATAATGTTATTGTGGATAATATTAACTTGACCTGGAAGTGAGTTAGGAAAATATAAATGCTAAATTACGATTTTGAAGTATATAACTTTTGGCACTTGCTTAATTATTGTCCTGTTAGCATTTTGACCCTTTTTTTGTATAGGCTTTCACTCTTTTGTAAAGATTTCATGATAAAGATAGTCTTGACGGTTTTTGGTAACCGTTGTATTTTTGGGGTTTTTAACCTAACGCTCCATATTTTGTCTACTCTTCGGCATAATTGTAAAACTGTATGCAAGTTTTAAATTTCACTTTCCAAATTAAAAGATATTTTTGAATTGATATTTATTTAATTTAAACTTCGAAATACTTTATCATAAATTATTGGATATTACTTCTTATAATTTTTTTCCAGTTTGAAATATTTCTAATCTAACATGGAAACTAGACTTAACGTACCAATTGAATTTATGCTGAAAGCCGATATTGTATATGAACTTAAACTACGTGGAGTTGAAATTGATCCCAATGAGTCAGTTCAGAACCTAACCAAGTTGTTGAGAGAAAATTTTTCTTCTCCGGTTGATATTCGGAAATGTTCTGATATTACACCGCAGTCTGAGATACCCTCTGTGTCAAATAAATTGGAAGAAATATTCAAGCAATTTAGTGAGTTTCAATCAGAGTCCACTTTATCTCCCAAACAAATACGAAGATTAGTGGCAAAACTGGACCAAATTTCGAATAGAATCTTTGATTTGTCAGGATTAGCTATGTCTGAGGAGTGTACCCGCGCGCCACTTCTTGAGCGCTCGATTTACGGGGAAGTGAGGGTCGGGGGGAACAAAACATAGCTATTCCGCCAGTCTTTCTGCAGTGTTGTCAACCAAAGAAATAACGTTTCAGCAGAATCGCGCGTATGGTATTTTATGTAGTGACTTTAATATACAACGATTTTAATACAGTCCAATAATATAACGTGGTGACGGTATTGCGTAACAATTAATTACACGTCATAATCCTTTCGTTATCAAATAAGTCATCAAATAAGAATATTATGCATAATATAGGCTCAATATTTTTACACTGGATGACTAATTTTAAGCATAAAGAAGAGTCTTAGCAGAACATGCTTCACCATTTCATGTTTTAAAACGTAAGAGAGGTAAGGCATCTAAAAGTGGAGAAAGCTATAGGCCTAATTTTAAACGTATTTAATACAAATTGTGAAAAGTAGCTCAACTTTCAGTCCATGAAATTGACATCAGAGTTCACGGGATCGTCAGAAATTAGCACATACGGAATTCTTAAAGAGGTGAGGAATTCTTAAAGAGGTGTTGGATGTACAATGAAGTGTTTGTGAAATCAGCAGTTCGAAAGATTGTATTTTTCCCCATAACTCGATGCGTCAGAAAAGATAATGTCAATAAATAAATAAGAATCCTGAGACAGAATGAAAGCTTAGTATTGTAGCCACTAGATGTCAGGGTGTATAGCGTACTTCGTGTTTCAATGTTGTCAGCTTAACCTACGAAGTTGAACGAAACATACCGAATAAGGACTAGGGAGCCGAGCGCTCAAGAAATCGCGCGCGGGTAGTATGCATTCCCTTGCCGCCCATAAGGAATAAATTGTTAAATATAAAGAAAAGTTAAAACCAGACACTGGAAGTTTATCTGCTTTTATCCATTTGGATATTAAATTCAGATAATTTAAGGGAATTGGAACTAGATTCTTCGAACCCATTTATTGATTCGAGATTTAGGCAACATCGAAACGATTTTAGAAGGCAACAAAGGTAGTAGGTTTCCTCAAGTGAATCGTTTGATTCAAGTGTAATTAATGCTTTTGAATTTTAGATAGAATATATTTACATATTTATCTTTTGGTATGATTACTTATTGGATAAAAATGATGTAGATAAATTTGCCTTAATTAATTGTGCTCTAGATTAGAGTCTGTGTCATTGTATTTTTTCTTGTGGATCAACTCTTTGGATCCTGAAGGCTTCGAGCCGGATCTCATGTAGTGTACAGGATTAATTTCCAAGACTGAGTTTGTAAATATTTTTTTTCCTTATTTTGGAATCTTAATTAATAGATTCTTAATAAATATGGATCTTACTGTTTTTGGCTATAATCAAAGAAAACGAAGGAGAAAAAGGTCGGGAGTAAAGAAAAATAAGATAATAAAGTTATCCTCGTATAGATTGTCATATAAGTTCAGTACAGACTATTTTCAAATTTAAAGATTTTTGTATGTACAAGCTAATGAGGCGTCTTTTAAAAATAATTTCTCTTTTTGAAGTGTTCTATTCTTATTTAATGGAAATTCCCAAAATTAAAGAAAAATAAAAATAAAAAAGGGATCTCAGCTGATTAACATGTATTTTCTATTTAATTGGGCTCCTTTACTGTGCGTAGATTTTACTTTCTCGCTTATACGTAGTATAGAGAAAGTATTGTGATCGTGACAAAAAATCGAAATCGAGTTAACACCGGGAAAGCATGTTTCACGATGCCTAGAAACCGAAAAACGTGTTTTTTGTTTGACGTCTGTCCGTCTGTCTGTCTGTCTGTCCGTCCGTCCGTCCGTCCGTCTGTGGACAAGCACAGCGGGTAAACGTTCATTGTATTTACTTCATTTTTTGAATTAAGGACTTTTTCGAAATTTTGTCGAGTCGCCCAGAAATTTAGTTTTACAACTGAAATATTAAGGGGACTTTTCATGAAAACTTTTTTAAAAATTTTGATTTTTGAAAAAATGGCTCTAACGATTTTAATAAAAATTTAAAATTGGAAACTCTTATCTATGACTAATAAAATGGCTATATCCGTATTTCTTCAAAAATGACTTAAGGGGTACTTTACTCGTATCCATTTTCAATTTTTCTAGATTATATCAATTACAGTAGGCGATACACGAAAACCTACCACAGTAAAGTTGTAGAGAAAATTAAAATGAACATTGTTTGTTTAACACATTTCTTTATACGTTTAATAGATATCAAGATAAAAACGAAATAAGTACGGCTTAAATGCGAATTTCAGAACATACATTTCAATTAAAATATGAATGACATTTTGTTGCCCCTAGTAACAAGAAAACTATAGGCCTAATGTACATTTATTGTTGTGAAATGCAACCAGTTTCGCTCAGTCGCAATGAACACACCAAAACCAATTACAGCGAGGTGATATGGGCTAACAGGGAAGAGGTCCTGAGTTCAAATCAAACCTTGTGGCCGCCCAAATTGACTTGGGTTTTTCATAGTTTCCTCATTCGCAAAGGCAAACGCCGGGTTTGTCGGACATGCTTACTTTCCATAACTCATCGCCGCTACGTCACTGGATATTATAATAGTTTAATCTGAATATCACAAAAGAAGACATCACTAAACAATAGAATCAGATGACACGAATGAGTTGCTACTATAGACTAATGGTTCACGCAACCATACTAAACACGTGATATAACCTACATGCAGTTGCGTGCAATATAACCTAAGTAGTAGTAGTAGTTGTGGCGAAATTCAATTATAAGTCGCCCCTTAAGTTCCGCCCATTCGATATTCACATTTGCACGGACTGTGAGATGTATTTTGTTTCTGAGCGAAACAGAGTGACCAACTGTCCTTATTTATTGCTGCAAGTGCCTTGCACCCACTATCCTTATATATTGTCGCAAGTGCCTTGTATTCACCTCTACATATAGCTAAATAATGCATAACACTAACCACATAGTTAAGTGCGCGAAGCGTAGGCGGCAGCCGTAGCGAAGCGCCCTTGCATTTTCGAATAATGTACGATACACTGTTTGTAGGTTTCGAAAATGTGGCATATTATATCTCCCGCGAAGTTTGTCAGCCTGTCACCTCTCGTCTAGTGGTATGACGTCACACCTCCAACGTCCAATCACGAGTTTCTTCATAATACGAGGAGAGAAGAATTCGCTAGATCGTGGTATAAAAGAAACTGCAGTGGTGGGTGGGTTGGGTGGGGCCGATTTATCCCAAGGTGCGACTTATATTTGAATTTTCCCGTAGTAGTACAAGAAGTACTAATAATATGCAGTTTTACTGTCATTCATTATTATTATTATTTCACGGTAAAAGCATTAAACATGAAGATCGACTCTGATGTTTCCGTTCTAGATACTTCTTAGTTTTATGAAAATGTAATAAATAAAATTTAATTGTCCCTATAATTTACTTTTTTCTGTGCTAGCCTTTAACACGTATATGCGAGAAAGTTTGTGCAATATATTTTTGCACCATTTATTATGATTACAGAGGCTCCTATAATGTGGTGCCACCACACCACACATCACTGATGTGTCAGTCATGTTGGCCTCACATAGCTGGGTGTACTCGCAGAGCTGTCGCCTCTTTCGCCGCCATTCTAGTGACCTAAAAGCTGACCACTATTGTCCTGGAGCAAACCTGGGGACCCCTCTGAGACGTCCGGATGTGGTATTCCTGGATTATATAGAACCTAGTTGAGAGCAGCTACGCCTTCAGTGGGAGCATGCCATGTGGGGGACGGTGGAGCATCCTTGTTGGTGGATGTCAGCAGACTATGCTAAACTTATAGCAGCTTGCAAACTGAGTTGCTGTTGCACTATATTAAGCCTGTAGCAGCCTGAAAATTGAGTTGCTGGTGGACTATGCTAAGTCTGTAGCAGCCTGGAAACTGATTTGGCTGATGGAAGCATGCTGAGATTGTTGCTGTCTTGCAATTATATTCTAAATATGGACTGGATGGCTGTCTTCTTAAACTTGACAGAAGCCTGTATATGCTGGAAGCAGAAGTGCCTAAGCTTGGTAGACTCTGTGCCACATGCTGCTGGAAAATAGAAGTGCATGGAAGTTGGATCTTCGCAGTTACATTGGCCATCAGATGAAACCTTTACCTTGTTGTTAAATCCCGTGTTGCTGTTTTCCTTCAATGACACATTAAGTGGAGTCTGTGGTTTCTGTCCAGCCACCAACCTTCATAACCAACAATACTACAATCATCGCAGTCTGCAACGACAGTTTGCACGTGGGACTAATTATCCTTCCTGGCTGTATTGGTGGCCTGTCGTCTGGTTCTGGCCATGCCTGGCGATGGTGCATCATCTGTTAGCTGCATTGTTCCTGTTCTTTGTCTTCAAGTGGCTGGTTTCGTCTTGAGTATGGTTGTCGACGGTTCCTGGTATCGGCGTGAAAGAACCGCCCGTTTTCTCACCACTTCAGTCTCCGCTCCGCCCTCGATCAAGTTATGTGTTTCAGTGAAGTGAAAAGAAAATTATCTTGCTCTCAAGAGATGTTTCAAATAGTGTTCTAAAAGTGTTGGTTCTCAATTATTCTTGCTCACCCCTGCCCGGGAGGGGAAGGTCATGTTAAAGAAAAATATGGATCAGCAAAAACACTCAAGATTGGACAGCTTCTATTGAGAAACTTTTCGTCAGTTCTGCGAAAACCATTTGGTTGTATTTATTGTAATTAATGATTGTGTTTTTTTAGGCTTGCCTCTAAAGGTCTGCGACCTTTATTTGGGGGGGGGGGAGAAATTAACCGTCATAGGTTCATAAGCCTGGTGTGCAGAGATTTGCATATTGTTCCGCGTACAAGTTTCTTTCTTAGTATAGATGTCGCGCAGAGTTATTTTCCGGCGAGACTAGCGCCACTAATCTTGTCTAGCTTAGGGGGTGTTTCCCGTAAGCTTGGAGCATTCTGTTCCTGCCTTCAGCTCAGAGATGAGATCCTGATCGTCCGCCGTCATTGCGAATGTTGAACGACCGAGATACCAGCATGTTGTGTAGTTAAGTTATTTCTCAGTGGGCAGTTGCCGAAGAGATTTGGTTTTCAGGTGAGCTATATGTATACTATAGAGTTCTATTTCATGGTTTTTGCTTTGTAAATTTAAATTCGGTGCTCACCTGTTTTCGGACATCAAAATTCTGTTCTGGTTTCTTGTTTTGTTTTCAAATATTCTTTCGGGGATTTAGAATTCTGGTTTTGGCTTTTGAAATTCTGTCCGCTGTTGGGGTTTATCAATATATTTTCTTGGGTGGGTGTAAAGTTCAGTCAAATGCAGTTCAGGGTTGGTTTAATTTTTGCTGGTGCTTGCTACTATTCTGCTCGCAGATAATCTTGGGAATTTCCCTCTTTTTTCACAATGTAAAGATCTGCACATTAGGCCTACTATTTTTGGAGCCCTAGTCAATAATATAATCCAGAACCTCTTTAAAGTAAATGCAGTTTATATTAGTAATTTCTTTTAATGAAAGTTCTATTTATTCACACATTCTATTTATACAATGAATTGTTTGAAAGCTGAAATTACATTTATCGTGATTCCCTTTCTCTCCTTCGTCAGGCCTATAAATACATTTTTCTATTTTTATGCTTAATAATAATTACAAGCTCAGGCGTACTAAACTAAATTTTGAAAATTTGGAGAATCCTAACGATCGATGGATCTGGGGTGCTGTGCGTCTACACTCACTATGTAGTCCAGTCAATGAAAAGTTGTAGAAGGAAATGAAAGGAACTCAATTTTTGGCATTAGGACTTTGTTTGGAATAAGTTAGGAGGTAAACATACTAGAAGACCCCACTCCTGGGAGGTGAGCGGGGGCCCTTAGAATGTCCCTTTTTCTGGGTTTCGCTTATATCTAGGAAACTATGGGTCCTAGCGATACGACCCTTCTATACACAATTAAAGCTGACAAAATGCTCCACATGATTGATTGCGTCCATTTTTAGTTATCTCGCCTAGTTTCCAAGATATCTGCGCTCAAAATTGGCTAACTTTAAAAAAAATTCCCCGCGTTTTTCGCCCTATTTCGTTAGATAACTCTTCAGTCTTACAAAAAAGTCACAAAGAAGGAAATTTTAGAGCATTAAAGTTCCCTCAAGAATATATGATATTTTACTTTTTTGTTTTCAACCGTTCAGAAGTTAGAGCAACTTTAACTTTATGTGTAAATTCCGGGATTTTGCAGAAAAACTTAACTTTCCTTTTTTCCGTCCTTCCACTGCTCAAACTCCACATAAAATCCAAAATATACGTATTATATATATTTATATGTGTATATATTTATATGAATAAATAGTATGTACTATATATAAGTGGCACATAAAGTATATATACACATATATATGTATGTTTATACGAGTAATATGTAGTTCTTCAAAAGCAATATTGTTTGGTGTCGTTTAATACTATTTTCGACACCCCGCATCTAGTGGAACCACTTTGAGAGCCCCATCATTCATTCACCTCTGCAGAAATACAATTACTATAGGAAATATTTTATAATACTCAAAATTGACAATTTATCAAGGATCGTTGAATCTTTATTGTTATCTAGGAATAACCCTCTACATAGGCGATATTACTTGTATTCAATGTATATAATATATTATGTACAAATATTATAATATATCTAATTAATATAATATAATATATATTAATTTATATATTAATATATATATTAATTGTACCTTCGCTCCACAAAGGCATCGGGGTAGGGTCAACAACAAATTGTACATAACTTTTTTATCAATACATTAACTCGTAAATGTTTTTTGAAACTGTATTACATTATTTTAATTTAATAATTTATTTACACCTTATGCAATAATTGTTATAAATTCCTGACTGTTTTGGAGCCGGAGGGTCCCTCCTCGTCATGGTAACTTGGTCCTGGGGTTTGTTCTGCTTCGTTTTCTTCTACATCCATTGAGAAAGATGATAGTTATCCTAGAAGACGTATTACGTCTTCCAGGATAACTGACAGAGGATCGATGTCGAGTTCTTCATCCCCATTGTCCAAGAGGGGGCCCCCATTAAGACATTTCCTCGGGCAGTTTTGGCACTCAGGGGAACATTTGAGAGATTTTTCTCTGCATCCGCATTTGGTGGTGGCACAAGCCTTTTTGCACGGACAAATAATAATTTTTAATATTTTATCCGGTGCAGTCTGCTGCACACTGTGCCCCAGGGTTTTAGAAATTTGTTGGTGGTTAACTCCCACCCATACATCTGAGGAGGCAGCTCATGTCCCAATGACATCTGGACTTGGGTGATATGTCCTCGGAGAATGTTTCGCTGTCCTCTCAGTTGGTGGGAGGCATGAGATGTCCGGTTTTATATTGGCTACGATTTTACAAAGGATTGATAACGGTAAGCGTTGAGAGATTTCTCTTCAGGTGGGGCCCCTACCACCTCAAAATACACTTTTTCTCAGCTTCCTGTATATCATCTTTGGTTGAGAAAGGGTCTGAGAAAACTGCAGCAGCTCCCTAGACGTCTGAAGACTTCAAATACAGTTTGATAAATCCCAGCTTTCTCTTTCGGAAGGCTGCTGAGGTGGTTCACACCCAGTGAAGGCAAGTAGAAATAGTATGTCTTGCATGTTTTGCAGCCTGTCGTTGTGAAGATCCTGGATAGAAAACAATGTACGCTTTATGTTTCCACGGCCAGGCTTGACGAAAATGATGTCCTGGTCACTAGGTTTAGGCCATCAACAGGACTATTAGGTCGACGTCCTCACCAATAAAAGCAACATTGTTGGTATGTGATAACTCCACAGCCGTGTCTACAATGAGGACATCCGCATCATTCTGTGCTTGCAGGGTTCTGACTCCATGTGCCTGTAGTGTGACTTTCAGCATGTTAATCAGCCGACATTTGTTGGAGATATTTGACACGAAATCTTCCTGCTTCACAGTTATGACTGTCTCCTGATTGAAATGTATGTCGGGTGACTTGCTGAGACGGTACCTCCTTTGCTGCTCAGGGACCTTTGAACTTCAGGATGAGCTCGTATACCTATCAAACACTACAGTGTAATTCCTTCCACGATATTGACTGTTCACAAAATTGATATACCCATCACAAATGGCAGATATCGTGGAACCTCTTTGCGAAATAACTTTGTGCAGGCTCCGTCCATAACAATGTCAAAGTGTGTCACACATACATCTTTGATAGTTGGATTGAGCTCTTTGTAGAGAACTGACTTCGTCAAATTCCTCATCCCACCCTCACTGAAGAAGGCCAAAGGGAGAAGGGCAAAAATCATATTGCAAATAAGTTTTCAAATCTTCGTCGGTTTTCTTACTTATAGATATATTCTTTGGAGTAGAAAAAAGGATCCACAGACACCATTTCGTCGTTTATCTTGATTGACGAGCTAACAGTCAAAAGGAGGAGTGCTCGATCTTTCCGAGACAGTTTGATACTTATTTTCGAACTCTTGAAAAAATGATTAGTTATTCTTGAAATCCAGGAAATTAAATTCCGATCATATTTACAAGTTTAAATGAACTATGTGAGATAGCGACAAAATTAACAGAATCAGTCTTGGTGGAAAATTTTATCAGGGTTAATTTTGTATACAATGGTATTATCGCTAGGACCCATGGTTTCCGAGATATAAGCGAAAAACCGAAAAATGGGACCTTCTACGGGCCACCCTGCCCCGTACTCACCTCCTAGGAGTGGGGACTTTTAGTATGTGTAACTTCAAACAAAGTCCAAAGTCAAAAACTGCGTTCCTTCCATTTCCCTTTATTCATTCAATCATTGACTGGACTATACATAGGCATATATGTTACTTGAAAATATATTATAAAATACATATTAATTCCTTTATGTACAACTTACAAGTAGTACATACTATTTATACATATAAGTACGTATATATTGTTTTTTAATAGAGTTAGAGCAGCGGAATAATGGAAAATATGAAAGTTAAGTTTTTTTGCAAAATCCCGGAATTTACACATACAGTTAAAATTGCTCTAACTTTTGAACGGTTGAAGACAAAAAGTAAAGTATCATATATTCTTGAAGGAAATTTAATGTTCTATAACTTTCTTACTTATGGATTTTTCGCAGGGCGAAGGGACGAAGAGTTATCTAACGAAATAAGGCAAAAAAAGTGAGGCAATTTTATTTTATTTTTCAAAATTAGTGGATTTGGAGCGCGGATATCTCGAAAACTAAGTAAGATAGCGAAATATGGATAAAATGAATCTGGTGGAGCATTTTGTCAGCTTTAATTTCGTATAGAAAGGTCTTATCACTAGTGCCATAGTATCCGAGATATAAGCGAAAAACGTAAAAATGGGGCCTTCTAAGGGCCCTCTGCCCCCCGCTCACCTCCTAGGAGTGGGGACTTGTAGTATGTTTACATCCTAACTACTCCCAACAAAGTCCCAAAGTAAAAAATTGTGTTCCTTCCATTTCCCTCTACACCCCTTTTTGAGCATTCATTGACTGGACAAATAGTGGTCGTGACGAAGGTGTCGAAGATTAAGAATTCCATTGAATTATAATTTGAAATTTGATACGAATCGTTCGTACTTTACTACCTTTTTAATATATTTGCGTAACCTATATTACGCACGGGGACAATATCATCTATCGTAACTCTTCACCACTACAATGCAAAATAGCTTTCTTACTGCGGATGCATTGAACCTTGAACACCTGCAGTATAGGGAGTTTCTTAATTTCCTTCACTCACTATACTTCACTACCATTTTACTTTACTTTCTTACACAAGGGAATCATTATTTTATTTTATCATTGGGCGCCATTCCAACAACTTCCAAGACTGTTAATGCAATTCTTTCAATGGGACTGTCGTTACAATGATTTAACAAATGACAACTTGTCAGGAATCATGATGACCTGCCAGTGGGTAGAGTCTTCCACTCGCTCAATGCTGCAGAACTCAAAGCGTCTTCCGATAGCCAGCATATCTGTATACTGGCCTTTATTAGTAACTTGACATTTAATTCGTTGTATACTCAGTTTCAAGGACTTTACAAGTTTTTACTCCCAATATTATATGAATATTAATTCATGTTTTTAATAATCCTACTGTAGCACTGTAATTGCTGATTTGAAGACAAAAAGAATTCAATAGCATTGGAATGGCATTTTTAATTCCAAGTTCTATGCTGCCGATTTTGATTTAGTAATAAGCTTTGTTTACACTAGTGACATAACAAATACTGTAACTGTTTCCAGAAAGTCTGTCAGTCTGTTAAACAAGCTTAGTTTTCTTTCCGTACTTTATAAAGGGGTGAATAAATTATATATATTCTCACCTTTAGGTCAATATGAAGTTCGTCATTTCTGCTCTAGGTAGGCTTTGAATATAGGTCTGTCACGTTTTGCATCCCGCACTTCATTGTTGAGAGTGTATTTTGTCTCTCTCTGTTTTATATGGCAACATACGACTTCAATTGTAGGTTCACCTGCCCTCAATTACTGCAGGATGATCTTCACTAAACAAAACAAACATTCCCCTTAACTCAATGCTTGCATGACTATTTAAAAATCTATAGAACCCTCCCTGGCAAGAAGTCTGTAAGAATTATAGGCCCTATCTTCAAAGACTACCTTCCGGACCTACTGAGAACAGAACATAGTTTTCGCAGTGCTGGTGGCTTCAGTTTTTCTGGTAGCAGTTTTGGAGCATTTGGAATCGAGAACACCGTTGGTTCAGCAATTTTCACTAACGAGCTCTTATAGGAATTCATAAACTGGCTGATTTCGATGTGTTTCAAGCGTAGACGGCAATTTTCACCCAAATATTTTACATATTTTATTAGTAGGTCTTCTCGTTGCCCATTAATGACCCATATTTTAAACCATAAATCATTACATCAGAATGAAATATAGAAATATTACATTAAAGAAGTTGAAACATAACCACACCAGAATACGTGTCAAGCGAAAGCCAGTAGGCCTACAATAAGTATGACTTAGCCTATTTGTTATTACCTTTCTGGACCTTTTGGGGAAGTGAAGAATTGCAATTCAGAATTCCTTCCTTTATTATTACTGCAATTTACAGCAGAACACTAAGATCCTTTCGAAACACGCTTTCTCTAATAAATTCAGCATTCCTGTTTATTTAGATACTTCACAGCAATTGTTACTGTAGAGTCCGTTTATGGCCCCTACGACCCTAGGTGTATGCGCGCGCATGTTCGTCCGGCAAAAAATCTTACAGGAACAGTTATGACGTGAATATTACTTACAGCTTTGATATGTATACTATCAAAAGATAAGCAAGCAATGGGACCAAGATGATAGAAACAGATGATAAGTAAAAAAAAAAAGGTGTGTGTGGAATGCAACGCGACAGAAGTGAAACTTGTTTTAATTTTTATTTTTTCAACTTTTGATTATTGGATATTTTTCAATTTTGCATTATTGGACTTTTTAATATTGTGGTTTGGACTTTTAAAAATTAATAGACTTTGGATTTTTAATTTTGGATCTTTGAATTTTTAATTTTTAGTTTTTTAATTTTTAGTTTTTTAATTTTCGATCTTTGAAATTTTATTTTTTTAATTTTTAAATTTTGGATTTCTGGATGTTTAAATTTTGGATTTTATTATTGATTAAATTTTGGATTTTTGGATTTTTGGATTTCTTAATTTTGGATTTTTTATTTTTTTAATTTTGCATTTTTGGATATGTTAAAATTTGGATCTTTGAAATTTTTATTTTTGGATTTTTTAATCTTAGATTATTGATTTATTAATTTTGGAATTTTAGATTTTTAAAATTTTGGATTCTCAATTTTCAATTTTTAATTTTTTTGATTTTTTAAATTTTGGATTTTTGGATTTTTTAACTTTTCATTTTTGAATTTTTAAATTTTGATTCTTTGAATGTTTTATTCTTTTAGATTTTTTAAATTTGTATTTTCGTTTTTTTTTAATTTTGGATTTTTAGATTATTCAATCTTGGATTTTCGATTTTTTAATTTTTAAATTCTGGATTTTGGTTTTTTTCATTTTCATTTTTCATTTTTTAAATTTTGGATATTTGGATTTTTAATTTTGGACTTTTTATTTTTTAAATTTTGGAATTTTGGACTTTTTAATTTTGGATCTTTGATTTCTTAATATTGGAATTTTGGATTTTTAAAATTTTGGATCTTTGTTTTTTTTTATTGTTTGGATTTTTTAAGCGCGGTAATGAACCTTGCTTAGGTATTGTCTTTTGCCATTGAGCAAGTAGGGCCTAAGTATTATTATTATTATTATTATTATTATTATTATTATTTTTGTTATTATTATTATTTTTATTATTATTATTACTACTACTACTACTACTACTATCCCCATTTGCAGGTCCTCGTACTAGGTCTGAAAAATTTCCTTTGTTTACTCCTAATCATTGAGTTGATTGTTTTCTGTGCATTCCGGTCCGAAACACCCTACTAATTTCGTGACGGTTTTCAGCGTTACATTAATTTCGTGACGATTTTTGAGCGTTACACAAGTGCCCGATTTACCCCTACCCACTTCAAAAAGTGGAACAAAAGAATCCCCTTAACGCAACCCCAGACGAGAAGAAAACAAGAAAGAAATATGAAGAATACAGTCCACTTACATAGTTACATTACGATGAATCTGAGATGCTACATCTATGCACCCAACAAGAACTGACCCGATGGAGCCAACATACTTCGTCGATCAAGACCTGGAACAGAGTGTATGGAATTAAAATGTCGAAGCCATGCATTCTCCCAACGTGAAGTGCTCTCTCTCCCCTCCACAGTTCCGAACATATATCCGAATATCCTTTGAGCTCACTCGGTTTTTCTAGAACTTTTCCATGTGACTAGCAGAAAGTCTTGCATACAGGATGTTTTACAACCAGGGGCGGATCCAGAGAGACATTTGGGGGGGGAACCAAAGTAGAGAGGGAAGTTTTTACTCATAAAAATTAATTATTCCCAGTACACAATTGAAAACAAAATGAACATTTCCGCATTTTCTTACAAAGGTATTTCAAAATAATGAATGTCGTTGCTTTAATTTAAGTATTTGGGTTATGTTCTAATAAATTTTGAATAATTTGTGCTTAATGTTACAAATTTTTTTTTTGGGGGGGGGGGAATTTCCCCATTTCCCCCCCCCCCCCGTGGATCCGCCCCTGTTTACAACTACAATAGTCAGTCAGATATTATATCTAGTGCCAATATATCGAAAACTCCGCCATAGCCGGTCCCAAGCTCGGTTGAGAAAGGGGGAGGGGAGGAGTAACACCTCGTTAAAAAACCTTGGTTCACCTGTCCCGGGTGATAGTACCTTGTGAGGGACCCTCTCCAGGGATACGGTGAAGACCTCAACGACAGTGAATGGCGGAGATGAAGAACATCAGTACGGCAGAACTGGCGGAAGAGGCCCCCCTACGGATGTAGGCTGGAACCGGGCAGCAGCGGGCACCAGTATTGACTTGATGCACAGAGCAAATGATGCTTTAGCTGGATCAAGTTAAAACAGTCATGGGCGAAACCAATCATAGTCTGGTTCTTCGGCCGTGATACTGCGATGTGGAAAGGAAATGGAAAGACTACCACATTATATATTTCCTGAACGTCTGATGACGGAGAATAATGATGGCATTTCCTGGAGTAAAAAATTCCGGAGGCAAACTACTCCCCCGTTCGGATCTCCGGGTGGGGAGTACTTCGGGGGGAGTCATCAAAAGAGGTGGAGATTTTAATTTCAGGATCGGGACATGGAACGTAAGAACACTCCGAAGAGCAGGAAAACTGGAAAATCTGAAACGAGAAATGGACAAATGTAAAGTTAACATAATGGGGCTAAGTGAAGTGAGGTGGACAGACAGTGGTGAAATAATGTCAGGAAATTACACAATGTTCTATTCGGGTGGAAAAAGTTGTGAACGTGGAGTAGCAATAGTGATGGGAAATCAATTAGTGCAAAGTGTGACTAAAGTGGTGTGCCATAGTGATCGTTTAATGTTTGTGAAAATAAGCGCAGAACCAGTAGACATTCTGATAGTTCAAGTGTACATGCCAACATCAGACCTTGACGAAGAAGAAGTAGAGAAAATATATGACGAAATAGAAGACATCATCCACACTGAAGGCAGAGGAAAAGTAAACACAGTAATAATGGGTGACTGGAATAGTGTGGTCGGACAAGGTAGTGAAGTAAACATCGTGGGACAATATGGATTAGGAAGAAGAAACCACAGAGGAGGGATGCTAGTGGATTTCTGTCAGCGTAACAATTTGGTGGTGATGAATACTTGGTTTAAGAAAAGGAAGAACAAACTATACACATGGAAGAGCCCAGGAGACATCGATAGATATCAGATTGATTTCATACTCGTCAAACAGAGGTTTAGAGGCAGTGTGAAAGACACCAAGACTATGCCGGCTGCCGATATAGACTCAGATCACAACCTTTTGGTTGCAGACATCAGTACAAGATTGAAGAGGATACAAAGGAGTGGGAGGAGAAAGCAGAGGTGGGACCTGGAAAAGCTAAGGGAGAATAAGGAGGCAGTAGCAGAATCCTTAGAGAAATGCTTTAGTGAAGGGAGAGATGAAAATTTAAGTGCAAGTACGGAAGAGCAATGGCGAAATATTAAAATGGCTCTGTTGAATACTTTAAAGAGTCAAGTCGGAAGGGAAGCGAAGAGAACGAGGAAACCCTGGATCACTCATGAGATGCTGGAGAAGATGGAGGAAAGGAGGAAATGTAAAAATGTGAACGAAGAAGAATACAAAAGACTTAACAATGCACTAAGGAGAGAAACAGACAAAGCGAAGGAAAAGTACATGGAAGAAATGTGTGAAGAAATAGAGGAACTACAAAGGAGAGGAAGGTACGACCTCATGTATCAGAAAACGAAGGAACTGGGAGGGAGTGAGAACAAAGGAGTAAGGAATTTTGGAATGGAAGACTCTAGAGGACAAATGGCTATGGAACAAGAAGAAGTGATGAAAATATGGGAAGAATATATAAAGGAACTTTACGATAAGCAAAATCGTCCGCAAGACATTGAAATCGAGACAGAGGAGGTGATTGAAGAAGACGAAAAAGGGCCCAGCATATTGTCAACAGAAGTAGAGAATGCGATTAAGAACATGAAGAGGAGGAAAGCTACAGGAGACGATGACATACCGGTGGATTTGCTGAAAGAAATCGGAAACGAAGGTTTGAAAGCGTTGACGCAACTCATCAACAAAATCTATGAAACTGGAGAATGGCCTAAAGATTTTTTAGACGTCACAATGGTTGCTCTTGAAAAGAAACAGAAAGCCAGGAAATGTAGTGATTACAGAACAATTAGTCTGATCTCACACGTGGCGAAGATCATTGCAAGAATACTCAACGGACGGCTAGAACACAAAATTGAAGAAGCACTGGGAGAGGACCAGTTTGGATTTAGAAAAGGAAAAGGTACCAGAGATGCCTTCGACAGAGTTAACTGGATAAAATTGATGAACATCCTTAAGGAGATAGGAATCAATTGGAGAGACAGGAGACTAATTCGCAACCTGTACTTGGGACAAAGAATAAAAGTACGACTAAAACACGGAGAAACAAGCAGAGTGGAAATAGGAAGAGGAGTCAGACAAGGATGCTGTCTATCACCGAGTCTCTTCAACCTGTATGGAGACTGACTGGCAAGAGAAGCTTTGAAAGGATGCGGAAACTTTAGGATAGGAGGACGCCTCATTAACACCATCAAGTATGCAGATGACTTGGTAGTGTTCGCCAAGAATCAAAGACAACTGCAATACATGATGAACAGATTAGTGGAAACAGGAAGGAAATATGGCATGGAAATTAACATTAAAAAATCAAACGTAATGAGAATATCAAAACGAGAGAAACCCTTGAGGATAACTGTCGACAATCGAGAACTGGAGAATGTTAAGCAGTCTTGGGAAGCTTGCTGTCAAAGGATGCCCACTGCACGAATGAAATTCGAACAAGAATCGCCATGGCCAAAGCCGCATTCAACAAAAAGAGGACTCTACTGACCAGCAAGTTGAGCTTGGAACTAAGGAAGAAACTGGTGAAGTGCTACATCTGGAGCATTGCACTGTACGGAGCAGAGACATGGACCATGAGAAAGAGGGAGAAGAAATACCTAGAAAGCTTCGAAATGTGGTGCTGGAGGAAAATAGAGAAGGTCAAGTGGACAGAACGGGTGACAAATGACGAAGTACTGAGAAGGGTAGGAGAGAGGAAAATTATTCTGAATACAATTATTCAGAGGAAAGCCAATTGGATCGGACACATACTTAGACACGAGGTACTCATACATTATGTCATCGAAGGGAAGATCAAAGGAACTGCTCGAAGAGGAAGGAGAAGAATACAACATCTGGATTACATGAAAGATGGGAGGAGATACAGCAGATTGAAGGACGAAGCTGGAGATAGGGAACACTGGCGTCAGAAATTCTCCGTACGAAGACATGGACCTGCCACTAGGCAGAATACTAAATAATAATAATAATATATCGAAGTAAAGTTCTTTCAATGTTCATAAATGGAAGCAGGCATATATTTTCAAATTTATGAGTATTTCAACCTCCCCAGGAAGGGGATTTCAAAAAAAATGTTAATTTCAATATGACACTGAACACAGAAGGGAACTAGCAGAAAATTTATGTAGAATAGTGTTAACTTGAGAGTACACACAGAAACAGTTGTCACCATGACTAAAAGCAATATTTTTAATAGAAAGTCCATCCTCCAGGAAATTAATTACAACAGCGTCGAAAACATATGTTGCTAAGATATAACAGGGCTTAACATAGATACCCATAATATTCATCAGTTGCATCCAGTAGCCGGTCCTGGAAACCACCATTAACGGCCGTGGGTGTCGAAATGCTGACCACATTCCCCCCCAATCCTGCCATCTGCCTATAGGTAGATGACGCAGCGGTCGGGTGGTAGGCCTTATCCCTTCGGGGATGTCGCGCCACAGAGTTAGTTAGTTAGTTAGCATCCAGTAGAGATGAAGTAGAAGAGCAGGATGATGATCCAGAGGTTGGAAGGGTGTCCACCAGTCACCGGACCCAAATCACTGGGTCAAGCCAAACGGAGCTGTACGTACTCTTCCCCTTGAGTTGATGAGGCATCCACATCCAAAACATCGGCGAGTGTGTGGCTCCGGAAAACATCTGCTTCTGCCTCTGTACCAGTCTGACCTTGTTTTTATATAGGCCTAAGAAAGAACCGAGAGAAGAGAAAACCACACAACACACACATACATAATCAAATACATTCAAATGCAAAAGAAAATAGTAGTAAAATACTGAATGCACAAACATTGATTGATTTGGAAGGAAGTCATTATGAAGGGGTTTTCTGGGCCAGGGAACTCAAATCTGGGGTCGTTTTTCCCAGGTGGTGCTTTTTAATCGTGGAATGCACTGAAAACCCGGATTTTTACATACTTTATTATAATTATTATTCGTTTATTTTATGAATGATTTGCGTGCAAGCGTTAATAATTATAATAATTAAATTATTATGCTCCTAATTTTAATTTCTTAATTAATTATCTTGGTCGAAACCGCAGGTACCTGCTAATAATAACAATATTGAGATCAGAACCAGACTCCACACTTACAAGTGTTTCCTAAACACTCCCCAAAATAGCCCAAAATACACAAGGTGGCCGAAACCTTGAGGGAAGAATAACAGTCATGTAGATATATATATATAATATTATCAGACCTTACGATTATTCAAGGAAATGCAAATCAGAAGTAGCGAAAATATAGCACACCTCCCGGCAAAGCGGTTCAACGTAAATCAAAATGCTACTATGACCTTCACAAGACAACAATCCTTTCAGAACGACCACATCTCAACCACATCAAACTGACAAACAAAACAAAAATAGAACAAGTGAATATTGTTCTGTAAATAAACAGCTAGATATTAAAAATATAAACGTAGAAGTACTAAAGAAAAATTAAAACTGCAGCTAGAATAAGTCAAATGCTATAAATAAGAAATTCAGAATGTAGAAGTTATAACTAAGGTACTAAACTTCCTGTGAGGAGCATCAGAAAAAAAGCTAAGACAAAATGCAGACTGAAATTATTAAGTGCCAGTATGGTATTTTATGAGATTGTGTGCTGGACGGGAAAATATATGTACGTCTGTACGTCTCTCCGTCCGTCCGTCAGTCCGTCCGTCCATCCGTCCGTGTGTCTGTTCGCGCGATAACTCAAGTAAGCTTTATCGGATTTTCATAAAACTTGGTATACGCATTTATAACGTCCATGGGAAGAAGCCTATTGATATTGGACCAAATCGGTTGACTGGTACCGGAATAAAGCCCAATTTAGTGGCTATTTTATGGTGATATATTAGAAAGAATTTATCAAATCCAAATCAGTTATCATGACAACATATTGTTTTACAGTGTTCATATAGGCCAACGGCTTTGGATGTTGCAATACACTTAGCTATGACAAATAACACTATTCCTTCACATACGCTTATAAAGCTAGACCGTTAAACTGAGCGAGGTGGCCTCGCATTCTGGATGTCCCTGGTTCAAATCTCGTAATCGGCCAATTTGCCATGGTTTCTTTTGTATTTTTATGTGAGTGTGCGATTGTCAAGATATCACAAATCCGGATAGTGCTGCTGATACTGGACGATTTTAATCTGATTAAAAAAACTAGTCCTTTGTTCTTCCGTAAGCCTTGCTTAATGAAACAATCTGGAGCTTAGCTCGGAAATCAATTAATTAAGAAAAACTTATTTTCTGCATATGATAATTGCAATTTGTCCACCGCTGTGGCTCAGGGGATGCGTCCAATCCTCTCACGCAGCGGGCCCGGGTTCGATTCCTGGTCGGGACAAGTTACCTAGGTGAGGTTTTTTCCGGGGTTTTCCCTCACCTATGAGACAAATGTCAGGTAACTTTAGGCCCTTGTGGTCCCCGGATATCATCTGGCCGTCATTATCATCTTCATCCTCATCCTCGCCTTGTTCTGAGTGAGTGTGTGTGTGAATGGTGTGTATCGTCCTGTGTGTTCGTGTTGTCTCGGAGGTGGCCCCGGCATTGGGCTGATCACTCATCCGGGGAGGCCCTCCATGTCCTTGTCTGGTCAAAAAAGTATGTATGTGATCCAAAGGTAATCCCTCTCCCGACAGGTCGCGGCCCTGTAAGGCCCGGGCGGCTTGGGTCGCTTAAATCCTAAAAAAGGGAGAGGTAAAACTACGAAAAAGAGAAGAGAGAGAGATAATTGCAATTTTAACTGATTAAACAAAGCATTCTGGCACTTTGTTACATCAGTTTACTTGATTTTATTTAAGTTATGAAATAATCAAAGGTGACTGGGCAAATGGCTTGTAAAGGAAGGTAATTCAGCTAGAATGACTGGAGGACAGTAAGAGAAAATAGATTATCTTGTCCCACTACAACATCTCCGGCATGGTAACTAGTAGGCTGTAAGATGCAGGAAATATAATCACTACAAGAAATTTCCCTCCAGTTTAGTCAACAATACGTTAACACCCACAGGGTGCAGATCTAGAAGAAGTCGAATCTTGCAGACAAAATACTAACTTCATCATATGCAGAGCCTAGAACAATATTTCTTGAACTAAGTAATTAGAACCCAATAGCCTAATGAACATGGAGAGGGAAATCCTCCCCCTCCCCCAACGTTCAGCAATTTACAGCAAAGATGAGTGTATGGAATAGAAAAAATGTATGCAATACTATTTAAGTACTATTTAAATGTGGAATATCGAAAATCTGCGAGCCTCAATCTCCTGGAACCCTCTGGGCCTCAATGGCCTGTATAGGGATTACTTTACCTTTTACTGTTAAATTTTTGTCAACCTGTGTGGCACAGTAAGTATCGCGCTGACTTTTTGTGCCCAAGGTTGCAGGTTAGATCCCGGTGCAGGTCGATGGCATTTATGTGTGCATAAATGTGACAGGCCCATCAGTAGATTTACTGGCAAATAAAAGAAGTCCTGCGGGACAACATTCCTGCACACTGGTGACGGTCACAGGCATAAGTTGCTGTACATCCCCGTCGTTAAATAACCATATAACAACCAACTGTTATATTTTCGCGTCAGGCCATGTATTCAAAGCTATGCTGAAAACCTGACTGGATACATGTGATAATGAAAAAGCTTACTAAACAACAGCAGAGAACTGGACTGACCAGAACCACGAAAGCATAACACAGTCATGACTAAGCAAAATAGCGTAAGAAACATTGAACTTAAATAGAACACGTACCTCGACAAATTACTATCACTCACGTAACAACAAATATATGAGTGCTTCATTCAGTATTAGCTGATTTTTTCAAGACTCGTGGTTCGTCGTTCCTGGACCATATGTGGAGTCCTGGTCATTTGTTTCATTGAGACGATGTGTATTACCTGGGGAAATCTCAGGTGTTATCTGTGGTTCCCCCTGCACTTTGTGACTTTAGTTGTCTTGACTCTTCGTAGCTCCCTACGCTACAATATCGCCATAGAGTGACGTATGTTAGACTCTCCTGGGCAACTCCCATTATATTATAGTTCGGTAAGTGTAAGCAACGGTGAAAGAAGAATAACTTTCCCAAGGGAGTGTCTTCGGAACTATGGATTTACATTTTGGATCTCTCATTACAGCAGTAACAAGTAAAAATATTCCTTTTATGGTACAAATTATAGAATAGGATTGTAGGATGCATGTATGCCCGTACTTTTAAAATATTAGGCTTACTGAACGCATTTACGAAACCCCTTGCAAAACGGGTCATACTCACGTGCCATGCTTTCTTCATGAAGATCGATTGTCATACATTTCAAAAGTTAGCCGGTCTTTGTAGCTGCAAAGCATGCTTCTTTGGAGCTGTGGTGAAGGTGGCTGTGGGTTCAAGTCCGGCCTTAGGAATGAGTATTTTGTGTACGTTATAGGCAATCAAACAGAAAAAAATTAACATGTAAAACTCGCAGAAAAACTGACCTATGACTGACTATAAATATAAACATTAAAAAGTCTGGTGCGTACTGCCTAAATCTAGAGTGATTTGTTTTCATATTTGCAATAAAAAGATAACGCAGTCTGTATACTCGCTTCTCGTATGTCTTAGGCAACTATTTATTTAATGGTTTAAAATTAATATAGCTACAGTTTAATGTAGTCTACATTCCCTGTTAACTTTGCACATCTAAAGCAAGTTGTGACCTAATAAATTTAGGCCTACTAACATCTGATTGCATGATAGTCAAGGCCACTCTGTTCAATATCAAGAATGAAATAAGCCTACCGATGGTTTCTAAATTCATTGTCAAAGACTTTATGAATTCCGTTACATGCGGATTTAGCAAGTGACCCCCTCCATAAGACCGATTTCAAAGACGTTTACAGTGAATTTTTGTTTCGACTTCAGTGCAAACTAGTTGTTCAGCCTTAAACTTGCGTGTGTCACCTACAGTTTCATAATGGAGTAAATTATGAGTAACTTCATCAATTTTTGCATTCGTATGCTCGGTAAATACCGTTGTAAGCATCGAAAATAATGGAAATTATTTAGCATCCATTCTTTAGAATGGTCCCTAAAGAGAACAATAGCACTGACCTTCATAATGAGCGCATTACACATAAGATGTAGTGGTAGGGAAGTTTTCTTTAATAATCACACAGATTATTCAGAATCACACATTAATTGAATTCATGCGCGGGGTTATAAAGCTCCTCTTTCCATTCAATCCTCTCGCCTCACCCCACTTGAAAATAAAACAAAAGCATCAGGGCTCCATCCACTTGCTGTCTTTTTTACAGCCCTTCATTTGTTACCGGTGCGCGGCGTGGCCATGTTGAAACATTGATGTGTTTAGAGCCCGGGAGAGCGCGTGGCAAGCAAGTGAGTGATAGAGAGAAAGAGAGAAGAAAGGGAGTAAAAGAAATGACGGAACTACCAACCACACAGCAGATAAATAGAAACAACAATGGGATGAATATACCTTCCAACAATACAAACCTTACATACCTCTTTTTCGCTCTCTTTACAAGCTATAGATGGATAACTTCAAGGGATGTTTTTCCCCTGGTTCCTTTCACAGCGTAGATATTGTAGGCTACAGCAGATTATAAGAAACACTAAAACATCGGCATATGTGTTGACCGTGCATCTCCAGATGCTACGACAACGGCTTCTCATCCCAGATTCCAGTCTAGCCATGTGAGATCTGTAGTGGACGTAGCACACTAGGACACTAGGACATATTTCAGTTTGCTCTTGTTTATTATTCAAACACCGTTCCTATAACATGTATCGCACGCCCCTGAGGTCTATCATATACCATGACTTCGATCCAAATGTTTGAACCATTCTAACTAAAAATGCAGATTAAGGAGAAAATCATTATTAATATTAATTATTGTTATTAATATTATAATAAATTATGATTTTTAAAGTACATAACTTAATTGTGAAATTATTTTTAAAAGTGCACGATCTTATGTCCAGGAAACATAACAATGTACATTTCTTTAAATTATGACATCCACATGGACAACTTCAGTCGAGCTAACAGAACTACAGCTAACAGAGCTATTTTATAACTTATAAAATAGGACCAGATTACCAAGGATAATTTTACGTTTTTCTAACGTCTAATTTTCTACCAACTTTCAAGAACTTTGTGATTAGGAATCCCTAATTGAGAACTTCACCCCCGAAGAAGGAAGAGAGATCACGCTCACTCTCTACAAGTGCGCTTTTCAATCTCGCCACCATTTATTTAGCAACTCTACTCAGGCCTCATGTTTTCCAGATTTAAAATTAGATTCGAACGAAGAAATTTGTGTCGATGATGATGATGATGATGATGATAATAATAATAATAATAATAATAATAATAATAATAATAATAATAATACATTTTCGATGTGCAAACATTGGCAGCATTCAATGATAGAAGCTTGTATATTAGCCTAAATGAATGTTTAATATTTTTTGCAATGAGCTGAGACAAGATGTTGCAAAATGTTTCAATTAGGCTAATTTAGAGTGTCAATGCCAAGTTTTTATGAACTAATATTCTTCGAATACATATCACTAGGCAGACACATGCTTAAGGAACAGTATTTCTGCAGAAGAAAGGATTGTATTAAATATAACGTAAGCAATACTGCTTAGTAGTTTGTAGAGTATAAATACTGTACTATATTTAACAATTAAAATAAGTGAAATCTGAAATAAAGTAATGTATCTGACTTATCAGGATCCACTGACAGTGGTGATGAAATAGCAATGGTCGTTTCCTTATCAGTTGAATGATCTATTGGTGTAGAAAAAATTGTTTGAGAATGATGTAAATTTCCAGAGCAGAATATGGAGCAGAGTGACATAAATAAATAAATAAATAGGCCTAAATAAATATATAATATCGGTAACCATAGAAAATGGAATTTTAGTGGCTCGATAATGGAAGGTTCTATGGTTTCTTCAACACACCAGTTTTGCATCGAATTTGTGATATTCCGGAATGGTCTTAAATTCCGGTAGAAAGTAGAAAATGATTGCCAGTGTCATAATCTTGAGTTGGATCGATCTCTGACTCTGGGCGAATAGCCTATTGTTCTATATCCCTTTCAGTTTCTGTAGATTCTTCAGTAGGGAGTCTTGTTTTACAGACAGGAGGCCGGAAAGACAGATGTTTAAAGAGTAGGCCTTTGTTTAAGAAAAGTAGAGTCAGAATCACCCAAGATCTTTGGTTCAAATCCCGGCTATGGCATTGAATTTTTCAGTCTGACTCTACCTTTCCAGCTTAGCCTACACACGGAAACTGTGAAAGGATTATAATTCCAGCTCTACGTATTGTTTCCTGCCATCTGATCCTGAACTACTTTTACCTAAGAATATTATAGGAGAAAAATTCCTCCGACACTGGGACTTGAACCCAGGACCTTTGGCTATTCGCGCCAATGCTCTATGCAATGCGCAATGTTCAAGTCCCAGTGTCGGAGGAATTTTTCTCCTATAATATTCTCATGTAATGTCCAACAGAGACAATGATCTGTGGTTCATGAAGGCTTATATATCTGTACTTTTACCTATTCTCTATTTACTGAGCTCTAGAATATAGGAATCCCTTATAGGCCCACCACTTTCTTTGCAACTCTAATGCTTAAAAGAAAGACAATTTTATTTTATTCTCAGATACCTCGCTAATGGATGTGTCAGATCTGTATTGTTCATACAAACGGGAGGTCAACAATATCAAACATTGTACAGGGTACATGCAGGTATATTTATAATATGCTTCATCATATATGTAGGCCTGTGTCAACTTTGACTGAAGAGGACTCGTTAAATATTGTAGTGGTTTGGAAACGAACGCACATTAGGCCTACGTAACTGCTTAGGAGCTAGTGACGGGTAGCAAATGCGAGAGACAGAACCTCAGCACAGTAGATCTCTGTTTTACAACTATAAACATTTTTTTCAGTTTTGTCAGCAGTATGTGAGTTGTTGGATCTTATGGAAAAAGTTCTGACTCACAAATCGTCAGGAAAAGTACACTATTTGAAAATGTTAAAAAAAAATAATAATTTGAACATTCCGAGACTAAAAGCCAATAGTTCTGGAAAGCCGCATCCCTCACTTTTATTGGGGATGAAGCTTTCGCCCTCACTACTTCCTTGAAAAATTTGAAATATGAAAAAGAGAATGCATAATTACCGCCTGTTTCGAGCAAGACCGTTTTTAGAATCTCATTTGGCATTTAACAAATAAATGGAGAATAGGGCCTATTTCATCGTCCGATATCATCCGATGAATGTTTCAGTGAGTTTTTCAACAGATATAATAGAGTTAAAGCTTGCTGCATTCTTTACAACTTGGCCCACAAAAGACACGACTGTAATGTTGACGACACGTTATACTCGTACGTAACAAGGCTGGAAGTCACATGTACCGAGTACCGACGAGCACCTTGGCAAATGGGCAAGTTCTAGACATAAACAATCTTGAACTATTGTAGCATATCGGTATCTGTGTTGGAATAATATAATATTGAATTTAAATCATCATGCTCTAAGTGCTTCGGTGTATATCCCAAACATTGCTTTAAGTGTGAAATGATGAAGGAAGAAATTCTTCTGTAGAAAAAAGTAACTTTATAAAAGAGGCACCTAGAACGTTCGACTTTTCATTATTAATAATCATCGGTATACAGGTTTTACAAATATAAATAGTATATTATAGCCTATAAATGTAGTGCATTATTTGTTAATAATAAATATTAATCAAAATTAAGAAATATATAAGCATTTCTTTAAAAAAGTATGGTTCTTGGTATTTTATATAACTCCAAGTCGTTTAATTCCTTGATAATTTCATTCGGATATGAACGAATTAGAACTGCCTGTTCTGTCATTTGTCATGTAATATCGTCGAAATTTAGGAAAACATGTTTAATAAATTTATAAGTAGGAAATATCTTCTGCTAGTTACGCCTACAAGTCCGATAGAAACAACCATGTGTTTAGGAGCCAAGTCAGCTGCATCTGCTACAGCTGACAGTTTTAGGCCAGGGCTGGAGATCATAACGTGTGGGTAACGTCTTTAAAATAAATTATAAAGTGTGGGTAACGTCTTAAAATAACTCATAAAGTGTGGGTAACGTCTTAAAATCACTGAAAGTGTGTTTAACGCCTTAAAAAAACTCATAAAGCGTGGGTAATGTCTTAAAATCACTATCCAAGAAGCTGGAAGAACATATTCCCCCAGAGTACAACTGCAATTCGGAGGAAATTTATTCGTTATTGCTATTCACTACAAACTATTACTAACTAATGCTAAAATAAATGCTATTATTATTACTACCAAGTCAATTGTGGCTATTATACAAACGAAATTTAAGAAGTAACTTCCATTAGGGAATTCATAAAATTCACTGCAATAAGTCAAAATACCAGGGTTTTAGGAGAGATAACGACTTATTTTCAAAGCATTTTTACAATAGCCTATTTAGATCAGTCCACCCAGATATTTTTACACAGTATTATTTTTGTTGTTAACCTTATTTGCAACTTAATTTTAAACATTTGTGCTATTTTTAACATATGAAAAAATTGTGAGTAGGCTACGCCTTGGCACAGTTGGTTGAGGCAAATTTTCCTAATCATTAATGTGGCCTTTTCAAGCAGTTTGTTTGCCATCACAGACGACTAGTTACTGCTTTCGTCACGATATCTTTGCTAACATTTTTGAAAGGTTGTGAATTTCATCAGTTTTACGTTTTATCATGCAGCAAATTTCTCAACAGGCGAAATGTTCAATTTATTACAACTTGGAATGAGGGGTAATTAGCAAATAACAATGACAGGCTTGCTACAGTCACTGTCTACATACCTGCGAAGAAGTGATGCTTCTCGAGTTATATTAACCAGAAAATTTCTTCAGAATAATTGTTCGTAGTCTCATAGCTATTTACCAGTCAGTTTTCTCAAATTGTATTATTTCTAATTCTCCAAATATATCCTCATTGCCTACCCTGTAAAAGTTTAAGCATACCCGTGAATGTACCCGCACCATGGATTGTGCACCAGTGCTACAGCAGAACAAGGTAGGCCTACTGTGTAAGTTGAGATGCTATATGCACTGTGCTACTTGTAGCTACTTCAGATCTTCACTTGTGTTACGATAGCCATACAATTTATATACGTCCCTAGCCTCTCTATATATCTGGTGTAGTCCGAGCGCCTCCCCTCTCCCTTCCTCCACGCCTTGCACATTTATATCGCCGCGAAATCTCCTCGTTCCTCAGCCACAGCTACTTCTCTGCTGCGGGAATCAGTGGGCTAAAGCACTCGCCACTCGCCACTTCCACAATCACTGTTCTTCTTTAGATTCGGAACCACCGAGTTCAGCCTCGTGACAAAGTATACTGTTAGCCTAATGGTATCCTCGCTTCCCAGCTAATGTGAATTGCACTCCATTGTCCGGTTGGAATTATAATGTTCATCATTCTAGAGTGATAGGTAACAAGCGAATAAGTCAAAATTCCAAAGTTTCATATTGACAAAAAACAATTTATTTCCACAGCATTGTTACACTATTTAGTTCATTCCACAAGATATTTTTACACAGTATCTTATACTGTGTAAAAATATCTGGGTGGACTGATCTAAATAGGCTATTGTAAAAATGCTTTGAAAATAAGTCGTTATCTCTCCTAAAACCCTGGTATTTTGACTTATTCGCTTTTCCTTATCACTCTAGAATTAATTGTTTACGCTATAGCAGTGGACCAAAGAAACGAAAGCAAGGGCTTAAAGAATAACTTGGCAACCCAATTCCAGTAGCCTACACCATCACATGAAACATGGTAGAGTAAGATCAAGTTAGATTAAAAAAAAGGATGGAATTTGCAAATTATGTTCACCAAATTTCATTGTCATAGATTCTGTCTTTAGTAGCCTATAGCTCCACTAGACATCAGGATCTATCTTCTTATCTTTGATGGGCATATCAGAGTATTACCATAATTTTTAAATATTTATCCCCAAAAGAACGTGAATTGATGATGATATAAATACAGTTATATAACAGGAGTTTTCAATTCCGAGCGTCAATTTTTGGCCTATGTTCATATTTGATTAACGGATTTTTGTGGGATAAAATTAGACAAATTGTAAATAAAAAGCCGAAAATAAAGTAAAGTTTTATATAACTGTTCTTGTCTTAAATCCTTTTTAAAGAATTGTTGAAAAAATCTTATTTTGTTTATACGGTAGCCTATAATATAAAAGTCGTATACAAATTTTGGATACTTTACTTTATACAAATACTTTAACATGACCTGATCCTACAATTAGCAATAAAAAGCAATGGAATTACAAATGAAAATGATATAACGATTGGTAACTTTATTTCAATAACACGGTATCTGTATTGATGATGATATGTAGCCTATTTCAATAAAAATTTGGCTATATTAATATAATACATTTTTCAAACTTGCTTCAAGGGCTGCTACTAGGAAATCATTGGTCTATAACCTTTTCAATGCTACTGACGTACATAACTTATACGTTCCCGAAAAAAATGCATAAATGCATAGATATAAATTTAACAGAGTAATGTTATAATTTACGTTAAAATTTGGATATTTTTATCTACGTATTATGACTGTCATTTGCGGAAACAGGCTCTTCAGTGAAAATGTTTATTCGATTTTAATGTTATAGACCACAGTGATTTTACTGCATGGATGTTTATATTAATATTGTAGCCTATTATGCCACTAGCCTACTGTGGCATTCATTAACATGCAGTATGTTGTTTAGGAAACTAACGCTTTTCTAATTTTTATACGAGCACTTAATTAGATCTACCATTGGCACTTGTGTTGCAAGTTGCCTACGACTGTTTTTGTTCGACCACAACTAAATGTCTTAGTTTTGAGTTTTTGGAACATTTTTTAATGAACAGAACAAATCAGCAACCAAGAAGAAAAAAGGAATCTAAGTATTTTCTTTATACCAGCAATTATAATGAAAACTAAAATAATTTCTATTTCCACTCTATGTTTTAAGCATTCTAAATAAAAAAGGGGTGCGTGGAACGCCACGCGACAGAAGTGAAACTTCTTTGGCAACGTTGAGAGTGATATAAGCAGCGTTTCTCAACCTATTGTCCGCGGACCACTAGTGGTCCGCGAAGATGGTGCAGATAGTCCGCAGACATAATTAAAAAATATAAAGCAAGTGGAAAGTAAAGAAGTAAATTTTTTCACATATTTCGTTATAATGACCTATAATTAATACCCCAAATATTAATAATATAGGCCTTCTTTTAAAAATGGGATGTAAAATTTTTTAGGCATTTTAGAGGTCCTCGGGTTCAAAAAGGTTGAGAAACGCTGATATAGAGGAATACATAAAATTATATAGAACGGAAGAAGGAAATCATCTATATAAAAAATAAAACAACAAATTAACTTTTTCGGCATTTTAAATCGAATACGTATAAAACAATAACACAGTTGTGATGAACTAATGCTCAAACTGTCACTGATCGAAGCCACTGTGTTTGTTTACATGAACGGGACGCTCTGGTTAAGTTTCCGAGAACGTTAGTGACGTGTAGCCTAAATGATGCTCACGCAACGAGTAGAGCCATCTATAATGGTGAATGGCTCACCACGCCACTAGCTCGAAGCAATAAAAGCCCCCCACTCAATGCCTGATACCTTTCCCCCGCGCGCTCCCGTGGCCACACTCTTTCGATAACAACTCTATGCTTGCTTCTTATCCCCACTACTTTCGTGACGATTTTGTTCGTAACGCTACAGCGTAACGCAACTTTTGGTTAGCTCTCGATTTACTCCTAGAAGTTTCACTTCAAAAATATAATTTCATTTTTCAAAATTTAATATGCATGCAATAACCATTATCTCTATCTGGGTAATCAGCTGTTAGAAAGTTCGCTTTTATCTCGGTGATAAACCGTGAAGAGAACAAGACTTCTCTTTGGATTCTAATCTCAGAGCAGCGCAAATTAAACCTGCACGAAATAAACTAATTTTGTGTAATATTAAAATTAAAATGAGCAAGACTGATTTTATTTTAAATACAGATTGCTTTTTTGTTCAGTTTGAATTGTTGCTTTCAAGGCTTGAAGACTGTTCCGTGTACGAAATTAATCGATAGTTGGACATCAGTGTTATAATGAAATTCCGCGCTTTAATGAATATCATTATGATACCATTACGTCACAATTAATAAACGTAGGCCTATTATAGTATGATCTAACAAAAGATTGAATTACTTAACTAACCAATGACGATCATTGCAGTCCTTGAGCAATGAAGACATCTAACATCAAATCTGTGGTGTTATGGCTAGAACTGATTAGTACAGTCGGTCAAATAAAAAACGTCGGGACTCGTATGCTGCTAAAATTAAAGTTTTGACGCATTAGTTCACAAGTTTCCTATAAAAAACACAAAATACAGGTCATTTTCGGAACATATGAGGCCATGCGGCAGGAGGGAAAATATGAACAAGGAGGGAAAAAATGAACATCGCGGAAATCGCAACACACGATATTCAACTTAATGCATTGTCATAATTCATTTTGCTTTGTGTCATCGCCACATACAAATGCTAACGTGAGAGAAACTGTGGTTAGGGCTGTAATTGACCTGCATTTTTCGGTCTCTGAAGCAGCGAGAAGGTTCCATATTTATGAAAAGAAGCTCAGAGGTGGGAACGTTACTATAATGCGACCGGAAGTTTTCATAGCAAACGTTGATCTGGCCGGACGCGTATTTCGATGCTAAGATTGGTTGCAGATGCTGAGCGTAAGTTATTGATTTTGCACTACAAGTACCGGTATTATAAAATAAAATCTTTAAAAAATGCTCCTTGAATAAACATATTCCTCGCGAATCTATTAATTATTAATATTATAACAATTTGCAACCAAGAATATGGCGGATTTGAGGCATATAGCCACAGCCTTCTATACATGTATGTTTTGGAACAAAACTGACTAAATAATCAAGAAAATACATGGATAGACAAGAGGCGTGTGTGAACCTAACCTTAAGTCTTCCTGTACATGCGCATATGCTCGTTCGTGATACTTAATCAAATACCGCCCGACGTTTTTTATTTGACCGACTGTACATTCTGTAAGATAACAAAACATTATACGTATGTACATTACATATCAAATTCTGCTATAACATTTATCTATAGAAAAGAAATATCAATGACTAACAATGACATTATCGTGTTTCCTCATACCAGTAACAGCTTTCAGGCAACAACATATCTAGATAATAAAAATTGCGTAATCGGACATATCAGCTTTTGCCACAAAACCACAGAAATTGTCCACTGAAATGATTAATTATAACTTATTCAGAATATACACAAGCTAATTACATTAAATGGCATCATATTGTGCTGAAAATAATAAATAAAAGTCATATTTCTATGTTAATAGTTTAATGGTCAAGGTGACCTACTCATGTGATGAAATTCATACCGAAAGTTAGTTTTAACTTGGAGATAAACTTATTCAATTCGGTTTTGCACGTTACTGAACAATTGGTATGGCTGTATTCACAAACAAATTACTGAAGTTATTATAGCATATTATTATAAGTCATTAAGATCCTTTCCTTCCCTCAAAAAAGATTTAACCTATTTGCTTTCGTAATTTGCTCAATTTTGCACATAATGGAGTGCGAAAAATATGCGAATTAACAAACAAAAATAAATAAAAATAAAATAGTTCTTAAAACTAATCTAAAAGCTGGTCTTCTGTAGAGGGATATTTCCTCGTCTTCAAACCAGGAGATGACATGTTGTCACTATTTGCATTCTCAAAGAGTCTTTTGTTTCCTCTAACAACGAACTTTAAAATGCCGAATTCTCTTTCTGATGCACCGAACTGTTCCGTGAACGCTGTGAAGGCCTAATTGTTTTTCTTCTGTTCCATCTTGGAAGTTCAACACAAATGCACATGTTAAGAAGCAACTGTAATACCGTAGTGTCATCACTAGAGAAGTTTAGTAAGTTAACTGAACAATAAATACCATGGAATGGCGAGAATTGACATTGACGAAAGGATTACATAGGCTATCCCAAAATTCATACCTCATTGTAAAAACATTGTGTTTCAATTCCACATTGCCCCTTCCCCTAGAAAGAATGAAGTAGAGGTAAATAGATTCAAGAAATAAATAAACAAAGAAACGAAGAACGAAAAAGGAAAGAAAGAATGAAAGGAAGGAAGAAAAAAGGAAGAAAACAGATAGATGGATCCTAAGAAATATTGAAAGAAAGATAAACTGAAAAAAGGAAGATTGAAAGAAAGGGCGATAAAAATGTGGATAGACAGAAAGAAAGATTTAAGGATTATAAGAAAGAAAGAAAGAAAGAAAGAAAGAAAGAAAGAAAGAAATATTAAGAATAATCCGAGGAGGTATAGGCTAATAGGTGTGGGAATGAAGTTTCCACTTTTGTGCCTTTGATTCTAGCATTTGGGCAACTTGAAACATTTATGAATTATTACTCTTTTTAGGCTTTGGTGTGACAGCCGAACATAAAGAATTATCATATAACATTGCCAGCTTTTTAAGCTGTTTTAATCCTTAGTGGTTCAATTTCTTTATATAGCCTACTCTAATAGAGAAACAGTAACAAGCAGATAATTGTGTGGCAAAGCTTTTAACACACCCGCACCACAGGAGGGTGGATTTGAGCAAGTGGAAAGCCGATGATTGCCCCTACCATACCGGCGATGTGAGCCCGATCTTCTAGATCTACTGATCCACAGGAGACAGTGCTTTGTAATAGGTAAATCTCTGTAAAACGGAGGTAACCCAAGAAAACAACAACAAAATGCGATAATAAAAACTCAGTTTACAGAAAGAAAACATGTACTTCGCAACTTAATGTAAAATGTAAAACAATAGATTAAGGTAGACAGCGTATGTAACAATGATATAATGATGGCAGTGTGATTCTGCTTTACTTTAACAATGATGCGTAGGAATCGCTTTAAAGCTAATGTATATTTATTTCTGTAGCAATTTAGAATGTTCCTATTTCCTTCAAAACTAACTCGAAATTACTCAATTATCTCTTCCTTCAACAAACCCTAGGGCCTAGGGTCTGATGTAGAATGGATTCCAAGAAGCCTGCCTTCAATGGGATGGCAATTGTATACATAAGACTAAGTTACATGAAGTCAGTCTAAATTGGCTACATCATACTGACCAATACGATAAGGAAAAAAAATCAATATACATTTGCAATAGTTGTAACATCTTGACTGTTATGAGGAACACAACAGAAAATGTTAAGTGTTACTAGGCCCTACTATAAGTTATTAGCTTTATAGTTATAAGCATAAGGAGCATTATAATATTCAAAGCGAAAATTGGCAATACTAATGTGTTTTGGCGGCCGGACGAAATATCTCCTGCTAGCTGCAAAAACCAAAGGTACCGTAGGCAATGATCGTAAGAAACACCACATGTTCAAGTGGCGAGCGGGAACCAGAAATCAGCTGTGTTTGCTTCAAGTGATGGTTGTTTTGGCTTCCGGGATTTGTAAATTCGGCAGTCCTTTGTAAATCGCTTTACAGAAGCTGGCAAGATATGCTTATCTGGCTATGCCTCATAGATTTCACCATAAAGGCCGTATTGTCCAAATTCAATTAAACTTGTAATAATTTAAAGCAGATTATGTAGGGAGTTTAGTTTAAACGTACTGTACTTCAATTTTCTAAATTAAAATATATATATATATATTTGGAGGTCAATTAGTTTAAACTACGATTGACATATCAGCCAACTATGAAATCTGAACTAGCCAATCAGAACTTAGGACACGGTGACGCGCATGTTAATTCAATTTGTCGGCTGTTCGTGAAATCTGGATAATAGTTAATTTCCATTATATTCTGAATGAGAAAGGTGGTTAATTGTGCGACCTGAGAGGGAAATTATAGTGTAATAGTTAATAAAATTATAATGTATTTATATGTGAGGAGTTGTTTCCTAGATTTTTCTGGAAAGCATTCTTTGTTCGCTGTATTTTCGCAAATTTGTTCGAAAGTGAAAATCTATCTGTAGAAAGCTATGTCATGAGAAATTTACATATGATCTGATTCTGAAATATGTACTTACTTAATATTGTAGGTCGGTACTTTGTGGGCCTAATATTTTTGAATCATTAATCTAAATTATTCTTCCGTACGTGATTTTTTGTAAAGGTAACTTGAATAATGTAAAGTACAAGCCGTTTGCAGAAAGTTCTAAAAAATAACATTCTATTAAAAATATGCATCGAATCCGGTCCCCCTGAAAGTGTCTTTCTAAAGATTAAAAAAGAAAATTCAATTTCTTGTTTATACAATAGGTAGGCCTACTTGGTAACCTAACCTACAATCAATTTTTTCCTCCACTCCCCACTAATTCCAACCTTAAAGTTAGGTGTCCGGGTATCTATAGCCTCTGTCGCAAGTAAGTCCTGAAAAGAATTTTTTATAAAATTCAGTAAAACGTAATCTTGGAATTAAGAGGCAGAATGAACATCTATTTTTCAATTTCATACTGCATTAATATAGGTATTGGCATTGAAAATAATGACACTGTGCATGTATAGGGGAATTAGGCCTACAAACTATTCTTTGATATTGAAACAGGTTGTTAGTGGTTTATTTATTTATGAAGCCCTTAGAGTTTATTTCTTTCTATTTGGCTAAAGCAGTTACGTTTGCTGTTTATTTGGGAATTCTGAACGTATTAAAAACCAATTCCCGCCAATTTTTCGAAATAAATCTATTGTACGTATCTTGTTTTGGTTGGCCTAACTTTATTTTTACTTTTTAGTTATAGGCCTCCTCCTATCTCATCCAAGTTTTTGACAAATTTTTCCATTCTGTAATACCACTTTTATTTCCAAATGTAATATGTTCACAATTTAGCTAAACAGCAAGGAAAGATAATTTAAATGTATCATATTGTAAAAGAAATATCTATTTAAACTACAGAACACCATTTTAAATCCTCAACATAGAACTTAAAGAGCTAAGTTAAAAATGGACACAAGTTCTTTCCTCGTCCTCCACACTTGTCTGACCATTTTCCAATCGTACACGCTTCGCCGTGGTGAAACATTACCCCGATATTGTTTGGAAAGTCTTCGATTGATTTCGGCTCTTAATACACCTCCAGACGACAAAAAACGGATATTTAATATGCAACAGCGCAACACTCAATGGAGTCATAACGGTCAACCATTCCACAAGCGGTGACAAATAAACAACATACCGACATGCGCTATCACAAAGCGGTACAGACAAACTATAAAAGATTAAGCAAAAAGTGTGAATACTTATTGGCTTATTCTCGTATAACTTATAATGATAAAATCTTTTATAAGAGCTAATAGGCTAATTTCAATAAAGATTAAGTGAATGAGGTATGTGGTGGCTGATTTCAGACTAATTCTCATATGTTATTGGTCCATATCGAAAGAAAGACTTGTGAGCTAAATAGATAATGTATCTTGTGTCCGTGATGCAGGGACAAAGCGCGCGAATCTTTCCGGCTGTCCCGCCACAAAGGTAGGAGCTGCTGTGGAATACAAATCGGACCGAGTAGCGACTTAATTTGGTTAGCGCTTCGGCCTACTGCTGACCCTGCTGTGTTTCAAACAATATAAAAGGCCCCCTGAAACCCCCAGGGGTGTTATTTTGGAATGCTGTGTGTGTAGTATATAGACACTAGCTGGCAGTCCAGTCCAGGCCGGCTCTACAATACAAAAACCGTCTAACTTAGTTACATCCTATCACCATTTATAAAACCTGAGCGTAGTGCCATGAAACTCTAACTGCGTTCTAAAAACACTGGTCAAACTGCCGTGTTTAAACTTTAACAACAAGAAAGCTACGATATTATACATGCTAAAAAGAGGATGTTGAGTCCTTCCCCGAACAACGCTCAAACTTCTTTCTAATATATCGACACACTTGAAAGATAAAAACATAAATATCTAATTTAAAATACAATAATATTTTGATTCATTGTTAGTATATAAAGAACTCACTAATTCCTTGGTCATGGTAGCCTAAAAATGTGTTTACATTTAGAATGAATGAAAAAATATCAATTCACTAACAAACTGTTTAATTCACTACTCTATTATAGGCTACACTTTAATCAATGTTGATTTCAAGAAAAACGTATCGGTACCAAACAGTATCGTAAGTGATTCAGATCCCAATGAAAATATTATTTATTAAGATATAAAATAGAAGTAGCACTTCGTAAAGACACCTATGAAATTCTTGTTTCTGGCAACATTCCCACCTATATTTACTGGTATTCGTTGAGATCGGCCCTGATCCTAATAATACCCATAATTTCTTTGGTGTGTCAATAATCAATACTTTAAGTTGTACTCACTATCAAGCCTGAAAGGTAAGCTAGAATAACATCTACGTTAAAACTCCTCACATTCCAACTATTTCTCCACTCAAGGATTGACTTGTAATCATCATCATCATCAACACCAATATTCAAGATAGGTTAAATTGACCGACTTCGTAACAGAAGATGTCTATCCAGCAATCCCCGGATCTTCCTATATCTAGTTTTCCTTTTGGCAGGTAGTGATAAGCTTAATTTGCTAACCACTCTTCTGGCATGCAAATTTTTGGTTCAATCAGATTTGTTTATTTTTTGTATTTATTGTTCATGTTGAATAAGTTTAATGCTTCTCATACATCTTCGTTTCTGATGTGATCTTTAAGCGATCATTCTTAGCAGCATAGGCCTATCTTAAAAATCTTGTCTGAGCCATTTCGAGCATTCTTTTGTGGCATTCATGGCCCAATTCTAAGTTCCATAAATTAAAACATGTACTACCATTTTTTCTTTTAGTAAAAATACCCATACGTCTTAGGAACCAACGATGTGGCAGAAGTGTGAGCATCGACGAAAACGTCTTCAGAAATAAATATGTCCCTTTTTTGTACACATTTTGATTCACTACACATCGAATTCAGGTTGGTTTATATTCATTATCTCTCAGTAAAAATCATTGTTCCCGTCTTCAGAAATCGAAATAATGAAAAGATGTACGAATGAATAAATATGTTACCATCATTGCATAGTATTGTGTTCCAAAGAATTATTGTTCCAAATATTATTTTATTTATATTTTATTAACTCTATTAATTTAACCTGGTGGTGTTAGGGCCATAAGAACTTCTCCACCAATCAGTCAGGGGAAATTCATAAAATATACAAACTATACAAATCAATGATGATATTTGACTGTAGTTTAATTTAGATATCTTAAGATATTCAAGGCCACTTTCAAGAATTAAGTTTGTAGTTGAGAACACCTAGTTATGAAATCAACGAAAGTTGAAATTTTAAAATCCTTTTATGGGAAAGAAGAGAGGGTCTCTATTAAGTAGAAGGGAGTGGAAGATTGTGCACAAAGAAAGCATATCATAAACATTAAATAGAAAAGAGGAAAGGTTTGGAGTACGTGGTTTTGTAATATGAGATGGAATTGGAAGAGACTACAGAAAGTAAGGTGAATTCAGAATTGTCTAGGGTTTAGATAAATCTGAGCTGAAGAACAGGCTAGAAAGACGGTTGAGTGAAAACTTACGTTAAAAACATGACCCCAAAAATGTTCCTTTTCTATAAGGAATGCTTTAATGTATTTCAGGGGTAGGGATGTTAGTTTCTTGCCAGTGGAATCCCAACTTTTTCAGATTCACGTACAGTTAAAGTGTGGGTTATTTCCTATCTTGGGTTTAGTTTCGAAAATAAAACCACAGAATGCTTTTCGGGAAGAACTACAGTCGCTTATATGTGAACAACTATGACATGTCCAGCATCATCGTATGGAGTGGTAGTAGTAGTAGTAGGAATAATAATAATAATAATAATAATAATAATAATAATAATGATAACATCAGGTAATCTGATGTAACAAAGTGCCAGAATGCTTTTGTTTAATCAGTTATAGTTGCAATTATGATATGCAGAAATGTAATTTCTTTATATCGATTACCGGTTAAGCTCCAGATTGATTCACTAAGCAGGACTTAAGAAAGAACCCAGGCCTAGTTTTTTTTATTTTTTTTTTAAATTTTTTAAATAAGATTAACTTCGTCCAGCATTAGCGGAACTATACATATTTGTAATATCTTGACAATCGCACATTCACATAGAAAAAAAAATCTCCATTTGTCTGGTTGGGGGACTTGAAGCAGTAAAGTCCAGAATGTGAGTCTAGGATGTTACCATCTCGGCCGCATCGCTCAGTTTAACGGTTTACTTTGATAAGCATAGGCCTATGTGAAGGAATAGTGTAATTTGTCAAAGTTAATTTTATTGCAACTTCCAAAGCCGTATATGAACCCTGTAAAACAATGTGTTGTCTTGAGAACTGATTTACATTTGATAAATTCTCTCTAATATATTACTGAAGTCTGAACTCTCGAAACGTACGAGTAGATTACAATGTTCATTTCAAATGTTTAAGTACTCCATATTTTTTGTTTGCCGAGATGAGACGACCATTTTCAATAATTCTCATTAGGGTCTTTTAACTCAAATGCTGGTTGTAAGGCAAATTTGTTGTTAAATAATTATTACAAATTTTCTCTAAGAAGCTTTATAACGTTGAAATTTTCAGTTTATTAAAGTTGTTAGTTAATTGTTTCCAACGTTTTATTCACAAAATAACCTTGGACCTGCTCAATACATCAAAACCTCTGAAAAATATTATATATAGGCTAGGCAGCGCCACAAAGAGTGGTAGCAGAGGCGCACTTGATCTAATTTTTTGCGGAATTTTGCGTGCTTTATCTGCTATATTTAATCGTTAATAAAAACTATTGCGTAAGCTTATTTGTGTTATTCCTAAGAATTAATGCCACCTTTCTCAAATTAGCGTTGCTACTACAGTCTAATTTGGTTTTAGTTACTTTGCTCACTTACGTTAAAGTTCTTTTTTATAGCTCACATCAGTTTGCAGTATAATATGGCACAATCTATTCATAATTCTGACCATGTATTTAACTTCAAACACGCCGAGCTTCCACTTCCGTTGCAGGATCAGGTTAAAACTTGCCCGGAAGTCAAACTTGATCATCCTGAAAAGGTTTTGCAATTTTTAAAGTATTTTGTTCAATTCCGCAGGCAGGTAGACGTTGTTAAACTTCCGCAGAACCAAGCTTTGCTATTAACTTTCCTTTTGTTAGTGAACAATTATTCCTTTACATTTCTTAGGTTTTAATTTCACGATTTACAATGTATGAGTTTCAAACTTCTATAGTTAGATATTTCTTACCTGGCCATGTTATGCATGACCTGATTAGTAGATGACATTTCCGCGTTCAACGCCCTGGGGAAAAACTTTTGGCTTTTGTCGAAGATGTAGTGTTTGTGGCCGCGGCTCTGCAGCTAAATTATGCTGAACAACAGTCAGTCGCAGTTGTTGAAGACGGCGCCGAATTAGCTGAGGTATGGGCTTTATTTTTTAGTGGCATCAACTCAGGTCTCTTGGCCCAAAGTTAGCCAATATGGCCTTCGCCCGAGGCAGTCTAAATGAGGTATGCCAGGAAGACGAGCCTCGTCCGCGGTATAGTCAATTCTGGTCTCACATAGGGAAAGTAGTAATATCTGTTTCATTATAAATGTATATATAGGGGCATGTTAGTAAGCATTGTAGGAAGACCACTGGAAATAGGAATCATCACTCTCGAGGTGCCCCTACTCCCAGTAATTCTAAGGCAACCTTTAAGGCAGATACTTCTGAAACGTCTGGCTCTCATGCCGCAGCGCTATCGGACAGTAGTGCCCAGAGTTAATAATGACGTGTGTAGTAGATGTGTTAAGCTGGATGGACAGAATCTTTACATCCGAAATGAATTAGAGATAGCCGATCAAGGCCAGAGTGAACTGGAAAGACAATCGTCTGAAGTGAGTAGTAACAATCTGAAAACACAGGGAGTTAATCAAAGTTTCAAAAAGGAAAATGCAAAACTGTTGATGATAATAGTGGATAGCCTAGAATACGCCACATGTATTATGAATGATAGAACGCATATGTATACTTGAATAATTATATTTTATTAATACGGCCTGTGAAACTTGTAAATATGAATCAATAATGAATAACTGATATAAATAATAGTTCTTGCTGTCAACTTAACTTGCAGTATATAGTATATAGTTTATATATCACTTTGGCATAACACTTGCATAGATAAAGTCACAATACACATAAGTGTCGTTTAGTTCACAAATAACTTTCAGTTCTTTCTTCATTCAATAGTCACGTACACCATTAAGGTTCTTATTGCTTGCTGGCTGGTTACGTCCTTCACTTACAACTTTCAATATCATAAGTAACTTGCAGATTAACTAGGCACATCTGCCTCTTACAACTTTCAATACAATACTGTTAGTCCATACTGAAGTCCATACTCTAGATCTATACTAAAGTGTCTGCTGATCACGTACACCTTCACTGCTGGCATGTTGTAACTTTCAGAACACAAGTTGCCAACATAACAACTTAATATTTCCTAATCCACTTTCAATGTTGCCAACTATGACTTACAATATGAGTTGTAAACATGATTAACCACAACAAAAACTTTATCAGAAATTAAAATCCACCAATGAACGGAAGTCTGAACTTGACGAGCGCACTATCGAGCTCACTGTCATCAGAGAAAGTTTAAATGCAGAAATTGAACAGCTACGCGAGACTGTTAATGTTCAGAAGGAAAATATAGTTGGACTGGAAAGTGTTCTTCAATCGTCAGCAAACAGTTTAAACTCTGGTTTTCTTGGGGAAAACCCGCCTGTTGTAAAAGAAAGTAGTGGTCAGGGAAAAGATTGTAGGAATCCTAAAGATACTACAGGGCGCTCGCCATTATTTATGCCTATGCATGGAGCGACTTTGAACCTGATGCCTGACATTTCAAGATTTCGCGCAATTCTGTTCTGATATTTTAAAATAACCCGGTATATCCCCTCAGGGGTCTAGGTGAATTGGACATGGAGAGATGAGAGCAGACGTTTCCAGATCATAGGTTTTTTTGGCTTTTCCAAAATTTTTGTAGATAATGTAGTAAGCTGTTTTGCCATTCAAATTTCATGTATAAAAATATTTTTCACTTTTCGCGGTTTATTATACAAAATGTTGTATAAATATTATTAGCGTATATTTTCCTTTGAGAATTTTGGCATTGTTTGATGATCTACTTCGCATATTAGCGGTTGTTAAATTAAGTTCTCCCTTTTCAAAATTTTCTGCATCTGAGTCTTAATTATTATTCAAAATTTTGTTTGAAAAACATTCAAAATCCTAATGTTGAGTTTTCATTATCCCAAATTTAAGGCCAAACGTGACATCTTTTATTTAAGAGAATTCTTTTCACAGGAATTTTAGAATTATTAAAACTAATAATCAATATTGTTAAAATTTATTTTATTTGTCATATATTAACCAAACTCTGTCACGAAACCTCAAAAAAGAACGAAAAAGAATGCTTATGCCTCCACGGATTGTAAGCATCGTAATATATATATATTCGCTTTTACTTAACTATAAGAAATTGCTATAAATAAAATAGTGTTTTACTCGCAATGGTTAAGCAGTTTTGAAAAGTTACTAAAAATGCAATAAATAAAAAAGAGAAAAATTAAAAATTTCAATTATCAAGTTATAATTCCCAAAACAAACTTACTAAAAGGCCATTTTTATGAGCCAAGAAGTTTGTGTAATTAACTAAAATAATATTACCAGCTACTATTTATTGTATTTTCTTGTTTATTTTGCGGGTTGCTTATGATGCGGTTTTGTTGGCTGTCTTCTATCACTTCACGCGAGGACGTCTCCCCTTTCCCTTCTCAGGTCCCGGGGGCATCTGCTAATTTCGTGAAGAAGGTCGCGTTTTTTATTCTTCTTTGTGGACCGCTCTGAAATATCGGGTTATTATAGTAGCGGGGCATAAGCATTGGTTTCCGTTTCCTTCCTTCATGGCCGAGGTTTCGTTTTCTTTATTGTTTCAGACCCCAATTCGGCAAGTGCTTGCCTGACACAACTGAGGCCTAGTCCCAGAGGCCTAGTACCATGAATCTTGCGCTTCGTCCCGATGTAGCGGACAAAAAGAAAAGGCGGAAGAAAAATCTTATTATCCCAGGTTATACCAGAGAACTATACCCGTTCTCCGCAACATGATTACCAGATCTCCTTCTGTCCATTTCTAATCATTTTGAGTTCGGCTTCTTTCATATCATCTTAATTTACGTAAAATTATTTTTTTTAAATTCAAAATTGAATGGTTCTGTCTAAATGAAAAATTTTAAAATTAAATTCTTATATGTCAAAAATTAGGTTCTAAATGATAGTGCAAAAGCCTTAATTTTACTTATAACTCCAAATTTGAATTCATTAAATATTGTTAACCACGCATATTGTGTAATGTGGATAACTTATTTACTGTGTAATAATTATGTGCAGCAAGTATTCTATCTAATTTCAATCAACACTCTATTAAAACTCGATTTTTAAGCTATTGTGTCTAAAATATCGTCCCTTCAGGACTCCTTATATTTTTCCACATTCTTAAAATTTTAAATTAAATATCTGTTGGCTTATAATTCTATAGTATGTGTGATATTGTAAGTACCTGCCATTTAAGATTGTTTTTGCTATTTCGGCCTGTTATCTCTGTGGGTCGCACTCCTCTGCAGTCCATCATAATGCACTGTCGACTTCGCCTGTCTTCTCCTCTGCTATTCTGGTCACCATCTTTTACATTTTGAGCTTTCTGGATTATGTACGCTGGGACGCCTATAATTTCCGTCTTTTCCTGAAACAAATGGTTAAATGTTATATCACCATGGAATGCTTCTGTTATATACCACCATTCTCTACGCACATGTGTTTAATTCTTCGGGATTCTGGCTTCTCATGTAGATTCTACTACTGTGTTATTTGCTCACCAGAAATATCTACAATGGATAATGGAACTACAGTGATCTACTGACAAAGGACTGTTTACCCCAGCACCTTTAATTAATTAATTATTTATCCTAAAACATTACTTCACATCTGTTATTGTAATACCTCAAACCTTAATTTCAGTTTTAGAATTAAGTTTCTCAGCTTCATTTCCTCATTACCCAAATTTTACGCCTTCATTTATCCTGGTTTTTCTACCTCCTATCGTGTTCTGGATATCAAATTTTTCATAATAAGTCATGTTATCATGTAATCTGCATCTGAGTAAGGTGGTATATGACTCCATCCATTAAGCAAAAATCTAGTTATTTACAGTATTCTATATATCCCTAATTAATGCTTTTGGTGGACCTTTCTGTTAAAAGCAGTTGTATGAAGTAGAGACACTTTGGTTGTCGCTCTGCAGTGCTCCATAATTTTCGCACTAATATGGACATGGTAGACATTTAAATTGAATGTTTCAAAAAAAAAGTTCCCCACCCCAAAAAAAAGTCCTGACTGCGGGAGGTTGTGCCCCCACTATCGTTCGGCACCATAGTTTTATCACTATTTTTAACTGTTATTATTACTTTCGGTTACTTACAGTTGTTGTCTTGTCATCTCGGCAAAATTTTCGTTATTACTGCCTGTTTGTTTACGTTTATCGTAAACATAATTTTTATCATATTACTATTTTGGGATGCTTTCTATTCGTGACTTTTCGCGACTAACTTTGTGCTCGGCCTTTGCGGCAGGCAGTCTGTGGAAGTTCCGACTAGAGTTAACATCTCTCTACAGAGCAGCCGAGGGGTTATCTTCCGCTCCGTTACCCTACCTGCAAGTATGACCATTTACTTTAGTTGGTGAGTTAACCTAGTTTCTGTTATATTATTTTCTGGTGTGTAATCTTGTCTTAGTTTTATTAAGTATTTATATTTCTATATTTGTTTGTTACCCACCAGTTTTCTTTATTTAGTTCATTTTCATTTCTTAATATTTTCTATCTTTTGTTCATGTTTAGTTGCCCTCACCTAGTGACTATAGACCAATTAATATCCTGCCCACTCTGTCCAAAGCACTGGAACGAATTATACATAAACAACTGACGGACTATCTCAATGAACATAACTACCTCAATCTATATCAGTCAGGTTTTCGTTCCGGATACAGCACTGCGACGGCGTTGATCAATGCGACAGAGGACATTCGTAAAGGTAATGGATGACAGAAAATTGACGATTATGACACTGATTGACTTTTCTAAAGCTTTTGACTCAGTAAATATTGAATTACTCATCTCAAAGCTAAGAACCTTCAACTTGTCAGAAAACACTGTCCAGTGGTTTCATTCTTACCTCTACGGCCGCGAACAGCGTGTTATTGTGGGAAACCAGTCTTCTTCATGGAGGCCTGTAGAACGTGGAGTGCCACAAGGATTGGTGCTGGGACCATTACTGTTTACTATATACATAAACAACGTTTGTAACACCAAGAGTAATGACAGTAACTACCACATTTACGCTGACGACTTACAGCTGTATATACATACACGACCTGACAGAATTAACATGGCTATAAATGAAATTAACAACGATCTTGAAACAATAACTAATTGGGCAAGACATTCTAAACTTACAATTAATGCAGGAAAATCTCAGGCGATCTTAATGGGGCATCGTAATTTGTTGAAAAATGTCAATGAGGAAAATTTGACACCCGTCAAATTAAACGGAAGCATTGTCCCATTTAGTCCGCATGTAAATAATCTTGGCTTTAATTTTGAGAGTAATTTAAATTGGAACATCCATATAAAAGAAATTTGCAAAAAAATATACTCTATATTTCACGCTCTCCAACGATTAAAAATCTTTCTACCTTCCTCACTAAAGAAAACACTCTTATCAACACTCATAATGCCTCATTTCGATTACTGTGATATTCTACTAAGCGACCTGAGCTCCAATCTAGGACAAAGACTACAACGTGTTCATAATGCTTGCGTTCGCTACATTTGTGGTATTCGTAAATCAGATCATATTACGCCAGCATTTGAAAAATTGGCATGGTTTCACTTGGACGACAGAAGAAAACTGCACTCTCTCTGTCTCCTATATCGAATTCTTCACACTTCCTGTCCTCACTATCTGTCATCACGCTTTCAAACTCTTTCATCTCATCATAACCTAAACACTCGGTCCAGGCAAGATCATATTCTCGCAATACCTCAATATCATACACTACTTATGTCATCCAAATGTGGAATTCTTTACCATCTCACATCAAGGACTGCCGGTCACTGTCAACCTTCAGATCGCAGTTAACAACACATAAACCTATACGTAGAACTTAATAGTGTATCTATTTCATGTCCTATGTTAATTTCAGTTTCTACCACTTAATGCTTTTGTATAACTAAATTGTATTTGTAACAATTAATTTCTTTTTTATCATTTAATGTATCTTAAAATTCTTTCATATTATTTAGTGTGACATTTAAAGGTATCTTAAATCATTTCATGTGTTGGGTACAAGAGCGGCTTATGACCTTGCCGTAGAGGGAAAAGATGGGAAAGGATGTTAGAAAGAATCTCTGGAGTAGCTGGAGGACCAGTCTGTTTAATGGGACAGACACCCAATTAGAGCTTAGTGGACTTATAAATCTCAGGTGCTGAAACAGGGATCTTCGGATGTAATATTGGAGTGAAACCTGTATCATGTAATAAACTATGGACATTTATTCTCACAACATATAGGTAAATAATGAACTTGAAATATTAATAGAAACACTGAAACAAGATATATAATTAATCTGAGATAGGTGCACTTGCACTGCACAATGGAATGTGCGTTGGCGGGAACTTGGTACACACGTGGCGAATAATTTCTCTAATTATGCCAGCAATGTAAATTATATCTTAAAATGATCGTAATGATAGCTGTATTAATTCTAATAGGATTTCACACTGAAATCTTGAATCTACTGAACTTTACAGCCGAGCTATTGTGATCGCTTGGATTGCACAATGTTGCCGCACTGATACACGAACTTTTAGACTGATCTAAGAAGCCGATAACACTGAATCTACTGTAATTAGTGTAGATTAATTAATAACACACGATAATACTTGTAAATGGAAGTATTATGTATTTATTCGCTAATTAATAGAAAACCTCTGTTCTATTGTCTGAAATAGGCGGGATTCTAGAACGGCGCTCCAGCACGTCTCTCATGCGTGGAGGCTCGATGCTAACTGACTAACTAACATGACGCTGTGATGTCATGCTGCCGCTAAACCTGCACCTGTCGATGAAAGGGGATTCACAGAAATAGGCAGACTTATACTAATATCAATGCGCTGAGATTGAGAAATGCATTGAGCGGAACATTTGAATATACACTCATACTAGACATGTAGAAAAATGCTAGTAGAACCTATAGCTTTCTCCAACATAACTCCCCCCGTTAAAGTATTAACTTTAAGAAAAATAACTAAGGAGAAAGCTATGATAAAGAAGATACACTTGTATACACACGTAAAGCACTGAATCTACACTATTTAGACTGGCAACACACGTAAGGTAGTGAAGGTCTAGGTGGATGATGGCTGGAATCCAAACTGTTGTTGTAGCATCCATAAGTGAAGACTTCGACTTGTGCACAACAGCTGACTCAGGAACATGTAGTGTAGATCAGGTGGCTTGTTGAAATACAATTTGTAGAATCTTGTTAAAGAAATGCGTGTTGATTTCTGTATATCATTCAGGGCACAGCTGATGATCTTATATTAATAACATGGTATCTTGACATAATGGAGAAAGACCATTGGATAACCATTAAGTGAGTTTATGACACAAACAGTATTAAAAAGGTACTTTCTTACATATATCACAGTGTAACGGTTTGGCTACCTTGTAGATTTCTTGCTGATATAGCAGCTCTACAACTGGACATATGCAGATGATGCACGTATAGCTTTTCACTATTTTGAGTATGGTAAACACTGCTTGATATTGTTTTTAGATGAATACAGATACTGTTGAGTGTTGTTTCGCTCTGAAGACAGACACTGCGGAGTACTGTTTTTCGATGAAGGCAGACACTGCGGAGTGTTGTTTCGCTCTGAAGACAGACACTGAGTGTTGTTTTTCGATGAAGGCAAAGCTCGGTAGAAAGGATCTACTTTAAACCTTGAATTTCCACTGTCACTTATTCTAAATCTTTCTGGGCTGTTGAAAGATTTATTGTGAATGGATGGGAGCAAATGTTCGTTCCTGGTTCTGAAGGAAGCGAAGCTATTGCGAACTGATTTGACCGCTGCGCTGGGTCCATTTGTCTCGAAGCGTTTGCTCTGCATGTGATGAGAGGCCTTGCTTGAGTTATTGCGAATTCTAGCTTGTTTAGAATTGCTATGTAGTGAAGCACTCTGTTGACTTCGACTGATGTTAAAGCATGTTAAAGCGTATGCTTTAGACTGAACTTTCTTAGTTGTAAAGTGTAATAGCTTGCTGTGATTTGAGCCACACTTACAATAAGCCTGAAGAGAACACATTTGTACCTTGTGTTCAGAAGAGAAGCAATTGAAACACAGCTTCTTGGATCGTACGAAACTCCATCGCTGTTGTATGCTTAATTTGCAGAACTTGTTACACTTGTGTAAAGCGTGATTTAGTTTACACAGAGGACAAATTTGCTGATGTGTAGATTTGCTCGTGACAACGAAAGAATGCATTTCTGATTCCTCGTCTGTCGTTAAGTGGGTCTCCAAAGGGGAAGAAACACTATTCATGTCACGATGCAGAAGTTGACTGTGGACTGATTCTTGACAACCACAGAAGTGAGGTGTGACGAAACGGACTAAACAGAAAACAATCAACTCAATGATTAGGCTTATCCAAAGTTTAAAGAATCAAAAAATTAAAAATTAAAAAGTCCAAAATCCATAATTTAAATAATCCAATATTAAAAATTCAAAAAATTAAAAAATTAAAGATCCAAAACTTAAAAAATCCAAAATTCCACAGTAAAAAATTCAAAATCCAAAATTAAACTTCAAAAATCCAAAATTTAAAAAATAAAAAATCCAAGATTAAACAATCAAAATATCCAAAATTTAAAAAAATTTAAAAAATTTAAAAATTAAAAATTTAAAATTAAAAATTAAAAATTTAAAATTAAAAATCTTAAATTTAAAAATAAAAAATTAAAAAAATCCAAAATTAAAAAAAATCCAAAATTTAAAAATATAAATTAAAAAATTTAAAAATCGAAAATTAAAAAATAAAAAAATAAAATATTCAAATATCTAAAATTTAAAAAATCCAAAATTCCAAAATTAAAATATCAAAAAATAAAAAATCCTAAATCCAAAATTTAAGAAGTCCAAAAACCCAATATTAAAAGTCCAACAATCCAAAATTGAAAGAATCCAATAATCCACAATTGAAAAATTAAAAAAAAAATAAAACTAGTTTCACTTCTGTCGCGTGACATTCCACGCATACTTTTTTCTTTGCCGAGATGGGACGACCCTTTTCAATAATTATCAGTCTGGTCTTTTTAGATGCTGGTCTTTGCTTATGCTGGTTTAAGTAGAAGTTGTTATTAAATAATGATTGAAATGTTCCTATAAGGAGCTTTATAACGTTGAAGTTTTCAGAATTTATTATAGTTGTTAGTTAATAATTGTTTCTAATGTTTTATTCACAAAACAACTATGGATCTGCTCATTAAATCAAAACCTCTGGGGAATTTATATATGGTCTAGGCAGCACCACAGTAATGAAATTGATTAGAAGAACAATTTAACATTAATCACATACTAATGGAAAACTAATTTTAGTAGTCCTATACATAGGACTATAGACTCGTACAAGTAGTAAGTAGGTGTATTTTTTACAGTTCTTAGTGAAGGTTAGCTTAAACTTAGATCTATATTTATAGTGGAATATCAACTAGGTCATAAGATAATAAATATATATATCGGCTTAAAAATTAATAGTGACGTATGTAGGGTTCTACAATTGTTCGTAATTTATCCAATTGGCATTAGAATGTATTGCATAATAGTAAACCTGTTAACATATGAGTTATTATATGTAATTATTATTAATCATCAATTGTACTTCACATAATCTCATTTTCTAGAATATAGGTCTACTAATATTAGACAACTAATATACTTCACAAATTGTGAATACTGTTACTACAATTTCAAACGAACATTGTGATCTACGTTTTCAGCATTATGATTTTCGGATAGGTATTATATATTGGTTACTAGTGCTTTTATGCTGAACATTTTAACTATTTTATAAATACTAACGCGTTTCAGAATAAGCAAATGCGACAAATTACAAATACAAAATATTCTCTCCTAATGAACACGTACATACACCAAGCAATCTTAATACAGGTTGATATGGTGAAAAATGTTATGTGTTTATTGTTTTAACTTGCGACTTATTCAATTAGCTAGGCTTCAAGTCCTTGGTCCGAAAACCGTATCAAATAAATAAATAAATAACAATAAATAAATAAACAAGCGGGTCAAATCATTGATATTTTATTTCTGTACCCTTCATGTAATGAACCACATGAATATTTACTCATCACCTCTTGTATGATTTCTTTTTATAAATGAGACATTATTTCCTGACTGTGGAGTTCACGTATGTGTATCTTGCATTCTCTTTAGCGCGTCTAGAAGTTTGCATTTATGAGCCTACAAAACTGTAGGAATTATCTTGTAATTTATCAGAGTTCGTAGTAGTCCTAATTCGTAAAATTTTGTATAGGCTAATAGTAGATCTCATCTTCTTCCTCTTCTTCATAAGATAATTTACGTCTTATTGTATTGTAGATTTCTTTTTGTAAGTTATTTGTAAATCAAAACATTGCTGGAACATAAAGGTCTAAGACCAAAATAGGTTAAAAAAATTAAATTCGTGAAAAAAATGTTTACTGTTTGTTGGGTCTTAATGATGCTTCCTGAGGGTACGACTTAGGGCAGTTGGTTAAGGCACTGCGCGATGAACCAAAGGTCGCGGTTTTAATCCCAGAGGTCATTGAAATGTTTCAACCTGCTTAATATTTCTGTTGGAACAATGACCCTGGGATCGACAAAATAGGTGGTATGCATAAAATGTAATATTAAGATTTGTATGTATAAATATCTTAGGATAAGGTTTTCCACTTAGCAAAAAATCGAAAGTGTTGTCTATGATTAGATTTTTCTTCAAGCCTTAGAATAAACTTTGAAATGTATACATAAAATGTAGTATAGAACTACGAAAAATCGTAGCATGCATCGTTCATGACTTCAGTTACTCATTGAATGGTTGGTGGTAATTTGCTTGGCTGCGTTTTTAAAAATAAAAATGAATATAAAGAGAGAAGAGCGCCATCAGTTACTGTTTATAAGAAACTTTATAGATTTTTGAACGAAAATGTAGAATGGTTGAGTGATTATTTTATAGGTTATAGTCGAAAGACGAGGAGGAGCCTAAACTCCAAATAAAAAATGAGAATTTCGTTAGGACTTCAGAATGGAATAGATAAAGAGATAGGGGTTCGCCGGAGCATTGTTTCAGGTTAGTCGCTTTTGTAACGGGAAAATGTTTGGAAAAAGCTCATTTAAGGTTAACATTTCTTTCCACGAAAGACGGTTTGTAGACTTTCCTTTTCGGATACTCATAAACACAGCCATTTGTACTTACGAGAACCTTTTACTTAGCTCGCGAAGGCACAACGTAGGAAGGCTTTGTGATGGGGAATTTAGAATCTAGATGAAAAATAATGGAATCTTATGGTTAATGCTTTCTCGACACAATCATGCTCAGAATTCTGGTAGTCGTGAATAGTAACGGAAATGTCTGAAGAGGGTAAAATAGATTATTATCAAAAAATAAAACCTACGGTACGCTAGCATTCGCTTCCTAGCAGAAGAACCGTGTTTATGCATAGATAGGAAAATATGCTTTTCCTTTTACCTTTTCCTATAGGTAAAGTAAAAGCATTGACTACGATTTTATGCATACCATCCAATATCTAAAAGAAATGAGTCCCGGTAGTCTTTATCTCCCGAAACCATACATGAACCTTTACAGCCTGTACAGGGAACAGGGATCACTTTCTTTTTAGTTTACCTACTATTTGTATTGGGTTTCGGATGAATACGGTAATTTGCCTGTAACAAATCAGTAGCCTCGCATAGTTGATTAAGTATTTGTGTTGACACCAGCACAGTCGTGTAGAATCAATATCCTTTTAGCTACTGTAGCTGCTGCTCCAACATTTTCGAAAAGGTTTGTACGTTCCGATAGCCGCTGAGACTGGGAAATTATTTACAAGTGCTAGTCGCGGGGTGAGGGGGAAAACTAATCCCCGAGTAATTTTCTGGTATTGTTACAAGTAAACCCCAGGGATTTTAACGGGGGCGGCGGGTTGTGAGAGAGAGTAAAATGAATGTAGCTCGCTTTTCAGGAGTTGTGTGTGTGTGTGTGTTTGGAGAAAGAGAGGGGGTATAACAGAGATGAAATACCACCATCATATACATACAGCCATGAAGAATGAAAACACACGCAATTTTATTTTCAATACTCTAGAGAAGTTGTTGCTCCAACTGTTACATTATGTAGCCTGACCCTATCTCTCACACAAAAGCGTGTTTCAAATTACTTTTTAAAACGTCCTATTTCATTTTAAGTGACATAACTAACTCCTCCTTACCTTTATTGTTACTCTGCTTGTGTAAAATATTAGTATGTGCAACACTTGTTCATGGTGTAGGAAAAACTCTGTCCTACATTGGGAATTGCTAGAAATGGTCAAGTGAAGTCCTGTGTAAGTACATTTTACCTAATTTTGGAAAACTTTGCAATAGGCTATTTCTGAAATGAGATTAGCAAACATTCGAAAACGCTTATTTGTTTTCGGTTTCAACTAGTTTTGTTTTTGGATCCAAAAGCGTAGGCCTATATATATCAATTAATGATTTCTGTCTACTCTTGACTTGAGGAAAGCACTTAGTAATTTTTGTATTGACGTAAACTACCATAGGCCATTTAAAGGCTTTCTAAAGGCTATTTAAAGTTTACGTAATTCTTTTCTTTTTGTTCAATGCTACTAAACTTCCATGTTTTTATTGCCTATGCCAATACTATAGGCTATAAACAAATTGTCTAAATTAAGGTTTAGACTTTTATGTGTTTCATGGAACTCTGTAAAGCTCCGAACCTCATTTCAGAACATTTATTTAATAGCTACAGGATATGCTCAATTGTGAATATAAATACACTTATAAAACCAATTGGCTGATTGATGTAGAGTTGTAGCCTGGACTATAGCCTACCTCAAGAATAAATAAGAATAATAATTAGAAGTAAGTTTCTTTAAGCTGAAGAATTTTCCAAGCGTACAATAATCCTAGATTAATGTTTTAAGACATACCAATTATTTTATAAAACAAGTAGCCTACATATTATTTGGATAAGGGCTTCCAGCCGTATGAGTAGGGGAATTTGGGTTAGGTGAGTACTTACAATGTTGTGGTTTGTAGGATTTTGATTTATGTGAATTCCTACAAAAGACAAACTTTATCCCTCCCGCTGAAAACAGACTTGAGGTATGAGTACACCCTGAGGGGTAAAATTCTATAATTTTTAAGTTACTGCCTTTACATTTTTTCATGGTTCATTAACACATTATGAAGGGATTTTACTAAAGAAGTGCAAAATAAAATTAATTGTTTGAACAAATAAATATTCTGTTTAAAAAAATAAAGAAAAGCCAAACACCGTATCTCCTATACTAATGCAAATATTTTCAAAATTCTTTCACTAGATTGTAGCAAAAACGTTTCTCTAGTGCCTGAATTAATTTTTAATAAAATTTATTACTTCACATCATCGGAGTATCAAATTTTCAAAAAAATATATAAATATTATTATGCAACTTTTCATAGTGTGCTCATTCATAATTTACTGTTAAACTGTATCAAATTTTAGTTTAATTCAAGCACTAGGTTACTGTTTAACTTTTAATTGGGACCAAAATCATGTCAATATCTTCAAACCAAGCTGAAATATGATATTTTTGCTGACAAAGTACATTGCAAAACTAAACTTACGGTAAATGGCAGTTGAAGTTTGAACTATTGAAAAACATCAAACTTCATAGGTAACTGCCTCAGATTCTGTTTACTGATCCAACTTGAGATTTTTTCTGCCTCTTATATACCTTCTTCTATTTTAGGCTTCTGGTTTTTCTTGTTTCTTGGCCCTAATTTCTTGTTTTTTCTTGTTAGATTGGACGCCAGCTATTGTATTAGTTCCTGGGTCGATTCCCATTCTCCTGTACGATTCTAATTCACTCTCAGGTCCAATATTCCAGTGACTTACTGCATCCATAACACATAAATTCAATGTTTTCTTTACTACTAAGTCTCCTTAGGTCACCGTTTCAATATTGAGCCATTGAAGGACTCCACATTCTGAGCCTTGCCGTGAAGACATTTTTCCAGCATCTTCTCTTCCGTAAGACTATTCTACACTGGTTTTATCTCCCTTATTATTTTGTAGATATGCCAAGACCTCTACGTTTATATTTCATACCTTTTGCCTTAGCAACCTGATAGTCACACCAGCTGTTCTCTTAGCATGAAGATATAGCTAATCAAACTTGACACAGAAACTGGTACTCTGAAAGCTTGAAAAGGAGTGTGATCATTACGTAGTATGACTAGAAAATGTACAATATCAAAATAACTACTCGTCATATTTAAAAAGCATATGTATCAAATGAAACAGGAGAAATTGCTGAATAAGATACACTTATTTAAAAAAATCGACATTTTTTACCATTTCAGGGTGTACACATACCTTGAGGCTGATCATAGCCTCCAACTGATGTCAATGGCGGGGCGTAATTTGATGATACTTATAAATGTACAGAGGAATTAAGTTCTGAGTCAACCGCCTGAAAAATGGATGTGACAAGACGTGAACAATAATTTTTTATTTAATACTTTAATCTTCATCGCCCTTGTCCTGGATTCCTATCAGAGGTCTCTACATCCACTGTACATTTAATACTTTACTAATTAATAATTACTTAGGTTATCTAAATTGTTCATAACTTAATTTAAAGAATGGTTCTATATATTATATATTTAAATAGTTGAAAATTCAAGAAAGAAAAGAAATCACTGATAACTTAAAACTACATTAACTACGGGGATTTGTTGATTTGTGATAATGAAAGGGAGGTCGCTCTTAATCATACCACTCCCTTTAACAGACAAAGTACACTCCCGCGTCCTCATTACCATCTCACCATCAACCAGGTGACTACGAGTGGTCACCAGAATCCTTAGACTGGAAGCCAGACTTCAGGCATGGGTGTCACCATGAAGTCCTTTCTGAGTGTGTATTGTCCTTTATTTGTAGTTTGCCTTACTGTATGTCTTTGTGTGTTAATATCTTATTGTGTTTGTCTGTTTCTGTTATTTACATATTCTTCTTTTGCTTTCTGAGACATTATTTGTTACTTCATCCAACAACATCCATGAGTAGGGGTCTCTTATGTTTCCTATGTGCCTAACTTGAAGTAATCTCTGAAAGGGATCCCTCAACTGAGCAGTGTTTGGTTATTTCCAAACCACATGCACAGAAGTACCCATTCCCCCACATTCACATGCATTAGAGTCCGCAATACCTCTTCCCTTTAGGTAAACCAGGGCCATGGCCCGTCATATAGTGGATCAATCCTTGGGACGGCTGTAGGTGTCACAGTTATAGACTTTCACGTACATTCTTGAAAATGTCGTAAGTTCTATGTCTGTGTTTCTTTATTCCCACCTGGTTTGCCACATCTCCAGTATTACATTCTTGACATCCCTTATTGTTTCAACTCGAGTGTCAATGATGAGCTCTGCGCGATTACAAGATGTGATTGAAATGAAATGAAATGAAATGAAATGATTAGCCTAAATGTCCCGTTAAGGGCAATGGCCTCCTCGAAGAGGGTAAGCTCGAATACACCTACATGTGGTGAGCTATTCCACATGAGGGATATTTGTGCTCTTGGGCTTTTATGCAATTCCTGGTCTATGTCCACTTACATTAGTCTGGGTCATTGTGCACTTCATTGTAGTTTACGTCCTTACACTTGTTACGGTCCTATACACTTGTCTTCGTAAGACTTCGGTCGCATATGCACTGGTTTCAGTCACTGTTCACTTTTCTTCTTAAAACTTTCCAGTCATTCCTATTTCTTGCTCTGGTTGACCACTGTCGTCCTACAAGTTCCTTGAAGAGATCAGCCCATCTCTGTCTTGGTCTTCCGGGGGATCTTCTTCCAGTACGAGGGTCCCACATTGTGGCCTTGTATGTCCATCTGTCATCTTTGAGTCTTGCGACGTGGCCTCCCCACTTCCATTTGGTGTTGGTGGCTTGCAGTGCAGGGTCGGTAACTGCTGACATCTTCTGTAGTGTTTCATTTGTAACTCTGTCCCTCAACGATATGCCTAGGATTTTTCTCACCATATTTCTTTTGCACACTTGGAGACTGTTGCGAAGTGAGAGCCCACGTCTGACAACCATACAACAATACCGGCATTACACAGGTCTCTAGCGTTTCGGTTCTGAGTTTTCTGCTGAGAGTTTTCTCCAGGAGGATGAACTTGAGGGACCAAAAAGCCTTCCATGCGAGAGAAATCCTTCTTTTTACTTCTTTCTCAGTCTTCTGGTGGAATGATACTATTTGTCCTAAGTACACATATTCCGATACATATTGCAGTACTGTGCCATCTACAGTTATAGGTGTCGCCGGTCCGTTTGACATTACCTGTGTTTTGGTCTTGTTCATCCGGAGGCCTGCTAATCTGCTGGAGTTAGATAGATCTTGAAGCATCGACTGAAGTTCACTGGATGATTTGGCAAACAGTTTGATGTCGTCAGCAAACCTTAGATTACTTAACCTGCTACCATTTATACTTATTCCACAGTCCTGGTTCCAGTGTAGTTTGCGGAACGTGCTTTCTAGTACGCTTGTAAATAATTTAGGGGATATTGGGTCTCCCTGACGTACTCCTCTATGGAGCTGAAATGTTTCACCTTCGATTTCTGTTTTCACCTTGGCACAGCTCTGGTTATAAATTTTGTTGAGTATGCTGATGTATTTGTTGTTGACTCCCTGTGTGTGTAAAGCTTGTATTACACTCTCATGCTCGACCGAGTCGAAAGCCTTGCTGTAGTCTACGAAGGCAATATACACTGTTTGATGGAATTCTTCAGCTTTTTCCATTACCTGGCTCACAGTTTGGAGGTGGTCTGCAGTACTGTATCCAGAGCGGAAACCCGCTTGTTCGTGTGGTTGATTTTCATCCAGAATTTTTGTTAATCTTCTAGTGATTATTTTTGAAAACAGCTTATACAAACTGGACATGAGACTTATGGGTCGATAATTGTTGAGGTCATCTTTCGTGCCTTTCTTGTGGAGGAGGATTATTGTGCTTGTTTTCCACTGGTCTGGTATTTCTTCTGCATCTATAATTTTGTTAAAGATAATGGTGATCGCTGGTATCAGGTGGTCTGAGGCTTGCTTCAAGAATTCGTTGTATATTCCATCCTCGCCGGGGGTCTTTCCGTTCCTCAATTCATTGATTGCCGTCCGAACTTCGCTGGCTAATATAGGGGGAACGACCTGGGAGTTGTTGGTTGTGGGGTCTGATGTGTAGTTCCATACGGGATTTTGAAGAGAGCTTGTATATAGGTCTTTGTAGTACTTAGTGGCAGTTTCAATGATACTGTCCCTTGCAGTCGTGCGTTTTCCTGACGAGTCTTTGGTTCCTAATATCCATTGTTTACCTCCACTTATTTCTCTTTTTGCCTTTCTGATTGATTTGGAAGATTCTAGTATCTGTCGCGTAGAAGATGCTTGGTATTCTCGGATGTCTTTTCGTATTTCTCTTTTAGTTCTTTTATCTATCTTAGCGTACTCTTCTCTATTATCTTCTGAGTCATCTCTGACTTGGTTCATCTCCGATCTTCGTTCAATTAGTGCTAGAGTAGTCTCGCTTAGTTTTCCGTCGTGTTTCTCTGTTTTGTCTGCCTTTTTTGTGTCACCATATGCTTGGAGCATGCATTGCTCTAATGAGTCGTATAGTTCCTGTGTCCCTCTTTCTGTTCTGAGGTCTAACTGCAAGAGCCGGTGTTGCATTTGTGTCTTGTACTGTACGTTGTCTAGTGCTTCTATGCTTGGTTTAGAGCGTTTCTTCCATTGTCGCCTTCTTTCTAATTTTATTGTTGCTTTTACCATTCTGTGATCTGTGCTGAATTTTAAGTTTGTTATGATCCGGATGTCTTTTATGGAATTCTGTCTGTTACTTTGGATGTAGTCAATTTCATTCTTCGTGTTGCCGTCGGGTGATCTCCAAGTCCATCTGTTTTCGGGATTTTTCTTGAAGAAGGTGTTGGCTATTTTCAATCCATGTTCTTGCGCAAACTGTACTAGTCTGTCTCCTCTTTCATTCCTCCTCCCATATCCATACGGTCCAACCTGTTCTTCTTCTATGTTACTGCGTGGTCCCACTTTGCTGTTGAAGTCTCCTATGATTAGGTTCGTTGGAGACTTGTATTTTTCTACTGTAGTGTCTAAATTCTTGTAAAAGTCCTCTAATTCATCTTCGCTGCATGCTTCTGTGGGAGCATAAACTTGAATGATTGTTGTTGGAGAGCCTTTCGTTGCTAATTTCAGGACCGCTATTCTTTCTGAAATTCCATCCAGTACAAGTACCATGTGCTTTATGTTTCGTTTGATAATGAAGCCAACGCCTCTTTGGCCTGGGGCTGTGCCTATGTGAAACATTAAATCACCGTTTCCTTTTTCTGTTATGGATTCCCCCATCCTTCTTACTTCACTTAGGCCTAATACATCGAACTTTATTTCTTTTAAGGCATTGTCCAGTTCTTCAGCTCTGTCGCAGGTTCTGAGAGTTTGTACATTTAGAGTCGCTATTATTATTTCTGGTCTAGAGTTTACTTGGTGTTTGTTGGCCGGTGTATTATGACGTTTTACGTTACTTGTGGTCGGGACAGGGTCTGCCAGTTTACCCACTGGTTGTTTATTAGTAGCTTTTGGTACCCCACTTTCACATCTTTCCCTTTCTCTCTCTCTTCTTTTGCTCTGGTTCTGAGAGCCTGTTGGATCTCTCTTTCCTGTTTAGTAAGATCGGAATCTATGTAGCAATCTTGTCCTTTGAGTTTGCTTTTGTTTTTCATGACTGCAATTTTATCATCCATTGTCTTGAGTTCTACCTTGACGAGACCTCTGTCTAATTTGTCTTTACCTAAATATGTCGCTCTATTGTAGATTTCTTTACACTCGATTTGTCTGAGTATGTTTTTTATTTTTTCATCTCGTGCTTTGCCTGTTTCTTCGTCAAAATCTTTGCTTTTTATGATTACATTGTTTCTTTTATCTTTGCGTTGTCTGCGCTCCTCTGCTTCTTCTAGTACCTTGAGTCTGTCTTCTACGCGCCTGACTACTTCTCTTGAAGCATTTTCTCCATTTGTGACCTTGTCTTCTAGTGTGCGACATTTCTCTTCTAGTTTCTTGTCAAAGCCCTTTATTTCGTCCCTCAGTTCCTTAATGTCTCTTCTAGTCTCTTCTCTTAGGTCTTCGTTCTGTTTCCTGATCTCCTTTATTTCTTTTAGTATGTTAGAAAACATATCTTTAACGTCTAAGCCTGTTTCTTGTTGATTCTCGTCCGCGCTTGCATTTTCGTCGCTTATGCGTTTCTTTTCTTTGGTGCTTCTTCGATTCGCCGTATTCTTTCCAGTCATCGCTTGGTGCGTCTTGTTTCTGTTATTGTTGGGCAGAATTGCAACGTTTAGCGGCTTGGAGCTTGTGTGCGGCCGTGCTTATCGTGGTACCTCACTCTGTGGTTAAGAGATGGCGTAAGCTGTCGGGAAGACCCGCCAGCCTCTTGGAGATTTAGTTCTTCAGACTGCCGCAAGATTGCACGTGGCCGGATCCTTGGAGGTGACTAAAATGGCGACTCTGATGACCCTTAGTAGCTTGTATTTTTTTTGTTTCGTAATAGCCTCAGTTTCCTTTGAGTTTGCCTTTCACTAACACTTCCACATCCTTCGTAGGAATTCTAGATTGTTTTGTGCATGCTTTACATACCTCAGCTCTAGGTGTTCTGTTGTAATGCTGTTTTTGTGCTCCGTGACTTGACACAAACACCTTATTCACTTGGCAGTCGTACCAACTCCAAGATGTGATTACATCAGATTAACTTTTTCTTAGAGCGAAAATTCCAGAGATATCCATAGGAAGCTGGTGGAAGCTTTGGGAATTGGGGCCTTCCTTATCGTACTTCGAGGGTTTGATAGATTGGGCTATACGTACTTTCATGCTTCCAACATTCCAACAGTTGAGTGGCACGATGTCACCGAGTACGAATGTTTATGGGTGTCTGCTCCCTACTCTACCCTACATCTAGTACCCATAACCTTCTTCATGCATATGTTCCTCACCCTGCCTTTTCATTTGTATATTTAAAATTTTCAAAATGATCCCTTTTTATCAAAAATAAATAGTATTTTGATACTTGGTCACCCTCAGAAGGTCTGTTCAGTTATACGAGTAATACTCATAATGGCTTTACATAAAATATAGTGTGGATAAGATTCAGTAGAGTGACAGTAGGTTGAAAGTTTGAAATTCTAAAATTACTGATTTTTACTTCCTCCCCCCGTACCATAGGTACTACAGGTTGAGCAAGTATTGTGTTCGACTCTTAAATTAAAGTTGAGGTCCCCTGAATCCAAAAATACTATTTTCAGAATCATGTCTTTGTGTGTCTCTGTAAACAGCCTAGTTCCAGAACGAAAAATCGTATGAAAACAAAACGCATTTTGGTTACGTAACTTCTGGGAATGTGATGGAAGATTAGTACTTATAATTAATAGTACTTATTAGTTAATTATCCTTGAGTGATTAGATCTATTTCTTATAATCTATCTTTTCTCAGCTTGTTAAGTGCAATTTAACAGAGTTTCTTATAGTTGGTATCATTTATGTACAGTAATACAATATTATTAAGTAATGGAAAAATTATTATAATATTATAATACATATTCATTATCTCATTGTATGTCGTTATATAATTTAGCCAGTATAATAAGATTAATAACGGAATACAAACACAGGTATTGGTTCCAGAGCTAAACTCATATATATATATATATATATATATATATATATATATAACAAAACAAAATAATTAATGACAAATACTACAACTGCTTTTAAATATAAAAGATGCATAACATACTGTAGCCTATATTGCTAAATTAAGAAATTTGTTAACTCTGGTTGTAGTAATGAAACATAGATACTTTATAAATATGACAAAATATTCATATTTCCTTTGTAAAAGACTACGATAATCACGATTAAACATTACTTCCATATTATTAAAATTCAGATTGGGTAAAATTTTAAAAATATGTAAAAGTGAGTGATATTTTAGCAGCATTTTATAGGCATTATTTCTGTATTAACGTAGAGTTCTTTAGTTCGAGTGTTTAACGAATAACCAAACAAATTACGAATAACCAACAAATTACAAATTAATGATCTCAAGATTTGTTTTTTGCTATATCCCCAAATAGGAGGCATATATGATAAATGGGAGTGTACTAATGAATAATATAAACTCTTTTAATGTAAAGTGATAGTAGGCCTAAATCTTTAGAGCGATACAATATCCAAGCAGTAGGTGAAATTTTCTTGGCAATGTAGTCTATTCTATGTTTTCCTATAATAAAAGTTTATCTAGAATTAAACCTAAATATTTTATATACTACGTTTTTTAGAAGACTATTGCCATGATTTATCTCAATAGTATTCTACAGATTAATAGATGATCTGTGAAAATGATATATTGGCTTTTGCATAAGTTTAAAGACAATTTGTTGTAATTTAATCAGTTTTGAATTAAAGGTAAATCCAGTTTGGTATCACATCTACATATTGGAATGTATGATCTAAATAAGTTTCAAACCATTTCAAGGGTACTCATCGAACTATGTATTTTTCTAACTTCTTTAATAAATTTATATGATCAACAGTATCAAAATCTTTATTTTATTAAATCCAAGAATAATCGAGCTCCTAGTAAATTTGTATCTAATGTTTCCTTTAGTGTAGTAAAAATATCAATTGCTGCATTTAAAGTGAATGCATTTTTTATAAAACCGTACTGATAAGAATAAATAACTTTGTTTTTTGAAAGAAAATTTATTATGCACATGCTTCACGGATTTATCAATAATTTTAGAGATTGCTGGCAGAATAGAAATAGTTCTGTAATTTTATGGGCTATTTTTATCGCCACTTTTATATATTGGAAAAACTCTAGCTACTTTGCTTTCATTAGCAGATTCTCTCATTATAAAATAAATATTTATAATTTCCGCAATTTATCCAATAAGTTCATTCTTACATTCTTTCAGTAGCTTATTTGTGAAGTTATCTTTTGTTTTATTATCTATTGATTTTAACGTTTGAATATAATCAGTTATTTCTTTAGGAGTGACTGGATCTAAGAAGAGTGAATTTTTAACTTATTTTATAATAGGCCAAATAGGGTTAAAATAGATATTTAATTGGATCTGAGTTGCTAAATCTGAACCTACATTGACAAAAAGGCTATTAATGAAGTCTGGTACTTCACTACTTGTCCATTTACACAGCGTTCCAGAATTTGTTTGTCTGATTTATTTTTATGATTACACAATATTTCATTAATTACTTCCATTTTGCAGTAAGCTTTCAATTTTATTTTGATAACATTTATTTTTTAAGGATCTCTTTTTACAAATGATGGTATTCCTAGAAGTTCTAAACTCTTCTCCAATAAACGTATTATTTCTTTTCTTTAAAATAGTGGCTAACTTTTTACGTATTTCGATTAATTTTAATAAATCTGTTTAATACAATGTTGACTGCAGCTAACATTCCTCTTGAAACTCATGTCTGAAATATTTTGGCTTGAAAATTCAATAGCTTGCTGAATGTAATTCACTAAAGAATTGCAACATACATCAACATCAGTTAAATAAAGAATAACGGTATTTTCTTGAAAATATCTCTTCAACTTTATATAGGCTAATCCAATTTCCTACAGAATTTTATTTTAGATTCCGTTACCAATTGACAATCTGAAAATTCGTTATTTTTAATCTGTAAAAGCAAAATGTTATGATCACTAAGACTGTAATTTAAATTCAATACTATGTATTTGTATCTTAGGTCGTTAACCATAATATGAACAATTGAAGTAGGAAATATAATGTTACAAGAGAGATTTTATGCAGTTGAAATAATTTTTTATTAAAAATATTTATGTTAAAACTTCCTCCAACAATTAAAGGTATTCTTCTAAATTAAATTATTACTTTCTTCCAGATCACTTAAAAATCAAACAGCCCTTTAAAAATTGGATTGTATATAGCTATTGTACTAAATAATAGTTTGACTTTTGTAATTGTAATACCTACAATTATGGTAGTAAATTCGTAGTTAATTAATGTCCAAACATATTTTATGTATACAGAAAGACCTCCACCTTGATTAATTTCTAGTTGAATGTATAGCTTTATAGTTTTGCATGTCAAAGAATGTAGAATCATTTTTTGAGCCACATTTCCGAAATAATTATAACACCTATAGTTTTTTGAACGACTTAATGCTAGGAGAAGCGTGGACTTTGAACGACATTACCAGAACACCAGACCGCCTGCTCCGTCGTATAATTTCGATTATCTTCGTTAACGCGGTATTATTTTGTTTGCAGGCAAGAAAGGCGTATATATACAGTTACCATGCACCCAGTGTTGCCAAACTGTCGATTCTTAAAACAAGATTCCAAGGCAGACGAGACAGCGAACTAATCTTATGGATCTTTACTCTCTGAACGCTAGTAGCTTGAGATTAACGCAATACCTGACAACGCTGCGTGAAACTAAAGCACCCTTTGAGTCACACCCATTGCGTGTGCCAATAGCGTTCGGTTTTGTAAAACGAAATGGACATTCGGATAACGATTTGAGTCATCAGTACAGTCATTTTTTTGTAGTTCTCACTTCTCGGCTACCGACACGAGTGCTCACATCTCGCATCGAGTACTCTGATTGTGAGTCTGACTTCATCCGAGAACTTTTCATTTGAATGATCATTGGTTTCTTCATATTACTCGAGAATAGATTACTCGATTCTTAAAATCATTCGATTCTGCCCATAGTTACAATATTTTAAACATTTCGTAAATTGAAGACCTTGGAGCAAGAAGAGTGCATCTCCAATTTTTTGAGAAAATCAATGCAAACTTTAATTTTGAGGTGCATCCTTCTTGCACCAACCTAAAGAAATCAGTGCCTTCATTAAAATGATTATAAAAAATGAACATATTAAGTCAACCCTCGATATAATACTACCATCCGTTTTGTAACAGTTAGTGGCACAAAGCGATAGTGGCACTAAAACGAAATTTGATTTTTAAAATAAAAATGGCATAATACAGTGTTGTATTAATTTACTGTACTCTATTATGAAATAAATATTAAATAAAAGGTAAATAGAGAAGTTTAGAAGAAAATAAAATACTTTACAGTAAATCAATTGATTACAGTACATTCCTAAGTTGTCACCAAACACTTTTCCTTGTACAATAATCACTGCATGGTCACTGTTCCATGATTTGCATTAACAAGGCTGATCCACAGAGTCAAAGCATCCTCCAATTCTTCATGTTTTGGTGGTCTAAGCTGTGCTGCAAAACAAGAATGTGTTAATCTTGTTTTATCTCTCACTCAAAATATTGCCTATTCATCTCTGACTAACAGTTTCCCCCCAAAATAATGAAAAATTTGATGCAATAGATTGCAGGCTAGACTTTGGGAATCGTTCACTGTATTCACAAACTTCTCGTTTCTCTTGAAGTGTAACAACAGAGCTCTTCATTTTAACCATCTTACGAGTAACTATAGGGTAGTGTTTAACAGCTGAATGGACATTGAACTAAAAGAAGTGAAAGTTTGAAATGTCTCTCTACCTGCTCCACCCTCACGCAGGCTGTCTGTCAGACTTCTTAATACAGCACCCTCATTCCACAGCACTACATTTACAGTTAGTGGCAGGGGAACACTAACTTCTTGGAAATACAGTACACTATGCTTTAAATAATATTCCTAACATTCACGCCAGTTTTAGAAGAATTCTGCAACTGAAAAAATCACTGAAAGGTATATTTTGTAAAAATCTTGTCTTATATTCACTGACACTAACCGAATTGGCACAGTATCGAGGATTCTTATGTATTTCATATGGGAGAAGATCCGTTCACTTGCATTTATTGACGCAGTGTTAGGGTGGCACTGTAAAGAGGGGCATTATATCGAGGGTTGACAGTATTTAACGGAACTATTTCTATTTATATGGAAATAATTAAAGGGACATAAGCTTCAATAGAATTACATAGACATTTGTATACATCCTTCTTGCTTCATACTTATCGTAGGATGCAAGTTTATAAAATAGTTGTAATATTGCTACGGGTTGTCGGAGCTGCATCTTTCTTGTGCCTTTCGATTCCGCACATTGTTTCCTATATGATAGAATCTAAATGTCTTTTTCTGCCAAAATTAGAAATGCGTCATTTTTGCTGCAAGGTCTGCAATTGCACCTTTTAGTGGGTAAGTGATTCTGCCAAGATTTAGTCTGCAGTTGAAGGTAATTACGCTTACATCCAACCACAATTCGGCATTATATTTTACAGTTAACTATATCTTTAATAATTTAACAAAATTGTGAGAGGTGCCCGAGATTGTAGATGGTAGCGTCTTGGACTCTCATTCGGTTTAAATCCATCTCATGGCCAGCTAGTATGACTTAGGCTTTTTTATGGTTTCCCCAGTAGTACAGGTAAATGCGAATTGGATATTTATTTATCATGAATAGATATCCCTGCCATTTCATTCTGCAAAGTATTCAATAAAATTAATATCAGTGTAAACTTTACAGACGCCATAAATATATCATCAGTAGAAAACAGTTGCACATCAACAATGGCGTGGCCTACTAGTATACACAAAGAACCCAAACTCCTGATAGGCCTATGGCTTCGATGCTCAAAAGGAGTTTAAGGTAAAATAAAGCTGAATTTAAAAAAAAAACTCAGTAAACAATGTCTGCGATCTTCTTTTGTTCACAGACAACACCCTCTTTGATTATTTGTCATGAATGCCATCAAACAGTATCATCTCTGTTTAACATAATATTTAAATAATTAAAATATGATATTCACTAAAATATAGTTTTTAAAATTATTTACTACATTTGATTCGTCAAATAATCATAAAATCATTATAAATGCAACTCGTGACTTTAAAGTCTCGCGATTTCAAAATCACTAATAGCATGGAACAAGATTTACATTGTTTAGGCTATAGCGATCTGTTTTCCCATGTAATTGTGTTACCATATGTAGATCTCAAGTCCTTTATTTTTTTCAGGGTTCCGCACTACTCTGTCATTTGCTTGCCTTAAAGTGATAGTAGATGGAATGTATAAACTCCGCAAGTGAGACTTTTGCATTAATCAGCCCTAATTATTTCCTGATGAATATTTTATGAGGAAAACTGTACGTGCATCGCCAACCAACTGAAAACAAATTGCTTCTCTCGGTTGTTCTCGCCAAAAGCGAGATAGGAAAACACAAAATTTCCCCTACCATCATTCATTGGTAGAGCTTAACTATTATATAATCAACGTTAATTAAAGTCTGCTAATCATTTATTTCGATAATTAAATTTCGCTCATCATATATCATAATTAAGGTCTAGAGCCATTTTGCAGTTTGGTAAGCTAAGTAATAAGGTAGAAGAAGACCTCTCGCACGTCTTGCTTCCCTGGATATTGCAGTTAGAGGAGAGGTCTACCGCTAGGAGAGATGCTTATTAATTTTACAGGCAACGAGAAGGAATAAAATTAACAAAGTAACTATGGATCTCATCCTCTGGCGTACTTTATCTTGCGTAATCATTTTAAATGTATAGTCTAGCATGCCAAATCTGTATCTTGCATCTGTTAAGGGGTTTCTGTTTTGTATACTCTCTTCAGTTTATAATCGAGCCCCTAAATGAAACTGATTATTTTCTTCTTTCTTAAATATGTATATTTATTGTGCTTATCCTTTATATTCTAGTTTAGTTTTTATAATGTTATCCTCACTAATGAAGTTCCTGTCTTCTTTTTTTCTTTTACTTATTCAATTGTCTTAGTTAATCTATAGGCCTATCTTCTTTTATGAAACTTGCTTGTAAGACCATTTGCCATTTACATCTATTTATCTTTTATTTGAATAATTTACATTCTTCCGTACTTTATATTTTCCATCTCTCTTTATCTAGCCTCATAGTGACTTCATTTCCTTAATAGGCTGTATGAAACAAGTCATTTATTTCTTATTTTCATCCCCTACAATTTTGCTCAGTTTTCATTAAAATAGAATATGATGATGATTTTCTTGCCCCGTGGATTCTTTTATTTGGTGTAGCAGACTAGCACGAAGCACGAAAGCCTGAAATTAAAATAGATTTACTAAAATTCATAAAACGTGTAATTTGAAGATGCCCCTTTCAGACACGAATATACAAACCTCTTTCACTTTATTGAGCTTTGATCTATAGGCTATGTGGACTAATCTTTGGTCATTGGTTTTACATTGGTTCTGCCCCTTACCTACAATCCGTGAACACAACTTGTGAGGTGAATATGGGCCGTATAGGCTACCTTATGGCCAGCAGAATTCCGGTAGCATTGGAAGCGCCCATATCTGAAACCTACAAAAAATTATAAACGCTAACACGGAAACACCATCTCTCTGTGGAGAAGATCTACATCGACAAGTCACTCCATCTCCTGTCTTACAGACCGGAAAATCCGACGCAATTCACGGGAATTAAATCTTCCATCAGCTATAGCCTACAGCCATTCTGATTGCATTCCCGTGTTCTACCGTTGTGTGCGTGAACAAAGCAGTTGGCCAGCCTGAGCCTAAAGGACCAATGACACAAAAGTTCGTCTGTGGCCAATGGGGGAGTTGGTTTACAAGCTAGGGACCGCGTAACTCACGAGTAGAAACCCAGATATGAGTTATAGTAGGCTAATATAATTAAGTGATTCTGTTAAAATTTCTGCAATAAATAAATTAAGGAGTGTTACGCTGTTATCTGTTCAGGAATGAGCGTTATTATAGGTCTATTTTAAGGCAATTGTCTTTATTTTGGCAAACATTGTCATTTCCATACTTTATGTCAAGATTGACTTTTAATAGTGTGATCCCTGTATAATGTGATTTTAGAAACCTAGGAGCTTGATTTTTTGCTGAAATAAAATGATTGATTTCGGTGTTACTTCTATTTCGTGGATATTTCGAGCGAAGTAAGTTATTTTATACTACATTTGACATTGATAATTTTGCTTCTTTATTTAAATTAGCACTCAAATACAGGGTGTCCGGGAAAGACCTCACGAAAAAGAAATAATTATATATCTGAAACTATTGCATTTATTGACGTGATGTTTTCACGGTTACAAAGAGAAACACGATCAGTTTTAATAAGCCTCTATGTGAGCGCCATTTATGGCCCGATACTCAATTTCGTGCCACACATGTGAAAGCATCTCCGGTGTGACTAGTGCTATTGAATCGTAGATCTGCATTATCGGTCACAGGCGTGCGATACACTTTGTCTTTCACAAAACCCCAGAGAAAGAAATGAAGTAGGGTCATGTCAGGCGACCTTGGTGGCCATGGTGTAGGTCCTTCTCTCCCTTAGACTGTGAATTTTGGCATTTGCAGTTGTCTTGCCGCCTCACGAATGGATTTCCTTTTAATTCTCTGCAATAATTTTTTCGCGCTGTTATTAAAAAAAAAAAGTTCCTTATTTTTCTTTCAATATCTTTGCTATGGCTAGAATTTTTTGACAGCAGGTTTACTGCTAAGACAAATAAGTTAATAAAATATATAGGAAACCATTTGGTAGAAAAAACTAATGAAATGAAAGCACTTTGTTACAGTAGGGCCTATATTGAATTATTTATTTCCAGAAATTCAATAGTCACACGCAAAATATTACAAGTAATGGCTTATTTTCACATCTCGTGAAATATATTACAACACTTGACTCACAACTCACTGCTTGTTTAATCCCATTTAACTATAAAACATTAATTCTACTGCTTAGAACTCAAAATACTTGAGACAAGAGTGCAACTAAACAGATATCTTTACATACAATACTGTAAGTGGCCATGACACTGTACAAGACTTCCCTGAATACACGTAATTACGTGTACAACATGAAGAGCAAATGTGGTATTCCGCAATCCTATCGTGATATTGGAGGACATTCGTAACATTCCCTGTCCAGACAAGAATATAAGTCCTAGGTTATTTGAAGGTAGCAATAATTTACAGTCATACTACTCTCTAAGCAAAACGCATAAGACAACACGCAATCACTGCAACTCCGTTCCAGAAATAGACACGCGTGTTATATACACGTAGACAAACGTGGTTTCTGGCTAGCTTGCTGAATAATCATCGTTACATGTCATATCGATTGGACAATGAATTTAGAATGAAACATCTATCTTTAACTACACCGCTATGGCATATGTTTCTTTATACTGAATCATGACATTACTTACCGAGCATATCACCAGTCGGCAGAGCTATTTCACTCACACAACTGTACACCCGGACACTTGAAAATCAACTCTCGCGAGACACAACAGCAAAGCCACCACGAACTCAAGACCCCGAAGATGGCCGACGGAAAGACCCGAGCTAACTTTCTAGAAACATCCGAACTCCCGGAATATTTCCGAACCGAGAAAACAAGGAGAATGCAATATGGTTGCACTTTTTGTGTGTGTGTGTGTGTGTGTGTGTGCCCACCCTTACCCCCGGAGTGCCCAACAATGAAGTTGTGAATTATGCCACCGCTAAAAATTTAATCGTAAAGAGTACAAAATTCCCACATCGTGATATTAATAAATACATATTGACCTCGCCAGATAGAAATACTCACAATCAAATCGACCATGTGCTAATAGATGCAAGGAGGCAGTCTAGTATAATCGACATTCGTACTTTTAAGGGTGCTGGCTGTGATTCGGATCACTATCTAGTAGTTGCGGCAGTTCGGGAGAAACTTTAATTAAACAAAGGAAATTGTCAAAATTTCGATATAGAGAGATTCAATCTGAAAAAGCTAGGTTAAGACAAAAGTAGGAATGTTTACAAAGTCGAGATTGAAAATAAATTTTCAGTTCTAGAAAACAATGCAGATTAAGAAGCTAGAGATGATATGAATATCGATAAAACCTGGGAATGCATTAAAGACAATATTAAAGTAGTCGCAAAGGAAAAGTTAGATAAGCTTGAACCGAAACCAAATAAACCGTGGTTCGATGATGAGTGGATTAAATTAGTAAATGCAAGAAAGCAGGCAAAACCTCAATGGTTGCAGAATCCGAATGACACTACTTTCGAAAATCTCAACAATGCTAAACGAGAAAACTTTAGAACCGTTAGAACAAAGAAAAGAAACTATCTCAAAGACAAAGTAAATGAATTAGAGGAAAATAGTAAAGACAAAAATGTTAGGGATCTCTACAAGGGCATAAACGAGTTCAAGAAAGGTTTTGAACCCAGATTAAACATAATTGAGGACAATGATGGTACTATACTAACGGCTCCGAATAATATTTTCAATAGGTGGAAATATTCCCTTAATAATCAATTATTAAATGTACTTGGAGATGTCCAAAGTGTAGAAGGTGAAATATTCACAACAGAGCCGATGGTCGCTGTACCAACTCTAAGAGAAATATAAAAAAGCTATAGGTAAACTAAAAACTCACAAAACTCCAGGCGTTGACCAAATTCCAACATAATTAATCAAGGCTGGTGGGGATAGATTAAACGCAGAGATCCATAAACTCATTCTTAGGATTTGGAGCTAGGAGGAATTGCCAAAGGAATGGAAAGAATCTATTATTTATACCGATCCATAAAAAGGGAGATAGGGCCGAATGTAATAACAATCGAGGAAATTCTTTCTTATCAGCATCATACAAAATTATGTCTAATAGACTGCTGTCAAGATTAACCCCACATGCGGACGAAATCACTGGAGATCACCAATGTGGATTTACGTGAAATAGATCAACCATTGACCATATATTTTGTATTCGCCTAATCTTGGAGAAAAAGTGGGAATATTATAAGTCTGTTCACCAGCTATACATAGAATTAAAAAAGCATATGATTCAGTTAGGCGAGACAAATTGTACAATATCCTCATTGAGTTTTGGTTACTAAAGAAGTTAGTTAGGATCATCAAAATGTGTCTAATTGAAACGTATAGCAGAGTCAGGGTAGGGAAATTTATATCAGATAGGTTTGCCATTAGAAGCGGCTTGAAGCAAGGAGATGCACTATCGTCTTTACTTTTTAATTTCGCTTTGGACTATGCCATTAGGAAAGTTCAGAAAAACAAGATAGGCCTAGAATTAAATGGCAGGCACCCGATTCTAGCGTATGCAGATGACGTTTGCTTGTTAGGAGATGATATAAACACAATCGAGAGAAATGCAGAAAGTCTTATTGATGCCTGCAGAAATGTTGGATTGGAAATTAATATAGAAAAATCTAAGTATATGGCATTTTTAAAATAATGCTCTACAAAATATTAGAATAGCCGGTATCGTTCGAACAAGTGGAAAATTCTAATATTTGGGAGCAATAATCACAGACACAAATAATATTAAAGCAGAAGTTAAGTCTCAACTAATAGCAGGAAATGCTTGTTTATATGCAGTTCTGAAACTCTTATCTTCTCGTCTTCTGTTCAGAAATCTAAAAATATAGATTTATAAGACTATTATCCTGCTGGTTGTATTTTATGGACGTGAGACGTGGCCGCTTACTGATCGGGAAGAACACAATCTGAGAGTGTTCGAAAAAAGGGTGCTTAGGAAAATATTGGAGCCTAAGAGAGATGAAAATGGGGACTGGAGAAAATTGGATAACGACGAGCTTCATGATCTGTACTCTTCACCAGATATAGCTAGGGTAATTAAATCACGGGGGATGAAATGGGCAGGACATGTTGTGCACACAGGGGAGGAGGGACATATCTCAACATTATTGACTGGGAGACACGAAGGGAAAATACCATCTGGATGACCTAGACGTAGGTGGGAGGACAATATTAGGATAGATTTTAGAGATCTAGGATTTGCGAGGGATGATTGGAAGGAGTTAACACAAAATAGGGTTGAATGCCGGGTTCAGGTAAGCGCGGTAATGAACCTTTGGGTTCCATAAAATAGATAATATTCCTTTAGCTTGCTGAGGAATTGTCTAGTGTCATTGAGTAAGTAAGAGTGTGTGTGTGTGTGTATATATATATATATATAAAATGTAGATTATTGTACGATATATTTTGTATCAATTAAATACATAATAAAGGTGTGGGGTAACAAAATGTAATTCGGTCCAACATAGGTAACCTTCCCCTATATATTTTGTTACCCCACACCTTTATTATGTATTTAATTGATACAAAATATATCGTACAATAATCTACATTTTATACACTTCCATCTGGAGGTATTATATTTTGTATATATGTATATCTCCAAGGCCTAGAATTTAAAATTTAGAAGTCTGTAAATGGTCCGAATTAGGAAACCGGTTGCTTAAGTTGGACCGATGGTAAAACTGAGTAAAAAAAATAATTGTAATATTTTAAAGAACCTGTATTTGTATGAAATTTTGCAAACCTACCCCCTTCAACAAGGCAAAAAAGATGGTCAATATTAAAATTTAAGCCAACCACCCCTTCCTTTACTTTCAACCTCCCATGAGTAGGCCTAATATTTTCTATATACAAATTTAAATTCCTTGAACACAATTTTCACATATATCCTGCAGAACTAGTCGAATCTTCTGTGAGGCAATATTCTATAAAACCACCCCTTATTAAATTTCCAGCCCCCATTATTTGACGTCTTATAAATCTACAATCTTTGAACGATTTTTACCAAACTTTACACACAGACGCTAAAGGACCAAGAGGAAATTTCAAGACAAATTCATTTTGGAACAAACCATCCCTTAAATGTTTCAACCCTATTATATGACCTTTATTTAAACGTACATTTATTTACCATCTTTTACCAGAATTTAAACATAGGCCCTATAGAACCAGGAGAACATTTTAGGCAGAACTATTCTGGAATAAACAACCCCAAATGATTACTATATGGCCTTTAAATAAATTTACACTCTTTGACAATTTTCATCAAAATTCACACATAGAACCTACAGAAGCAGGCGGAAGCTTTAGGCGAAACTAATTTTAGTAGAAACCACCCCTAAATTTTTTCAACCCCTATTTATGATCTATATTTAGAGCTACAATCATTGACGAAATTTTATCAGACTTTGCATACACACCCTATAGAACCAGGAGAAAATTATAGGGTAAATTATTTTTTTTATAAACCACCCCTGACATGTTTCAACCCCTATTTTATTATCAATATTTCGATCTACATTCTTCGAGTGATTAGTATAACATATTACTCACAGACCCTCTAGAACCAAGATAATTTCAAACAAAACTAATTTTGGTAGAAACTACCCCTTAAGTGATTCAACCCCAATTTATATCAATATTTAAACCTACATTCTTTGAGTAACTTCTATTAGATATTACACAAATACCCTCCAGAACCAAAATAAATTTTTATACAAAACTAATTTTCGTAGAAACCACCCTTAAATGTTTGAAACCCCGTTAAGTGATGTTGATTTAAATCTTCATTCTTTGATTAATTTTTATCAGACCTAATACACAGAACAACTTCTTATGTCTCAACCACTACTCTTTGACCATTTTTATACAAATTCACACACAGAACCTATAGAACCAGGAGGAAATTTTAGGCTAAATTAATTTTAATAGAAACGACCCCTTAAATTTTCAACCCGTATTTATGATCTATATTTAGATCAACAATCTTTGACGAGTGTTTATCGGACTTTTCGCACATACTCCTCAGAACCAGATGTTTTAGGCTACATTAATTTTATTATAAACCACCCGTTACATGTTTGAAGCCTTGTTTTATTATCTATATATAGATCTACATTATTTGAGTAATTTTTATAAGATATTACACACAGACTCTATAGAACGAAGAGATTTTTTAGAAAAAAACTAATTTCGGTAGAAACTACCCCTTAAGTGTTTCAACCCCTATTTATATCATTATTTATCCTACATTCTTTGATTAACATTTATTAGATATTACACAAATACCCTCCAGAACCAAAATAAATTTTTATACAAAACTAATTTTAGTAGAAACCACCCTTAAATGTTTGAAATCCCGTTAAGTGATGATGATTTAAATCTTCATTCTTTGATTAATTTTTATCAGATCTAATACACAGAACCTATTATATCAGAAGAGATTTTTAAGCAAAATTAGTTTTCAAAGAAACTACCCCTTAAATGTTTCAACCCGTATTATATTAAATTTACACTTCAGGATCAATTTTTACCACTCTTTATACACTGACTGTATAGTACGAGGAAAACATTTTAGGCAAAATTAATTTTGGAACAAACAACCCCTTATGTTTCAACCCATATTGTATGAGGTTCACTTAAATCAACACTCTTTGACCATTTTTATAAAAATTCACACACAGAACCTATAGAACCAGGAGAAAATTCTAGGCTAAATTAATTTTAATACAAACCACCCCTTAATGTTTCAACCCGTATTTATGGTATATACCTTGATCTACATTATATGTGTAATTTTTATCAGATATCACGCAGATACCCTCGAGAACTATAGATAAAATGTTGGAAAAAAATTATTATAATAGGAACCACTCTTAAATACGACTGTCACTCTCGGCAGGCTTTCGTACACTGAAGACATTCACAGCGCAAAAATGTGAGTTAAAACACCGGTGATGTGATGATGGGATCTGGAAACATGGAGGAATGCACGTTATGTACTACGTCGCGACGTCAGCGGCGCAGGATTCAAGATCATTCACGTAATAGTCTCGTAGAAGAACTAATACTTTTTCCATGATCACATCACCGATTATGCGAATACCCAACGGTGATTTTTCGGAACATCCATATTCCATATTCCATCAACACATTATTAAGATTTCATTCGTTGTGATCAAGTGACTGAATACTTCGAGGATAATAAAATAAATAATATGGAAACTATTACATCGTTTATGTTAATTTGAATCATAAACGTTGTATAACAGAATATTCTCACACACTGTTAATATAAGGTAAAAACAAGTAAGGGTTGGTTCTTCGAGTGTTAATGTACCTTAAAAATTCCTCGTAGTTCTATAGGCTCTGAGAGTAAAATTTTGTAAAAATCACTCAGAGAATAGATTGGTGAACAGGTCACATAACAGGGACTAAAAACAGTTAAGGGGTAGCTTGTTGGAATACCATTGTTGCTTAGAGTCTTCTCCTTGGTTTAAAGGATTTATATGTAATATTTGATAAAAATCGGTCAGAAAATGTAGAATTGTATACAGATCATTTTTATATTAAGGGTTGAAAATACGTAAAGGATGGTTATTCGAATATTATTGTTAGATACAATTTTCTCCTAGTTCTTGAGGCACGATGAGTAACACTTGATATAAAAACCTGGAAAATGTAGAATTGCATAGAGAACACATTATAGCGGCTGAAAATATGTAAGGAGTGATTTGTTCAAATAGTATTGTTGGCTACAGTTTTCTCCCTGTTCTACAGACACGATGTATACCATTTCTTATAAAAACAGGTCAAAAACATAGAATTGCATAGATATTACATAATAGGGGTAGAAAATGCGCAAAGGGTTGTAAATTCGAATATTATGTAGTCTATAATTTTCTCCACTTACCACAGTCCGTGTGTGTAAAATTTGATAATAATAGCCAAATAATGTGTAATTGTGTATAAATTATCCTAATGGGGTTGAAATTGCGTAAGGGGTTGAATATTCATGTCTTATTGTTGCCTACAATTTTCTCCCAGTTCTACAGGCACAATGTCTAAAATTTCATATCAGAACCGGTCAAAAACATAGATATGCCTAGAGATCAAATAATAGGGGTTGAAATTGCATAAGGAGTTGTACCTAGGTATATTCGAATATTTTTTCTTGCCTATAAATTTTTCCATGTTCCACAGTGTAAAATTTTATAAGAAATCGCCAAAGAATATACAATTGTATAGAAATAACCTAATAGGGGTTGAAATTAAGTAAAGGGTTGTATATTCTAATCTTTTGGTTGCATATAATTTTCTTCGTGTTCCAGAGTTTCTGTGTGTAAAATTTTACAAGAAATCGCCAAAGAACGTGCAATTGTATAGAAATTACACTGCTGGGGGTTGAAATTGTGTAAGGGGTTGTATATTCGAATCTTATTGTTGCCTATAATTTTCTCAACGTTCTACAGTGTTTGTGTGTTTAAAATTTGATGATAATATTGCCAACATTAATATTTTAAAGAAATCTCATAAAAGAGGGTTGAAAATATATAAGGGGTGGTTTGTTCGAATAGTATTGTTGGCTACAATTTCTCCAAGTTCTTCTGGCGCTGTGTGTAAATTTGGTGTACATCAGTCAAAATACCAGTATTTATTTTTTTAATAGCAAAAACATTACTAACAGGGGTGGGTAGGCTAGTTTTACTTTTTCTGGTTAAAGAGTGTTGCTGTTCAAACATTTGCTAAAAAAAAGAGTCAATGCATGTATTTTGTATACAGCAGGGGATGAAAACGCGTAGGGGATGGTTTATCACAATTTATCGTACTCTAGATTATCTCCTACTTGAGAGGCGTAGTTCTACAACATATTTAGGTCAATTTCGGTGTAAACATACAGATTCGTAAAGATAAATCTTTTGTAGGGATTGGAAACTGTGTAGGGTGTTGTGTGCAATGTTTTTTTGGAATTAAGTTGTATTTCGAAATCTTTTTACCACCATCTCAGTCAACAAAAATCGGTTAAAACTATCCAAGGATTTAAATATAGGTTACAAGAATATTGGACAAGAAACGAATTCACGAGTGTCCGAAAACACCTGTTCGGTTAACCGATTATTCGGTTATATTTGCACGGTATTTGTACTCTATAGGTATTCGGTTATTCGGATACACAAATACTTTGGTTACAAATCCGAAGCCTACTCCAAACTCTATCCCAATCACGAGAACCAGCTGGTCTCAAACGATTTGGCTCCCAAATGTGTACGCCTACGTGCTTAACGCTGTTACCAAAAAATAAGGTTCTTAAATGTAGCCCATTCACTATTAGGGGTACTTTATTAATTATTTTTATTACATTTTCTTCATCTTATTATCTTTATAAATGCAACTCATGCTGTACATTTGACATTCTCTCCCAAATGCATTGCTCTTGTAATTATCGGTAATAGCAAAAGTACTATGGTGGCACTGGAAATTGCTACAAGTAATTTTGAAATATACACGGTTAGAATAAGTATAGCCTAGAACATTAGAACTACAAGTATTCATGTTATTATTAACCTTGACTAAATTATAATTATAAGTAGCTTCCATTAATCGCTAACAAGGTTCCCTATCAATTAAGTTAAGTCTTAAAGACCTGCAAGCCAATTAAGGAAGATCTCCAGCAGAAAAGTTGTTCTCAACAAACTAAACAAAAAAGGGGGAAATGAGAGAGAAGTGGAGATAGAAGTAAAGTGGAGCGAAAAAAAACTTAAAGAGGGAGAACAAAGCAGTCGCATTAACTGCTCCGAATATTATCTCTCGTGGTTAATTGCCCAGAGTTGTAACGAATAAACCAGAAAATACTCTTTACTATCATTGTCATAAACATTGATCTATGTTGACAGGCTATCCCATTCAATTGTGGTGTAAGTAGTAGAGAAGAACTACTCTATGTTCCAAAATTTAAGTGCACAGTTAAAAACGAAGAAACCACCTTTTGCAAAATTGCATTCACGAATACAAAAGAACTCAACGACAGTTTATAATAATTAGTTAATTTTCTTTTTTCTCTTAGTTTTACCTTAGTTGTAGGAAATGTATATGCTGCCAACTCCGCCCTAAACTTACAAGAACGCGACCTGTCGGGGGAAGGAGTTCATATGCTTCACATAATACTTTTCTGACCAGTGTAGAACACGGAGGGCCACCCCGTTCGAGTGATCAGCTCAATGCAGGGTCTACCTCCGAGACAACACGAACACATATGGGAGACACACCAGTCGCACACACACTATGCCTAACAAGGCACGGGTGGGATGAAGATGGTTATAACGGCTATATTATATCTGGGTACCAAAAGGGCATGCAGTTTCCCGACATTCGTCTCACACGTGAAGAAAAACCCTGCCAAAATCCCACCGTGTGAGAGCGAATACATCCCCAACGCCACAGTAGTGGACAATTGCGAAGGATCAGTAAGTAGGAATGTGTAACGCGCCACCTTATCCCCTCAATTATATAGTGTAAGTATCTAGCCTAGTATCTAATCTAAGCTTAAAAGCTGACATTTGTCTCCACAGTAATAAGTGTTTTTCTTGTTGAATTGGAATTTCACCATTTGGAATGCAGTAGAAGTCAAAAACCAATAAAATGTTGTTTGCACCAGAACAGCTAGCAAGCAATTTCTTAACATGAACGGTTATATTGGTAATGCATTGTAAAATATATTTTTATTTAATTTCTAGCAGCTAAGAATACATTCGTGCAGATTCTATTTGAGGCAGACCGCAAGTTGCCAAGGGTGAGGTTTAGTTGTTCTCGAATACTGCTCGGGGACAGACCCTATCCCAATTAGTTTACGTAACACATTGTAAATGTAGACACGTGACTTTCTTTGTAACTAGTATTCGTACATCCAGGCTTACAACCTTCTAAGCCGAGTTATAATCTACTAGTTCGACTCAGAATTAATCGTCGTATGTACGTATATATCCATAGCTGTGAATCCTGTGATGCAAATTACAATATAAATTCACTCTGTTTTTTTTTTGTTGTGAATAATTCTCCACCCAACAGCCTATATTGAAGGCATGATTTTTCAATTGCCGTTGATAAATAGTAACTTATTGACCGTTTTTAAGTAAGGGTTTCGGCTTGAATGAATAAAATCCGTAAGCTAATCGAAAAGTGTTTGCAAAGGTATAGTATGATAGCTAAGAACGAACGTGCAGTACAAAATTCTGTACATGACGCTTCTGACATCTGCAAGAACATTACAAACATCTGCTAAGTCAATGCACTCCATGCAACTGTCTCAATTATGTACATAATAACATTAAGTTATTATGTGCAACCCATCACACGTGTACTTGCGAAATGATTACCGGAGAACATTATGACTGCTCAGTGTATTATTTAGCCTATCTATTTCATCTCATTACGATCATATAAAGTAAGCAGAACTAAAAACTCTTTTGTGCCCCATAATATATGAACATTAAAACTAATAGCTATATATTTTTTTAAGATTTGGTTCAAGATGCAGATAAGTGAGAAAAAAGTTTTCTAGAGTTTTAAGTATAGGGTACATTTTCATGGTCGTATGTGAACTTAGATGTGCTAGACAGGGGAAGTCAACTAGGTCTTGGTGATGACGTTTGTGGAGCAAGTGCATGCGGATCCCTTGTGTGTGACGTCAGCAAGAGCGCATGGTAGTAGGGGTGTTTAAAGTACGCTAGATTTAGGTACTAGAGGAACTATTCACTTTAGCTCTGTGGGTAGAACAACTTCTGGTTGGAAATACGGAGCATTTTTCAAAGTTAATGCAAGAACGCGATCCTGATAGTGTTCTCTCTGCAGAACATGTGTTAGAACATTCTTCTTCAGTTCGAATTGAGGTTTCAGGATGTGGAAAACCTTTCTCGAATGTTTAAACTTTTTGCTACCCCATATTCAGTTAATGTCAAAGACGTTCTTTGCCGGTATCAGTTGGAACTGCTAAACTTACAATGCGACGATCTGTTAAAGGACAAATACGAACGTAAAGTGGTCTTGGATAACTTTTACAGAAATTTCTCTGAAACCAGATTCCCGAGACTTGCCGCACGAATATTATGTAATTTTGGATCGACATATGTGGCCGAACAATTTTTTTCACTAATGAAATGTGCAAAGCTCAAATCAAGAAGTACATTGTCAAATCACAACCTAAATGTAGTCTTCGATAAAATATTGCTCAAACATTACGTCCCAACAATGATAAACTTGTTAAAGAAAAAAGAGAAAGGAAAGTCAGAAAATTGTTATAGTAATCTTGTATCACGAGCTTGTATGGTAATTAATTCAATTCATTTTTTTATTATTTTTATTGTAGTGAATTGTTAATTCAAATGATAGTATTGTCTATTTTTGACAAAGAACATAGATTTTGTGGAAAGGCAATTGTTCTCACAGAATAGAAAAATAGAATTATTTATAATATGTTAAACTACTGTGCTGTAATTAACTGATAAACTATCAAGAAAATCGATTGATGTTTCATTAACTCGGAAACACGTATTGCGTATGTTCTAACCCCCTAAATTCCCGCTGCCCGCAATACTAATGCCCCTCTCTTCCCCCCTGTTCATTGATGCCTACATTTCACATACTCCTCACAGAGGTATAACGCGAGCAGTCAGAGAAGAAAGCAGTGACGTCACAGAGCAACAATCTGTCTTCCCCTGTGCTAGGATATCAAATATTATATGTCAAATACTATATACCTAGTATAAACATATAGGCCCTAGTACAGAATATAGTACAAATATGATACGCGTTCCCTAAACTTTTCTCTACGAAAAGTAATTTTTTTACGATGTTAAAGATGTTAAAAGATTTGTCAACGATTTATTTCACGGACGTAAGTCGGATTTTCAGAATTTATTTATTTATTTAATTTCTTAAGGTTGATAATCGCGATATGAAACTTGCACATTGTGCACACTTCCTTATTTATCAATAATCGCGATTATGAAGGATACCACTGCCGCCTCTGACTGATCTGTGAAGTGGTTACTTGTTTCCTTTTATTGTTCTGTCTTAGTCTTCACATTGCTTTGGTAGCGAGTGGTTGTTTTTTCTACCCGTGTATTTTCGTCTGTGCTGGGTGATAAGATTTATAGTTAACTCTCGCGTTGATCTTGTGTTTTCTTTTCACAAACTGTACATACATTTGATATATTTATTAGTGGTTTGATTATACGACTACCTGATATACGAGTACCTGATATTCGAGTACCCTCCGGGGACGGAGGTACTGCACTTACCATCGACTTCAGTAGTTATTCCAATATGGATCCTGCTAACGAGTTTGTACCTAGCGTATTATACGCGGTACACTTTTCTCTGAATATTGTATATGTACAGGAATATTGTTTGTCACTATATATCGATTTATTTATTACATGAATACGATTTCTTACTAGAGATCGATTCCGGCTCTCACATGACTGCAGTTTATTACTGGAGTCGATTCCGGTTCTCACATGAGTACGGCTTCGTACTAGAGATCGATAATCGAGATCGATAATCGATGATCGATGTTCTGTCTCGTCTGTCTATTCTGTATTCCATGGCTGACGTCAGTATCTGCATTGCGGTATTGAAGTGAGTGGGCGGTGGTCTTTGGTGAGGTCTTGATATAGTGAGTCTTTGAAGCGAAAGGTAGTTTTTTAATGGAGTTTTAGCTGAGATATAATATGTTCAAGTTATGGAGTTTTATCTACAATTATTCTGTTGAGTGACCCATAATAACATGGTTTTAAAATTTTTCCTTTAATTTAGCTATTGGCCCTCAGCCAATAGCATTAATATGGTGGTAAAACTATCTAGAATTGGTAATTTAAATTCGTTAGTCATGTCTTAAAGAATTGATCTTTCTAAATTGTTCTTTATTTATTTATTTATTCCTATTTCTCTGCTAATGCTTTAATGATCACTTTATTTCATTGTCGTTTTATTCCTTATTTCTTTTCCAAATTTTTCATTATTATTACTTATTTTAAGTTCTGGCCCTAATAGAATATGTAATACGGGTGGTACAGTAAGACAGTGCACCGTGTGTGGGGATCTTAGTCAGCTATAGCTTTTCCCAGATAGGCTACAATAAGATTTTCTGCCATGCTGGCATAATGTGTACTCGACAGATTTTCGGTATTTGCAAGTGGTTTTGTGAATAATAATAATAATAAAGGAAAGTGTTATTCTTAATATATGATATAATTTATAATTTTTAGAATTTGGGTACAGCTAATTTTCTCCTCCTTCTTTCTAAGGACCTCACTCTGTTACATCCCACACACTCAAATATTTAGTAACTGGGTTATTACTATTACGGCTTAATTGCGGTAGCAATTCGCGTACTCGACCGTTCTTTTACGGCTCGTTTCTCAAGTTTAGACATTTCAAGATGGAGGAGGTGTCACCTGATGCATTAAGAAAAGAGAAGTTAATCGGTGAATTTTTACATAGATGGATCAAAGAATATCAGCAATTGGATTTAGTGGCATTAATCTCGAAAAGTAATGAAAATAAATTGTTTAGCTTGGAACCGGTATCCCCCTATAGTACTTCTGACATTGACAATGAAAGTTTAAAAATAGGAGGGGCTTTGAAAGAATTCAGTAAAACCATAAGTGAATTTGAAACCGTGGGAATTACAGAAAAACAATTTCGAAGGCTGTATCACCGCCTGTTCCACTGGGGGAATCGAAACGGTTTCTTTCCACAAATTGCGAAAGACACTAATCTGTCAAAACAGCAAGAAATTAGAGCAAAAGAGTTCAATGAATTGATAAATTAACTGAAATTATTGAGAGCTACTTGTAACGAAACACTTCAAGTAAAGAATGTAACGAATTTAGATTCCCGAGTTGAACTATTAAGTTTACAGCCAAGGTGTCAAGCTACTACTGGGCAGAGGCCAGACCCTACTAGTAATGAGATGCAAAATATGGTTCCTAGGCAGGATCTTTTGAGCTTTAATGATAATCTTGACCAGGGGCTTGAAACGGCCCTGTAGGAGGAGGTAATGGGAGAAATAACGTAACGCTGTCAGACCATGATGGTGGGTTCTCAGGTACTACCGAGCAAAGAAAATATAGCATTCCCTTTTAAGATACTGGAATTACCCAATCCTTTAGAATTTACTCTAAAAACCTCCCAGATTATGAAAATAGGCAACCGGAGAGCACGTATACGTTTCTCCGATTTTTTGTTAATTTCCAAAGGCAGGCCACTATACTAAAGTTCAAGACACCCAGATATTACAAGTTACCCATATACTACTGGGGCTCTAGCTACAGAAATCATAGAGGCAGTTAATCAAGGAGTTAGTATTCAGAAGTTTCATTTAAATGTTGTTGGGGAGGCATATGTTCAGAACAAGGAAATGCCAATGAGAGGTTATGTTCGAAAGGAACAAAATGAAATGGATCCTCAGGTCGGAACGAGAGGAACAAATGAAAGGGAAATAATAAATAAATCTCTGGTAGAGGAGGACCAACCCGTTGAGGTACAGGCACCCTGGGAGAGCAAGTGGATTAATCGCAGGTCGCTGGGAACAGAGGTCCACAGATGCAATTTGGGAGTAAAACCTTATGCATGTAATTAACGATGTACATTTTATTCACACTATATATGTTGGTTAATGAATGAAATAAATACACTGAAATAACAATTTCTAATAATGAATACTGTAATATGATTGCATAACTTGCAATAACCAATGTACTGAATTGGCGGGAATTGCGGCCACGTGGATGTAAATGTTCTGAATTTACACCAGGGATGATTCTTATATCAAAACCCTTGGAATAATTCCTGTATTCCGTTTTAGGATGAATTAACACTGAAATCTTGATATTAACCTGGATTGCAGTATAATATTACTTCGCTGTGATCACTGTTGCACAACGCACCGTAATATTCGTAACTAGCTAAGGCGACGGATCGACCTAACTGTGAAAACTGTAATTATTCGGAAATAATTAAGTAACCACGACAAAACTTGTAACGTGAAGTTTTGTGTATTATTTTGCGATTTAAGAGCAAAAGCCACTGTGGCTATTGTCTAAGAAAGGAGCGAAACTGGAGTTTTGTGGTGGACCTGCGTGTGAGCAAGAAATCAGTACAAAGTGCTTTAAAAAATCTTTAAAGATGAACATTTCAAGATTTTTTCCTGGGCTGCGGGAGATTTATGCCGTGTCCACGACACATTTAGTTATTTCTGCATATTTATTGTTTGAATTCAGTTACTTACTTTCTCTCGGGTCCTTGCATTTGTTGTTTAAGTTTGGTCGCGTATTACTATTATTTCGTTTTTGTTTTTCCTTCTCTCTTTGCCTTCACATGTAGTGGTTTGCTGAGGCCGCGTTCTAATGCTTCACCTTATGTTGCACGACCTCAGCGTGATTTCGTGAGCAACACCAGTAGTCTGCAACTGGAAGTTCAACGAACAACATCTCGGAGTCTAGTCTGGACAAACTTCTTGTCCTTTACCCGCTTCTCTGTTCTGCAGGTATGCTTAATTAATCAGTTTGTGCCTTCTGCATATTATTTTTAGGGTGGGTTGTCTATGTTGTTATTTATTTCTTTATTTTCACTTTAGTTTATTTATGGTTGACACCCATCAGCTTTATTTAATTTGATAATATTCTATCGTTTGGTTTCTCTTTTCGTTTAACTTATGTTACGAGATGGAACGACCCGACACACCCCTTTTCAGTCTGAAACACAATTATTCAAGTTTACCGAGTTCAATCTTTACTAAAACTTTAGTGTTTCTAGCTTAATTCATCGCATTTATGTTATACATCATAAGGATTAATAAAAAGTGATTATTAAAATTTTCTTGGATCTATTTCGTAAAATTTAATATATTTATTCCTATGTTTCATTCCCTCTCTGGTTTATTTAAAATAATGGGTAACAATATCAGTACACTACTTAGGACTAAATATGGATAGCAAATTAACTTTTGCTAAATATATAAATAACGTGATGAATACAGGTAAAATGAAAATAACTTTATTAAGAATATATACATCAGTATCATGAGAGCCGCAATGCTGAACGACTGTTCAGCCGGGAAGGTGGCAGCAAAACTCCAAATACTGCGGAACAGAGCTCTTCGTATAACAGTCAACGCAAGTTATTACTAGGGCAAGGCATTTAATGACCATAAAATAGTGAAAAAATGCCAAATAAAAAGAATTTATGGCCTATAAATAGTGAAAAAAATGACACAGAATTTTTAAAAAATGACTAATAAATTTACTATTAATTTTTCTTTAAGTAACGAATTTCTTAAAGGTCTTCAATGGATGACATTGCGCTATAGGCCTATATGAATTTACAATATAAAACACACTTATTTTGTTACTAAAAAACAAGTAATTTAATACTACTTGGACACCCTTAGCGAAAAAGAAACACTTTCTGAACGGGCATGCTTATCAAATTGCCACTAGCAATTACGTGTCAATTAAAAAAGGAAAGAAGTTTCTTCATTACTTCATGACAAAGTGCTATATATAGTATTTACAATACACCTGAATGAAAATGAACTATGAACACCTGGAAGAGATTCTCAAATAAAAACGATTGTCTGTTGTCTGAAAGTGACGAATTGTGTATGGAAAACCTCCTGTCTATCTCCACAGAAACATGACCTAACATGCCGAAAAGAACCTAACAATTTCCAACAAAATAACTTATCTCTTGAAAATGACGAAAATGCAAAATAAAGCGAAAAATGCAAAAACAAATTCACCTTATTTAAATTAATTATTTCATGAGCTAACTTTTAACCTTCAAATAAAAAGGTGCAAAATCATCAAATGGCTTGCCCTAGTTATTATATTACAATAGAAAATCTTCTTAAGATGGCATCATTAGATACAATTCATGACACAATCAACAAACACTCTCTGCACTTCTTCCTATAGAAAGCTAAGAAATCATAAAAATCCAATAGTAAGTGAGATTGGAAAGCTATTCCAGTAAGGAAATTGTATAAATGTATAACAGAATTGTAAATATATACACATAAAGAATAAATATTTATATGTGCACATGAAGTAAATAAATTAATTAAAAAATTAAAATATTTTTAAAAAATATATAAAGAAATAAACTATCAACAATAGGCAAACATGCAGGATCCCTGAAGGGCTCTCCTTCAATCAAAGAGTTACCAAAGTTTACATGAAACAACTAAAAGAATTGTCAAAGCCATATAAATCAATTGCAACAACCGAAGGTGTTTACACCATAATACAGATGAGCGAGCGAGCAATCCGGCATATTATATATATATCATATAGCTTTTTTCTTGGATTATGGATGGATGGATGGTGTTGGGTACAATAACGGCATATGACCCTGCCGAAAAGGGAAATGATGGGTAGGGATGTTAGAAAGAATCTCTGGAGGCGGAGGACCAATTATTGCTTTAAACAATAGTAAAAGGAGTAGAGCTAAGTGGACTTATATCGCAGGATGCTGGATTCAAAGGTCCGCGGCATGTAATGTTGGAACAAAACCTTTAACATGTAATAAACGATGGAACTTTATTCTCACACACTATAGGCTAAATAGATGGACTGAATAATAAATGATTAATAGTGAGTAACAATAAGCAGATATAAGGTTGCGTAATCTGCAATGAACAATGTAATGCGTTTTGGCGGTAAGCTGTTCACGTGGCGATAAATGTCAGGAATTTATGCCAGCAATGAATAATATCTCAAAATGCTCGTAAGGATTGCTGTGTTCCTTTTAATATGATTTAACACTGATATCTTTAGAATGATACACAAAATAGCCGAATCACTGTGACCTCGTGGGATTGCACAATGCACTCAACTATAGACGAACTTCACGACTGATCTATGAAGCCGAGATTGATGAAATTACTGTAACTAGTGTAATTTAAGTACGTGCACACGATAATACTTGTATCTGTAAGTATTATGTATTTATTCGCGGTTTTAGAGCAATAACTCCTGCAGCTATTGTCTTTCAACTGGCGCGAAACTAGAATAGCGATCCACACATCTGCTACGTGTGAATGCCGAGATCTGACTGACTTGGATAATGACGCTGGTTAGATCACGAGGCGTCTTAAGCTTGCACCTGCTGAAGCGGGAGACCACATAAAAGGCGGAATAAACTTGTATCAATGCGCTGAGATTGCTGTCTCAGCAGGAATAGATTTAGCGGAGCGTTTAAATATACAAACTTACTAGACACGTAGAAAAATGCTAGTAAAACCTATAGCTTTCTCCAACATTCTCCCCCCGTTAAAGCATAAGCTTTAAGAAAAATAAATAAAGAGAAAGCTATGACGAATAAAATACATTTGTATATAACACTGAAAGCACTGACTCTACACTATTAGACTGGCAACACACGTAAGGTTGTGAAGGTCTATGTGAATGATGACTGGAATCCAAACCGTTGATGTAGCATCCATAAGTGAAGAATTCGTCTTGTGCATAACAGCTGGATCAGGAACATGTAGTGGAGAAAATCAGTATGCTTGTTGAAATACAGCTTGTAGAAATGCTAATCTTGCTGAAGAAATGCATGATGATTTCTGTCTATCATTCAGGGCACAGCTGATGATATTATGTTACTGAACTGAATTAACTTCCTACAGAAAGATCGTTTTTAAACATTGACTGTACTTTGTACACAAACAGTTCTTGCTGGTACCATTTTTACATACATCGCAGCGTAACGTGTTGGTTACCTTGTAAGATTTCTTGACAACATAGTCGCTCTCTGGCTGGTCACTTGTACTATATTCATGTGATGTATGTACCTAGCCTTTCACTAACTTAATGAAGACAGACACTGCTGGGTGTTGTTTCGAGATGAAGACAGACACTGCTGGGTGTTATTTCGAGAATGTAAAGCTCTGTAGAAAGGATCTACTTTACACTTTGAATTTCCACTGTCACTTGTTTTAAACCTTTCTTGACTGTTGAAAGATTCATTGTGAAGGGATGTTTTCAACCGTTTGTTCCTGTTCTTGAAGGAGACATAGTTGTTGCGAAAAGGTTTGACCGCTGCACTGGGTCTATTTCTCTCGAAGCGTTGGCTCTGCGTGTGAAGAGATGCCTTGCTTGAGTTATTGCGAATTATAACTGCTTTAGAGTTGCTATGACGTGAAGTACTCTGTTGACTTCGACTGATATCAAAGCATGTAAAAGCATATGCAGTTGAGTTTCCTTGCTTATGTATGAAGTGTAATAACTTGCTGTGTTTTGAGCTACACTTACAATAAGAAGGTAATTTACATTCTTGTACTTTATGTTCTGAAGAGAAGCAATTAAAGCACAGCTTATTTGATCGTACACAGCTCCATCGCTGTTGCACTGTGAATTTGCGAAATTTATTGCATTTGTGTAAAGCATGGTTTAGTTTACACAAAGGACAGACTTGCTCATGTGAAGATTTGCTCGTTACCACAAAAGAATGCACTTGCGGCTCTTCGTCTTCAGAGAGAGAGACCCTTGGGGAAGAAACCCTATTCATGTCATTATACAATAACTGACTGTGAATTGATTCTTTGCAATTACAAAAGGACTCTAATTTGACTGGTGTACTTGATGGTTCGATGAGAAGCAGTTTACACACAGATGCTGTGACTTGACGAAATTTCATCGCTCGTTGACTGGAATTTGTCGAAATTCATCATAATGGTAAAGCTTGTGATTTTGTTGACAATAGGCACATAATACTCTGGTTGTACCTTCATACGACTGTCGCGACTCATGGACAGTGTGTTGTGGTGTTCGCAGCTCAACCTTTCTTGTAGGTGATGGGCTGGACATGTTGCTAGAAGTAGGTAGAATCTCTAATGTATGTGCTTTAGATTCTAGGAACTGTATGAGCTCTTGAAGAGACGTAAAATGCTGCGAGTCGATTTTACTCTCAAATTCTTTGCGAGTGCTGTCTGTTAGGCTGTTTAACAGAAGCTGCGTTAAGAGAACTTCATGCAGGGGAACTTCTAGAGATAGAGCTTCTACTGCGTTTAGGTTGCTCTGAAAACTGTTCAGAAGGTTCCTCAGTTCTGTTACACTTTCTGTTTTCATTTCTGGCAATGATAACAGCTGTTGCACATGTGATGTAGCTATTAATCGTGTGTTATTATAGCGATCACAAATCAATTTCCAGGCTACTGGGAAATTGTCACTGGTCACAGGAAGATTTTTGACTAGCACGTGCGCTTGCTGTTGAAGCGCCGCTAGGAGATAATGATATTTCTGTATTGCATCTAGCGATTCATTATTCACAATAAACATGAATTTCATTGCACAGCTTACAAGTACAATAAACATGAAAATGTTTGAATTTTGTCACATCTCCATTGAAGACGGGTAATTCTAAGGTAGGTAATGGTATAACTCTGTTCTGAGCATTGCAAGAATGCGAAGTGTGATGTGATATATCACTGTGATGAGAATTTCACTATGCATTGGCTGTTCATGTTGATGTATAAGAGCACTAATTTTAGCTTTTAACACTTTGTAATTGTTACTCACATCTTTGTCGTACTGTGCGTGAATATCTAGTTCACCTTCAGCCTCAATGAGAGATTCAATTTGAGTTTGTATAGCTTCGTAGTTTTGCCACAGTTCATTAAGAGTGTCATACTCAACTTTCAGTCGAAATACATCAACTTCTTCTGTAATGCTGTCACAGTACTTCTGTATGTACGTGAATTTTCTTCTGATAGAATCTCGTTTCTTAGTAAGTGATTTCAAAACTTGTTCCATTTCGGATGTAGAAAGAAATACTTGTGAATGCTGAATGCTGTGATACTTCGCTGCTGAAGAATATTTTACTGCTCTGTTGTTATTCTGCTGCACTAGTCACCGCTGCTGGATGATAGCTTAAATCTCTGCACACAGGAGCCTTGTCTGAACTTGTAGGACTGGAGCCTTGTAGTACTACTGCTGACTTGGAGTGGCTTGGGCACTGCCAAATTGATGATTATTCTGAACTGGAATCTTATGTTTGCTAATTGGAGTTTCTGGCACTGCCAACTAGAAGATACCATGGGCCAAGAATTAGGGTTGGTGGAATTCTTTGTTGAACCGTCGCGGAAGACCGATAACTGGAATAGCTCGCGTTTGGAGATTCCGAGAAGCGAAACCGTACATGTGTGAGAGTTCGAGATTTGTCCAAATTACATCCGACCCGGAGGACCAATATGTTGGGTACAATAACGGCATATGACCCTGCCAAAAAGGGAAATGATGGGTAGGGATGTTAGAAAGAATCTCTGGAAGCGGAGGACCAATTATTGCTTTAAACAATAATAAAAGGAGTAGAGCTAAGTGGACTTATATCGCAGGATGCTAGATTCAGAGGTCCGCGGCATGTAATGTTGGAACAAAACCTTTAACATGTAATAAACGATGGAACTTTATTCTCACACACTATAGGCTAAACAGATGCACTGAATAATAAATGATTAATAGTGAGTAACAATAAGCAGATATAAGGTTGCGTAATCTGCAATGAACAATGTAATGCGTTTTGGCGGTAAGCTGTTCACGTGGCGATAAATGTCAGGAATTTATGCCAGCAATGAATAATATCTCAAAATGCTCGTAAGGATTGCTGTGTTCCTTTTAATATGATTTAACACTGATATCTTTAGAATGATACACAAAATAGCCGAATCACTGTGACCTCGCGGGATTGCACAATGCACTCAACTATAGACGAACTTCACGACTGATCTATGAAGCCGAGATAAATGAAATTACTGTAACTAGTGTAATTTAAGTACTCGCACACGATAATACATGTATCTGTAAGTATTATGTATTTATTCGCGGTTTTAGAGCAATAACTCCTGCAGCTATTGTCTTTCAACTGGCGCGAAACTAGAATAGCGATCCACACATCTGCTACGTGTGAATGCCGAGATCTGACTGACTTGGATAATGACGCTGGTTAGATCACGAGGCGTCTTAAGCTTGCACCTGCTGAAGCGGGAGACCACATAAAAGGCGGAATAAACTTGTATCAATGCGCTGAGATTGCTGTCTCAGCAGGAATAGATTTAGCGGAGCGTTTAAATATACAAACTTACTAGACACGTAGAAAAATGCTAGTAAAACCTATAGCTTTCTCCAACAGATGGGTAGATGGATAAATGGATAGATGGATAGATGGGTAGATGGATAGATGAGTAGATGGGTAGATAGGTACTTGAGTAGATGGGTAGATGGATAGATGGATAGACGGATAAATTAATTCGGCCATAGACAAGTACATGTAGCCTATGGCATCGTTAAAGTATTAAAATGATGCACTATCCAATAAAGCTGTAAAATTCATTTATATTATAAATGGGATTAACCATCAGTTTGTTCCGAACTGTTCTCCAGAATGTCTGTATAGGAAGATTCCTTATTCTTGCTCGAAGACTATTGAAAAGTGTCATAGATACGTAGTGGAAACTGTTTTGAGTTGCTGTATATTTGCATTTGTCCATATATAAGGTAGAATTAGTCCTTGTGGAATAAGTAAGCATAACAGTAATCAAAACTGAAATTATTTAAATTATTTCTGGCATAGAAGAGGCAGACCAGGACAAACATTTATGGATGGCTGAAAATGTTTGTTTCAATAAAAAGTGGTTAAAGTGATCTCTTGGCAGAGCTCCACAAATAATTCTCAAAGCTCTCTTTTGAAATACAAAAAGTTTATCACAAGAGACATGGTTTCCCCATAATATTGTTCCCTATATCAAGTGGCTATGTATAAATGCGTAATACACTGTAATCTGTGTATACATTCCATCCTATAGTCCAGTCAAAACAAGGTTTAACCTAAGAAAAAATCCGAAAGTTTTGAAACTTTGCACACTTATTTAAAGGTACCTAAGGATGAATATACCAAAAGTCCTCGTGAATATGAGGCGAGCTCTAGCGGCAATTACCGAAAACAGGGCACTTATTTTTGTTTTTTGTTAATACCTCGAGAACCGTTGGTCGGAGATAAAAGGTTGCTATATACATAATTGAAGCTTATTAAATTTACAACAAAAATGATTATATACATTTTTCTTGTATTTCCAATGGTTACCGAGTTATACGGCGCTAAAGGATAGCGTTTTTTAAAAACTACGCTAGCGCGGTACAATATGGCATTTCTAATAATATTTGACAATGGTTTACCATTTTTGTTATACCAAGGATGATTCAGGAGATAAATTTCACAGCTTTCTATAAAAAGGAAGACATGATGTATATTAAACAATGAAATACATGAACCAAAAAAAAATGCTGAGGATATTCCAAGGAAAACTGTGTACAGAAAATCAATCAACTCTTGATCGCTTCTTGGTAGAAGGTCCTGCAATCTGCTCATCTTGGTCAGCTTCTGAACTTGCTGCCCTAAACACAGTAAGAAGAGGTAACTATGCATGATATGATGATGTGAGAGAACCATTATACAGATAAGAACATGTAGGTAAGAGAAAGTAGGTAAGCGAGCGGTAAAACAACGTATGAACATGATGACCGATTTATGTATACTATTTCAAGGAAAATGAATAACAAAAAAATACAAATGTGCAATCTCACCTGACTTCTGGTTAAGCGTTCAGCAAGCACAGTGTTTTGATCTTCATGTACCAAATGTTCAGTGTTTGTGCTTTGCACTGAACGGTCTGTTTCTTCAAGGCTTATGGCATCGGGATCATCAGGGTCATCAAAGTCTTCTTCGAGGGTGGAAGTAACACCATTCAAGTATTCGCCATGGTAGTTGTGACAAATGCTTGTACACATTATTCCTGACTTTTCGACAGCCACATCTGTTCCCACATCCACCTGTACATTTGCAACAAATGAGGTTGAGGACAGCTTCAGGTGCTGCTGGATTCTCTGTTGTTACAGGGATCAGCCGATCGCTTTCCAACTTCCAACCACACTGCACAGGAAGAAGTTCATTCCAAAGTCAAAATTGAATTTGATGGTACACTCGAAATGCGTGTTGTCTTGCTGCTCCTTTTGTGGGCGGCAGAGCAGAAAGGTCGGGTTTAGCATTGGATACAGATTTGGTGAAAGCATTGTAGCGGTGCATGTTAAGAGAGGTTTTCTTCCTGGGTGCATTGTACAATGCCAGGAATATTTTGTTTCCAGCAGCAGCTACAGCCTCACGGGATGAACTTGGGCTGTTAAATATATCAGCAATACCTTGCAGTACAGCTTGCTTCTTGAAGAATTTTAATCAGGAATGTTTCCCATTTCGATATGCAGCCGAAGTCGTATCACATCCGCTGAACGCATGCACAAGAAGTATGCTGTTCTTCATTCCCAAAGTTTGCAATTGCTGGTTTCAATATACTTGCCTTCCTACTTTTCCATAGCTTGGTTTCACAAATAATATGTTTTGTTCAGTCGGAGTTAAGACCATGAGGAGAATAATAAGATCTACATCTTCACCCGACTATTGCTACTTCGTCACAAGTGAAGGACTTCACGAGTGCTGTTCGGACGATCAATATGTCAGCATCACTGGATGCTTGTTCTGTTTCAACTTCATGGCTGGTAAGGGCAATTATGAGGAATGAAATTAGTCTACATTTATTCTTTTCGTTAGAAAGAAAATCATCCTGTTTGACTGTTACTATTGTTTTCTCTCCAAAGTTTATGTCAACTGACCTCCTTGTTTTGTACCTTCGGTTCTGTTCAGCTCTCTTTGTACTGGGTCGGGTGGCTGAATAAACATCAAACACCACCGTGCAGCCGTTGCCACCATAATGCTTGAGAACATAGGCTACATAACTCTAGCAGATGGTTGAGATTGTTGGCGAATCTTTGGGCCACACCACCTTGTGTAATTTAATTGTGTAATAGTAAGCCTCCAACCAAAACAATGTCAATATAGACTAGGTTTATTTCTTCTTTTAATGGAGTAGGCATCGTACAAGGTAGATTTCTTGGTATTCCGCATTCCTGCCTCCTCAAATAAAGACAATGGTAAAATAGTACGGTAGGTACCTACTTTAATTTGCACCATCGTGCGCTCCTCGACGGTTTTAGAAAAAACGCTATCCTTTAGCGCCCCATAACTCGGTAAACATTAGGAATACGAGAAAAATGTACATAATCATTTATGTTCCAAATTTAATAAGATTTAATTACGTATATAGTCAACTTTTACCTCAGACTAACGGTTCTCGAGATATTAACGAAAAACCAAAATAGGGGTCCTGTTTTCGCTAATTGCCGCTAGAGCTCGCCTCATGTTCATGAGGACTTTTGGTATATTCATCCCAAGGTACCATTAAATAAGTGTGCAAAGTTTCAAAACTTTCGGATTTTTTTAGAGGTTGGGTCATTTTTTTAAGTTTTTTGACTGGACTACTAGGCCACTTTCAAGATGAATGCCTGGAAACTTAGCTGAGTTATCTGCAGGATTTTCACTTCTATTAAGTGTGGATTTAATATCCACAGTATTATCTTCAATAAGGGAAAGAGAATTTGCCTTACACCAATCTTGAATATGGTTTATTATTTTATTAACTTTGATATTCATATTAACTGGATGAGTATCTTCTTCTTCTAGTACCTATCCGTTCCGGATATTGGAGACCATCATAGCTAAATCATTTTTCCTTGTTCGAAAAACTTCCTCAATCGTGTGTGAAGTCCATGTCCGTAAGTTTCCGAGCCAAGATGTACTTCTTCTTCCTCGTCTTTTTTTACCAGGGATCTTTCCTTGAAGAATGTTCTGCAGCAGTTTATACCTGTTTCCATTCCTCATTATATGGCCGAGATATTGTAGCTTTCTGCATTTTACTGTATTTAGGACTTCTTTTTCTTTCTTCATTTTGTGGAAAATATCATTGTTAGTAATTTTATCTGTCCATGGCACTCTTAGCATTCTTCTGTACAGCCACGTCGTAAATACCTCAAGTCGTTGGCCCGTTGTCTCAATCAAAGTCCAGGTCTCAGCTCCGTGGAAAACGATGGAAAATATGTAGCAACGTAGACATTTTAATTTTGTTTCGATTGAGAAGTGATGGCTCTTGAACACATTAGCCACTTTACAAAACAACGTGGTTCTAGCTTTCTCAATACGGATTTTAATTTCATGCGAGTTATCTCTTTGGTTGTTAATGTTAGTTCCCAGATATATGTATTTGCTTACTTGTTCAATAGGTTTACCATTAATGTTAAGTTGACAGTTTGGTATGTCTTTCTTGCTGATGACCATTAACTTTGTTTTACTTATGTTGATTTTTAAACCATAACGTTCACTTCTTTCGTTGATTCGGGATACAAGATGTCGAAGACTATTTAAGCTGTCAGCAAATATTACAGTATCATCAGCATAGCGGATGTTGTTCAGCTTCTCTCCATTCAAGAGGATTCCTTCATCTATATTTTCAAGGACTTCTTTGAATATATAATCCGAATAAAGATTAAATATCAATGGCTACAAAACACAGCCCTTTCTCACTCCTCGGCATATCTTTAATGTGTAAGATGTTTCATTTTCTACTTGGATAAGTAAGGTTATAGTTAGTTGGTTAATCTGAGGCTTTCACGGCCGGAATCTTGATGTTGAAGCACCTTCCGGGCTGTGGGCCGTGGTCCAAAGGCAAAATAACAAGTCTCGCCAGACGTTTCGCTCCCGCTGTGGGGAACTTCTACTCGCCTACCGCCAGTATATAAGCAGATCCGTTTCTCCAAGCAGTTCAATCAGCGTCAAGGTAGCAGCCAAGGAAGAAGTTCCCCACAGCTGGAGCGAAACGTCTGGCGAGGCTTGTTATTTTGCCTTTGGACCACGGCCCAAAGCCCGGAAGATGCTTCAATATCAAGGTTATAGTTAATTGCAACATCATCTCCGAAAATATAGGATTCAAGGCACTCATCCCGAATACTGGTCGGGAGGTCATTAGCAGGGCTAGGATTTATATGTAATTACATATTTCTTAATTTCGCATGTAGACACATTTTTTTCACTTATCTCCATCTATTATGTTGTCCTCTATTCAAATTAAACAAATTTATTTTACATATTTTTCCATATTTCAGACATTAGTATATATTTATATGTAAAATAAATATTTGTCCATATTTAGTGATTTTAATGCAATATTCATACATATTTCACTCTTAAGAGTAAAACTATATAAAATTGTCGTTTTCAGTGACAGAAAATATGGCAGCACAGGACAAGTTTACAGTTATGTACAGAAATTAATGTGTGAAAAATGATTTGTGTTACATTGAATCAAATTTTTGTAATATAACAAAAATAATTCAGAAACTACAAAATAATAATCTCACATTACCTGGAATTATTGACATTGTGAAAAACATGATTCATGAACTCAAATGTATACATGGACATTTAGCCATTCTTATCAAATGTAAAGTGGAGAATGTGTTTACAAGAAATCCAGGCTTTGAAGAAATGTGTAAAATCAGTGCAATCTTAAGTAGCTCGTCAAATGTAAAACTAGAATCAGTGAATTTTAAACACGTGCCAATCACTTCATGTGCAGTAGAACAAAGCTTCAGCCAATACAAATCACTTTTGAAAATTTAAAACAACATTTTGTGGCATACTGTTATGGTAGCAGAAATAATCAATGAATGAATACAAATAAAGTAAGTGATCTAAAAGAAATTGGATAATTTAATTTATGAATCCACTATTTGTAATGCATTTTTATAGGTTCTAAAAGTAACAAAATATAGTGTCTAGTGGTTAAATTTGTTTTGATGTCCATATTTTACAAAATATATAATTGCATATATATATATGTACGTATTTTGACACTTTTAGTACATATTTTGACATTTTTAAGTACATATATATGTACCTTTTTTGACATTTTTTAGTACATATATATGTACATATTTTGACATTTTTAGTACATATAAATCCTAGCCCTGGTCATTAGTATATAACAAAGAACACTGGGCCCAATACAGATCCCTGGGGAACAGCATGTCTAACTAACCTATACATAGACTGATTTTGACTATTTATATAAACATATTTGTAAGGTAGGTCTGTAGCAGGTGAAGACTCGGATGCGTGAAAACATAATATTTAAGTTTTTGCAAAAGAATGCTGTGAGACACCGTTTCAAAGGCCTTAGTAAAATCATAGTCTTTTTGAAACAAAATGTCAATTTTTAATTCCACCATAACACCGTTTAATAAACATAACAGTATTAATGGTATATGACATCTTCTGAATCCAAACTGAGAGTTACTAGATAAGGGGTTTTCTTCGAAATAGGGGAAAATTTGCTTGTTCAGTAAGAGTTCAAAGACCTTTGATATAGTTGGGATTATACTTATACGTCTGGATTTTGTGTAATCATATTTATTGCCCCTTTTAAAAACGGGAATTACTTTTACATACTTAAAATCATTCGGAAATACAGAAGTATCCAGGCAAGAATTGCAGATATGAGTCAGTGGTTCACATATGAAAGGTGATGTTAACTTACTTATTTTGGCATTATTTCCATACCCATTAAGAGATGAGACTCAATATTACAGTGTAGATATCCTCAACACTAAAATGTTTGAATTCAAACGTTGTTGTAGGATTTCTTATTACATTTAAGTAGGAGCATAACATTAATATTCCTGGATTGACTATTAACAGTTTCTTCTACCATATTGGTAAAGCACGAATTAAATTCATCTGCATTTAAGTAATTAACTACTGATTTTGATTTACAATTTTTATTAACTAGAGATGAAACTGCTGTCCAAGTAGTTTTTGATTTATTATTAGACTTACTAATTAAGACATTGTAATATTTTACTTTTGTAGATATAAGAGATTTCTTATAAATGACTTTACGTTCATTGTACTTGCATTTGTGTTCACTCTCCTTATACTCCCATCAGAGATTGTAATAATACATACAGCTGTTCTTTAAGGCCTTGAGATCACCAGTATACCACTCATTACTGATACCCCTTTTGCTATATTTTCAATATGAAATTGGAAATGCATTGTCAACACAATGTAGAAAAAGTTTGAGAAAGCAATTTACTTTCTTGTGTACTATACATATAAAACCAATTAATTCTTGTTATAAGTTGAATAAAAAATAATATATTGATATGTCATAAGCCGATTAAGTTTAAATTTATTAGAGTTATTAAAATTATGAGCCCTGCTCTGTTCTATATGTGCCTTAAAAAGTATGGCATTATGGTCTGAAAATATGGTAGGGATTACATTTGCTATATAATTGTCGTTATTAATACTGGTAATTAGATTATCAATACACGTACCTGAAGAGGGACATGCTGATTTACATATAGTAGGGTATATTCCGAAGCTTTCAAACATATTAAGCATATCCCTTAAGTTATTATTATTGCTGTTAAGAGATAAAATTAACATTGAAATCGGCTGCTAAAACTATATTCGTTCTAGAAAAACTAATTGAACTTAAAAGTTCATACAACCTTTCTAAAAATACATGAAAAATGTATTTATTATGGTCCGGGGTTCCATAGGCAGGTAGGTAAATTAGATTAAAATCGGAGATGAATGTTGTACAAATTCGAAATAGTTCTGCATACATAATTTTGAAACATCTATCAATTATTTCACTTTAATGCCATCTTTCACGAAAATGTCAGATTCGCCACGAAGTCCATTGCAGGGTCTACAAAAGCTATGTGCCATAAAGTAACCAGGCATGTTGATTAGGATAATTCTTCTAAAGTTAACAAGTATTCTACAATGCAGAGAATATCAACATTCAGCTCATTAATTAGTAATGATAAATGACTAATTTTATTAATTACACTTTGAACATTCCAAAATAATAAACTTAGATCATCAGACTTAAAGTCATTTTTAGCACTCAGTTTTGGTCTTTTATTGGTGAGCTCTGTATGTTTACAGATTGCTTAGGGAATTTAAATTCATTAACAAAAGTGCCGGTTGGCCAGAAATGAGGTGAATATATTTCATTTATCAAGGGATTGAACCTCGAACTTAAAGGAATTATAACCTGAATACTTGGTATAAAGTTTTTCAATTTGATAATTGCTTGTTTTGAAATCGGTAATATACTTAAGTACATGTTTACTTTCCACGCTAGAGTCCAGACGAAAGACAAATATAAAATTTAGTTTTTCAACCGCACCTAGTGTGTCTTTTTCTGAAGTTCCCTTTAAAAGTCATTCATACGGTTTGCAGTGTTCAATTTCCTTCTCTTGACAATAGTAAAACCAGCATGCTCTTCATTAGCTTCTGAACTTCCTGAATGACTTGATGTACTCCTTGAAGTAGGATTGGACATGTTATCATTTAACTCTGTAATGTTTGAATTTGAAGCTAATGATCTGGTTCGTCGAGGTGGAAAAGACCTTGAAACAAATGGAAATCACATATGACATATTTTCAGAGGCATCTTTGAAGATACCAGGTTTCCATGAAAAGATCAAACTGAAACGGGTCTCACAGTGGCACCAACTGTAACAAATGTTAAATGGGCGCAAAGATTTTAAAATGTTCACACTTCCACCCTTTACTGGTTCATGAAATGGACATATAAAATTGATATGACTACGGAAGAAATATAGATTTCTACAAGAAACGATTTCATTGTTGTAATAATAATAACATTTCGTAATTCCACCGCCAGAAAAGTGCTGTGTAGCCTACTTAACATAAATTATTTAACGTTTATAATATAATATATATATTTGTTGGTAACTACTACAAATAAAACAAAACGAAATAAAAAATAAAACCGTTCATGGGAACACCATTATGTAGCATGACGGGCTGGAAACTATGTGTTTCTTCTGACTGGAGCTTTTCCAATACATTCATGAGAATCTTCTTCTTCTTTCTTTAGACCAATAGCCTGTTCTCCCTAATCAGACCATCTTTTTGGGGAACTACCTGAGATCTCTCTTATTTGCTATCTGACTTAACCAGTCTTTCTTTCAATCTTTCTACATGTTCTTACCACCCTGCCTTTCTTCTTTTTAACCAGTGGCCAATGTCTTGTAATCCAGTCTTATATCTTAATTGCTTGCCTTGCCCTTCTTGATATTTCTTAACCCCAAGCATCACCAAAATTCTAAATCTAAATTTTACTCGTTCTCCTTACGTAATCGTATATTTATAATAGCAATGAGATAAAGCATTTCCTGAACCCAAATATATCTTTAGTCATTTGAAAGCGTAAAAAAAAGTTCTTTCGGCGGTGGCAGTGGAAACTACATTGACAGAGTAAGACGTAAACATTTAATGAATTGAAGAACGATTTCTAACCATCTTGAGGGAAATGGAACAAGGAGATATCGTGCTATGTAGGGCCTATGTCAACAATAGCCTGATTTTCGTTTTACTGTGATCAAAAATGACACAGAATTCTTAGTAATAGCAATAAATAGGCTTAATGATAATAAGTTACATGGAAAATTATGGGGTGGGATTGAGCTCCACGGACCCATATAAGTTGGCGCCACTGCACTGGGGCCAGAAGTGGACTGGAGGGAGAAAGCAAGCTCACCGAAGAGAAATGCGGGAATATTAGATGAAGATTAAAGACCATAGCAAAAACAGTTGAAATTACATGGTTCAAAGTTGGCTGAATCATTAAAAAAAAAAGAATACTAACACTAATACCAGAAATGATACAATGAAACATAATCATCCGATACTATTTATCTAACCTAAGAACGGGATTTTGAATTAGCATAGCCTATAACGCTCCGATATATACTGAAGGAGACAACTGCATTATGGCTGACAAGGAAATATTTACCTTTGTATAAGTTGACGGGCGAAATTCTGGCAAAGGTGCTCCTAAAGGAAACGAGGTATGTATTAGGTTAATTCTGAAATTGGTTCCAGATAGAGCTGTGTACTAAATAAATTAAAAAATTAAATGTACAATTAACGATATTGCCTTTGAATAAGACAGGCATTCTTTTCGCGTATCCTCATGCCACATAATTAGAGGGTAGAATATAGATTCATTCCCATGTTTATGTGGGAGCTAACATTTTCTCTTTGACGTAAAAATGACACAGGCTTACAAGCTTTGAGTCCGAGAAGGGAAGGGGATACAAACTAAATTATGTTCGGAAATGCGTTAAGTGAATTTCTATCCGAACGAAAAACCTTCCTGTGCTTCCCGATAGAATGAGGATTTACATGCATCAAATCATTTTTTTACATTAAACATAACCATAACTGATGTTTTACCAATACAACAGTTCCATATTGTAGAATCTGAAGAACGTGTACTGGTATTCTCATCCAATAAACTTTTTAGTTAGTTTCCCAGATCCGTAGGCAGGAGAGGTACAGTAAATAATTATAATTTCAAATGTAAATTCAATATTTCAACAAGGGCTTTCCTGTATTTATTCTTGCAAACAATATTAAAATTTAAATATATCACAATAAATAGTGATAAAATTAGAACACATTATGTACAACATTAATAAGCAAATTTTCATATGATGCGCATCATTATACTTTAAAACAGTTCATGTTTACAAAATTCACTAAAAGGTATTGAAGTTCGACACAATATGACAGCAATAGTTATTCAAAGCTTTTCAAATTGAGCATAAAAATTATTAAACCACTAGGAATAAATAAGTTAATTGAGTGGTGGAATGATTTACGATGCTTGCGTAAGAAGGGGAAGCTATATAAAGCTCATGGAAATGGCCTCAAAGGCCTATAGTAACCTACTGCTCAATTCCATACTATGCGTGTTTTAATGCATTATATTAATTTCCATAAATGAAGATGAACAACAAAAACAGCGAAACAAGACTGAAAAAACTAAAATACGAAAACAAAGCTAACTAAACCCAGAAGAAAATCAACGGATTTATAGCATGAAAGAATTATAGGGATTGAAAACTACTGCAATGAAGACCAAGCGGAAAAACGAAACCAAAAAACACTATTTGAAGGGAACCGTTACTAAAGTTTAACCAAATATTTAGCAATTAATTTACATTACGTGAAGCGCTAAATGAAATAATAAGAGAACGAAATAGAATCACGATAAAAATATAAAAGCTTAAGGCTGTAGCATAATTAAACTATGTTTTTCACGGCCGAATATACTAGCCTCGGGCTCAGGTTACATGCTTCCACCACGGGTGCTCGCAGTGATCTTATACAGGCCAATCTACCGGAACTCAAGGCACAAGACAAACATTAGTGCTACCGAAATACTACGGCAATAAAATGAAACACGCATAGAATAGAATTAAGAACGGCTAATGACAAGATAAATATAATTAAAAATACGCAACTAATAATTAAATATAAATAAAAAATAGATAATTCAACAAATACTTAATTAGCAATAAATTGAATAATAGAAAATTAAATAAAGAAACTGAGAAACATAACAAAAAATCCGGAAGTACAGTGCCAAAACGGAAATATACAGCAAAATTAATACGCAGCAAGTAAATATTGAATAAATACCACAAAAATACACCAAAATAAATAGATATATATACCAGTGGATCAAACGGGAAAAGGACTTTTGATCTTAAATGTAGGCTGGTTACTATTAGTGATCGACACGGAACGTCCAAGTAATGAGCTCAATAAAAAATAAATAAACTCTGCAAGGCTACATCACGTGAAGAGAGAGGGGCTGTCGTCCGCTGCGTCATCTACCTCCGTCTTTCGACTTCATAATCAGATGGGGCATTGGGGGCATGCATGGAGTTCGAATCAAAGCACCCTATCTAATTTTTCTGAGTTAGGAAGGTCTGCTAATGAAAATGTAGGCCTATACTATAACTTCTAAACTTTCCTGATGATGATTGTGCAGTCAATTTCACAATAGACTGTTAGCCTAACTGAAACAGTGGTGTTAATGCATTCTTTGTTTTACATCGAAAAATTATGACTGTTTTATGTGCTTATTTAATGAAAAATTAATACCAGGATAGATTGTGTGTTCCTTTGTTGATGAAAATTGGGAAATTTTCCTCAATTAGGCTACTTTTGAAGATGGTTATCACTTATCAGTAATGTTTCTGCAAAAAATCGTACCGTGCGTATTCTACGCGGTACGTTTTTCTCCCAAATTTCTCTTGCATTTACATGAATATGGTTTGTTTTTTTTAAATCGATTATTTTATTACATGTTCTGAGTTTCTCGCCGGCTTCTTACTACAGATCAGGACCGTATTCAGAGGGGGCTGAGGGTGCTGCAGCCTCCCTCCCGAAACGTTAAGTCATGCTAATATATTGCACATGAGAGCACAATTTCTTAGATTGTAGACAGTTTAATTGCACATCTTGACTAATAAAATGTGAAAAGTGAATCGTGAGATAGAAATGCCAACACTACTTTGCCAGTATGTAGAAAATTCTGTCTAACATCGAATTTTTACCTAAGCAGCTCAAGCTGGCATGAACACATAGTTACCTCGCTTAGCTACTAATGAAAACAGCTGATGAAGCTGGTAGTGCCTCATCTCGGGTATTATAGCGGCCGAGCGAGCAGAGTTTGAAATGGCGATTGATAAATTTTCCAATTGTGGGAAAACAAGAAAACCTAATTTTGTTCTAAGACTCAATTTTTAATGTCTTTATTGTAGTTGAAAGTGTGTTTGCGACGTACACATTAACAGACAAACCTGCTTGCTTTGTTTAAGTGTCGTTGTAGGCTATAGTTACTGTACGTTATTCTAACGTGTGAAGATTCAATATAATTTTGTGTAGGGATCGGAAGTTCATGAAATGCCATGATTTTCTCTGAGACATCACAGACAATGCATTGTTTAGTATAAATTCGTCTCGTATCAAAATGATCAAAAGTAGTGTCCTTTTATTTTGAATTTTTCGGCATTTTATTCTTTACTAGTCCATTTTTAGGGAATTTTTATTCTTTCATTGCATTTTCCCTATTTTGTCTTCAGAATGAACTTTTCCAACATTACAGATAGTGATGAGCAAATGCAAGACCAAGACCAAGACCAAGGCGGTCTTGGTCTTGGTCTTGGTATTGCACTCTCAGTCTTTGTCTTGGTCTTGCATAGGTAATCCTGGTCTCGGTCTTGCACCAGTGGTCTTGGTCTCGGTCTTGCATACCTGGTCTTGGTCTTGGTCTTGTTGCAAGAGTCTTGCAGTTTTCTTTTATGCATCTTACTGTGATCGATGGCGTTTACATGATTTAAAGTTACACCATTTTCATGTGTGTTATTGCTTGCAAAAGTAACGAAAGCTAACTGCTTTTAGTTGCTTTGACCATGTAAACACTAATGTGATGTCAAGCTGTTTGCCGAAACGTCCATGGTGATATAAGCTAGAACAGTAAACTTTGAGTGTAAATTTAAATATTCTCTGTTATCCTATTGCAGAACTTTAAACCCAAAATCCACGAGATGCTGTACACTATTTGAGAGAGTAAAATTATGAATATTATATTGTAAAGTTTCAAAATGAACGGCTGTGGAGACAAGAAGTAATATTAACAGGATGTGTATGAAATGTTTAAAAGATTTCCGCATAGGAGAGAGGTTCTATCTGGCCTGTTTAAAACTGTATAATATAGTAACAAAACATAACGGCATTGAAGCAGATGCTTTAGAAATTGTGCAATCTATAGCAAATCACACAATGTCCCTTCGAAACCCAAACCCATAGGCTGCAATAAATAATATTTATCTTTCCATATACCCTAGTTCTAATTTATAACACATTGTGAACAGATCATTTCTGCACTCTAAAGATTTCCGCTACCCCTCATATATTACTTTCTACTTGCTTTCAAGTTTCGGGCTTTCAACTAATTGATCATAAATAATCATAACTATTCTTCATGCAAGAAAATATTTCTAGACCAGGCATTTTCTACTTTTATTATCTTTTCCCATTCGATATGCATCCATAATATGAATCAGCAGCAAGAACTTAAACACCCCACCGTTATGTGTCAATAAGAAAATTGTAGTAGTAAAAAAAGGTTTTCAGTGGATGTCCTACCTATCATCAACAAAATGTAGGCCTGTATAGCTACAGTACAATCAGATAAGTAACTGTAAAGTAATAACTAGCAAATACCCGTCAAATAAGTTCCTGTTTTAATTAATCTACGGTTTAATTGTATTTTATTGAATAATTATGAAGAATACCAGTTTTTTTCAGACTTAACTTTATTTTGAAATTTTCTGCAAGGAGAAAGGAATGAGCTGAATAGCTATGTTATATTTTGTTCAAGTAGACAGGAAAAATTCTATATGTGAGATTGGCTATGACTATTAATGATAGGCGTAAAAAAGGATATAATCGTTAATGAAATATGCTACTGAGCATGTTGATAGACGTTTTAAGTTACGGAGGCTACTGTTTAAAGTTTCAAATCCTTGGTCATAGGCCGCCCCATGGATGAGTGGCTAGACCGCTCGCCCTCCACCGCTGGGACCCGGGATCGGATCTCGATGGATCCATGTGGAATTTGTGGTGGACAAAGTGGGGTCAGGGCAGGCTTTCTCGGGGTACTCCGGGTACTGCCATATAGCATTCCATCGTTGCTCCATTCATCGTATTATGACCATTTGGTTGTAATAAAAAATTATTATAAATCCTCAGTCATAGCTTCCTTTAAACCTAGTGAGAGGTTAGAGAAACTAGTTATTAAATATCTGTATGGCAGAATTTTTAAGTTTTATTGATAAATTATGTGGTCAGTATTTATATTGTAAGCAAAATGAAATTTCATATATGACTTAGGGCCTTTTTTACATATGTTTGTCTTTCGTACCATAATACTAGAGAACTATTGCAATTATACATTTTAAAAATGAATATGGAGTGTTTATCGTGAATTTAACTCCCACCAATTGAAGGAACTAGCTGTATGGAATGCTATTCAGGGAAATCCGTCAGATTAATTGCAAGTTTTCATTACAGTAATTCGTTTTAACGTAGTGGTCAGAGAGGTTGTATACGGAGTTCACATGTATTATTTGAATGGTGCGCTCGTTTTTGGATACGGACAGTGTCATGCACCGGGTCTGCTCTCATTGGTTACCGCACGATGAGGCAACCTCTACATTATAGGCCTACCAGCCTTGGGACTACTCCGGCTAGCGACTCTGCGGCGCTTTTGAGTAGTGGTCGCTGGCTCGCTGCATACACAACGGGGCTTTATAAAACTTTTTTCAAATATCAAGACTGCAAGAGTCTTGCAGGTAGGTCTTGTTCTTGCCAGAGTATTGCAGGGTTGGTCTTGGTCTTGGTCTCGGTCTTGCATGGCCGGTCTTGGTCTTGGTCTTGCTAACGCTGATACGGTCTTGGTCTTGGTCTCGGTCTTGCATTTTCTGCAAGACCAAGACCAAGACTGCAAGACCAAGACTGGTCTCGCTCATCACTAATTACAGACAAAGCGATCTCATGTATGAGACAGTCATGCATTAATATAGTAAACGAAAAATAATAAAAGATAGCATAATAATAAAGTAGTAATATAAAGGTAAAGTGATCCCTATACAGGCCATGGAGGCCCAGAGGGTTCCAGGAGGTTGAGGCACCCAGATTTTGGACATTCGGCACATGAAGGTGGTAAGGTTGTCAGCCTTACGCACCGGCCGCCTTTACCCCCAGGATTGCTCCTGGTACTCATTTCTGTTAGGGGCTGAGTCGACCCCAGGGCCATAGTGCCACCAGAAGGATTAGGCCAATTGAAAAATCTCAACGACCTCATCGGGAATCGAACCCGCGACCTTCCGGTTTGTAGCGCAGCGCCTCAACCACTACGCTACGGCGTACCCCAATAAAGTAGTAATATAAAATACTTAAAACTTCTCATGTGTTAATTTTTTGCAATACTTTTTAAAATATGTATTTAGAAATATTAAGTCATTTTTTCAATACTTCATGTCATATTTTCATAAATTTAAGGTCATTTTATTGGTAATTTTTCAGGAATTTTTAGGTCATCAACTTCTGAGCCCTTCTCAAAAGCTATTGGAAATAGATAATATAGGTATATGTATATATATATATATATATATATATATATATATATATATATATATATATATATACAGGAACAAAGTTGTAGGAAATTTTATCAGCTTGAATGTTTTATATAGTAACTTTTCCTCTACGATCCACCGTTGTTTAGATATAAGCCCCCCCCCCCAAAAGGACCTTCCCCCGCTTACCACCACCCTTGAGGACTTTTAGTATGTCGTTTAGGACACTTCCCTGACAACGCTGCCAAATTCAAAACTACACGATTTTTTTCCTTTTCCTGTATTTCGACCTATATTGTTTGCACTAAGAGAACAGTTTTGCCGTTACAGATAACTTACGTGTGATCCCTGCAGGGTTTAGGGAAAGCGGATGTTTAACATGTTTTGTCTTTTTCACATAGGCCTAGAGGAGGGCAAACTGAGGGTAAATTTCTCAAATATTTCAATCATTTCTGGAGAATAAACAAGATACTATTTAATACTCCAAATTGAGGCCTATCCTATAAACGTTTGTACCATAGTAGGAATTATCCTTATAACAAGATTCGCAAGTTTCTGACAGTTTTAACGTTTGTTATACCTATTACCTATAACCTACAGACTATGTAGTCTAATGCTTGAACGTATTAAAAAACGTAATCCCCAACAATCGTTGATTGTATCGCGTGGAATTTGTTAATCGTAGATGATTATCAATTGCTATATTTATTAAATTCCCACAGGTCATTTTAGCAAGTTAATTCACCGCTACAATTAGTTGATATATATCTTAGTACGTCTATTTTCCACTCTTGCTGCAAAGCTCTCCAATGAAAACGCACTTCTCACCTAAAAAGGTTACTTTCCATAATAGCCTACACTTACAAAAGATTAATTAAAATTCTAAATTTTAACTCTCTCGTTTCTCCTGGGACAGGTTCCTATTGTTGAATTTAAATATAAGGTAGCATTTTAAATGTAAGGTAAATTAATAGCGGAGTAAATCGACAATCTCTATTTACCTCTATTTCTATTGGATCAATAATCTCATTTGTAGGAAACCTTATATTTATTTTCGGCATGTGAGAATGTATAATAGTAAATCGACAATCTCTATTTACCTCTATTTCTATTGGATCAATAATCTCATTTGTAGGAATCCTTATATTTATTTTCAGTATCTGAGAATGTATAATAGTAGGCCTAAATCGACAATCTCTATTTACTTCTCAAACCAACAACACAATTGAATGATTCCAAAATATTTCACCGGCCAAACATAGTTAATCTGAACTACCAACAATTGTAAATTATATTACTCTGCTGGTGGTGACATGATAACCATGAAATTCATTACTGACTTCTCGAATTTAATATTGCAAAACTAGAAAATGCTTATTTGCTTATAGGTATGAATATGCAATCCAGAATAAGTTAATGTATATAGCTATGAACGTATACTTTATTTTATAGTTTGATATATTCACTTCATTTCTGTTGAAATGTTTATTGCTCTACAAGTTTCATTAAACATCATCAAGAAGATGTGTTATGATTTATTTATGTTCTTCTCGACATCTCCTGTTTCTCAATAACTTACCATGCGTTAAACTTTCAAGACATTAGGTCTACTGGGTTCTCGGCCCTGTTTAATGGAATTGCTAATAACATTAGTTAATAATATTAAAGTTATACTATTATATAACTACTCTCTTCGCTCGATGAAGGCTCTGCCCCCAAACCTCCTCTGAGGTTTATGCTCACTAGTCATTAAATCTGTTCAGTAATATTAGACACTTAACTGTTCGATTTTGAGATTAAGTGTGGATTACTGTTTGGTTTTGTTCATTTTTAGGCTATTCTTCTCTTGTGTAACCTACTACTTTAAATTAGCACTGTCTACGTAATTATACTTCACAGATGTAATAGCCTAAATCTCATTATTCGTATAGGTTATTTAACGGGATCACTTTCATCTATTGTCTTCACATCGTAGACCTATGTTTCTTTTCCGTTTCCTTTTTTATTAATCTTTATTTGTGTGGATTAAAACGTAATAACTAGCTCTGAAAATCAATAAACCTATCAAACAATTATTGAAGATAGTATGCCAATAGGCTTGTGTACTAAAATCTAACCTCAAATTGTAGAATCTTATGACTAAATTCCATTTATGGCAAATATAGACTTTACTTAATCGATAAATGAATAAGACTAATTATATTTCTTTTCCCACAATTTTAAGATCACGAAATCAGTATCACATGGCTTTGTGAAATACTTATTAGTCCAAATACACTTGCAGACTTTATTACGATTGCAATAGTCTATATGGAAAAGTGTACCTATTAATAATATTAGTAACATTTACTGATAAACTAAAGCCATGACCTCGTAACTAATTAGCCAATATTCTTATGAAACAGAAAAGTAATAATAATTAATTATTAACTAAGATTATTATGTATTTGCTCATAATGTGAGTTTGAAAGTTTTATGAAATAGGCCCCTATGCCGGCTTAATGATTTGGAGATGTTATTAATGAATCTGTTCTAAAAATGTGATATTCCCTGCAAATATACAAACATTTGGCCAAATGACAATTATTTTAATGGTAGATTTCTGTAAGTTTATTCAGGTTATATAACTCTATTTTAACAACTTGTATATTATGTGCTTAGATTGTAGGATAAGGACGAGCATTCTACAGTACATAAACATATTAGAGGCTAATGTCAAACACACAAAGTGCTTAACATCAAATAGAGGCACATAGAATATTTCATCGCGATAAAGTACAACTCGCACACCAAAACAGAATTTATCTCACTTGTTGATCTGGTAATGACTGTACGTTTACAAACACAAAAGCTTATTGTAGCAGGCCGTGTTTTCTGCCCATAAACCAACACAAAAAAAGGGATAAAAAAGACTGAGAGAAGCTACATTTATCCAAAGCCTTGTAGTGTATCTGTGTTGTGATTGGCTAGGAACTTGATTGCCCAGACAATCGCTCAACCAATGAGCTCACGCTGAATAATGGATATAGGTTTAATGGTACCCTACAGTTTCGCTTCCCCCCTTCCGAAGCACAAGCTTTTTGATCCCCCGATGTAATGAATCCCTCTCTTCAATGTTGTATCTTCTTTTCTTCTCTCCGTCTCTGTTGGTCGCACTTTTTGTTTCATTTCCTACTCTCTTTATTGCAACATATAAAAAGAACGGCTTAGTGTAAATGTTGCATCTGGAGAATTCTTGTTTACCTCTTAATGTTACTTGCTTAATGACCCATTAATACCGTATTTACCAGCTGCCTGATATTATACACTAACACAAGGGTTTACGAAAATCCGTTCCTAGAATTGCTCCTCCCTACTTAATTCATTACCGGAAATTTCAGGTTTATATTCTCCATGGAATTCTTGTACTTTTCCAATGGAACTCATAATGTGCGGGTTATTTTAATCTTTACTTTACATCACATAGAGGAGATATAACAATTCCTCTGTGATGTCGTGTCACTCATACGGGAACTACAACGAGAAGCTATTTTTGAAGTCATGAGCTTGAAATTGCTTTGGATGTCTACTGAATATTTTATTACTGTTTATGGCGATTCCCTTAAAATATTTTATCATGCATACGCTTAAAACTATTTACAAACAAGGGTACGGCTATAACAATTATTTCAGGCGACGCAATTATTTTTAGACTCTAATTTAAATATTTTTACCAAGCATACGAATAATTTATTTAAAAATTTCATATCGTGCTGACGTCAGGGGCTCGCATTACGCAGATCCCGGGTTAATATCTCGCTGCTGGTTTATTTGAATTAGGCTTCTTTGATGGTTTTCCCAGTCGTAAAAGCAGATGCCGGATTGGATATTTACTTATCATGATTCGTCGCCTATATCATCCTATATCATATCTATAAAAATTGTTCATTATTCCTAATTCTGTTCTTTCACACTTCTTCCTTAAATAACAATAACATTAATAATAATGTTTTATTTTACGTGGTAGAGTTAAGGCCATAGGATTTTATCTTCCCATCAACCAGGGTAATACAAAATACGCTACATTAAATTAATAACTTACCTCCAGAAAGCAATAAATACAATAGAACAGGCAATAAGGAAATGGTATAGAAAATGTGGAACGATGGGTATACAAATACAAGGGAACATATTACACTCATTACTTTTTGCAGATGACCAAGTTATTTTTCCACAGGAAAAAGATGATATGGAATATAAGGTAAAAAAACTAAAAGAAGAATGTGAATAATGGGGATTAAAAATAAATATGTGTAAGACTGAATACCTGTCTATTGGATCGGAGGTTGCAGATTTAAATTTAAGTTTAGAAGAAGATACTATTAAAAGTTGTCAGGCTTTTAAGTATCTGGGATCAATAATACATCGAGATGGCACTTGTATAAGGGATATAGAAGAAAAAATAGCACGAGGAAAGCAGGCTACAAAAGCACTTCATGGATTGATATGGAACAACATTCTTACCAAGGAAAATAAAAAAAGAATCTTTCAAAGTATGATAATAAATATCACCTTGTATGCAGCAGAAGTATGGCCAGTAACAACAAATATAAGAAATAAAATAAGAACAGTTGAGATAGATTTTATGAGAAGATGTCTACGAAGTACCAGAGAAGATAGAATGAGAACGGAAGAAATATGGGATCGGATGGAAATAGAAAGCTCTATAACAAAAAAAAAATGGAAAATAGAGGGTTACAATGGTATGGACATGTCCAAAGAATGCCAGAATGTAGATGGCCAAAAAAAATACTAGAATGGGAACCCCCAGGGAAAAGACGGAAAGGAAGACCGGCTTTAAGATGGATTACATAATTATATAGGAAATGCGATGATTGATAGAGGACTCAAAGTGGGTGACTGGGAAGAAAGAGAGAGGTGGAGGGTTAAAACGGCAAACTCATAAGGGGAAAATGCCGAAGAAGAAGAAGAAGAAGAAGAAGAAGGAGGAGGAAGCCGAGGAGATCCTAAAATGTGGAGAGTTTGAATTACCAATGAACACAGAGGCCCTACTAGTCCGGCATGGGAAAAAGGTTCAAACATTTTCGATAAAACATAAAAAATCAATAGTAAATGTGTTAAGACGCTAAAACGATTTTTAATAGGCCTAAGTTTTATCCACCTTTTATTAATCTACATCAGCGTTCATCAACCTATGGTCCGCGGAACACTGGTGGTCCGCGAAGATGGTGCAGGTGGTCCTCAGACATAAAGCAAGTGGAAAGTAAAGAAGTACAATTTTTTCACATATTTCGTTATAATGACCTATAACTAATACCCCAAATATTAAGAATATAGCCCTTCTTTTAAAAATGGGATGTGAAATTAGGGGTCCGTAATTTCTTTTTAGACATTTTAGAGGTCCTCGGGTTCAAAAAGTTTGAGAAACGCTGATCTACATGATGAATTTCTTCTACCAGCATGTAGAAAAGCAAGAAAGTATTACCTACACTTAGCAACTACAGTTGTTTATCTGATAAGAATGTCGCAAGCTTATTCAGACTTGGATGGGCTGGGTTCAATCCAACCCATCCAAGTCTAAAGAATCCTGCCTGCTTTCTAGCTGGGACGCTAACAGCTTGCTTGCCCGGCGTTCAAGCGGGTATGAGCAATCTAAAATCTATATTTGTACACCTCTGAATAGGCCTAAGGACTAACGAAAACTGTTTACTGAATACAGCATAACTTCTAGGTCATTTTCATGCATTTAGACCAACTATTTCCTCTAACTTACGCGTTACCATTCTGAGTAGTTATGTGTCTTCCTTTTCATACAAGACACTCATTGGCCCTAACGAGCGGATATACACAATATAATTATAAAGGAGACAGAATAAAAATAGTTTATGTATGTAAACTTGTACATGCCTCCCTCTCCGAATCTTCGCAACAACGGAAAAATGCTCTTATCCGACCTCTTCCTAAAGAAAATCTCCCATGCACTACAGACCTATCAGTATACTTCCGATTTTATCGAAAATCCTCGAACGCATTTTCTACGAGCAGCTGACTAACTACTTCTACACTTATAATCAACTTGACCCATTACAGTGTGGTTTCAGATCAAATCACAGTACCTCCTTTGCCCTACTTAAGAACAGTGAAGATAGTATTTGTGAAGTGACGACTCTAACCCTACTTGACTTTTCGGGAGACTTTGACACTGTTGACGCAGACCTGTTAACTGCTAAATTGATTATCTGCACTTGTCCAATGCAGTAGAAATAGACCTACGTCTCTGGACGCCAACAATGTGTTTCTCACGACAATTGATCTCCTTCGTGGCATTTCGTGAGGTCAGGTGTACCACAGGGTTGTGATTAAATCCCTTGCTTTTTGCAATGTTTAGGCTATAAATGATATTTCTATATTACTAAAACATTGCCAATATCATCGGTATGCGGACGACCTTCAAATATATGTATACATTTTCAGCCTGATTCAAAAAAGACTCTCTTTCGGAGCTCAATGACGACTTCTCACCTTCAGAGTAGGCCTACTGTTCGACAGACCCGGTCTACACATTATAGTCTACAAACAATAACACACACACACACAATTATATATGTAATTTTTAATTCACTTTGTTTTATCCTCTGTATTATAACTGGATGCATTTTTGTCTTATGTTTCACTGTAGGCATACCAATAGTATTATTTTTATTGTAAATATATATATATAGGCTATATTGAATAATGTAGGTGATAATCCACATCCTTGTTTGAGACTTTTTGTTATACTAATTGTTTTTGTTAATGTAAGTTATTACCTGTCTTTATTTGTGCTCTTGTTTCCTTATATAACCTTTGTGTTATATTAATCCATTTTTCTCTAATATTCATCCTTCTCATTGCTCCCCATAGCTGTTTCCTCGGCTTCCTTCGGGGTAAAATTCTCCATTCTCCTTTTGCTTCCACTCTAAACACATCTGAAGTTCCTCATCTACGTAACTGCACGACTTACCAGTGCAATGATATACCCAGTTTCATATTCTTTCGCCAGGCCTTGCAGATTCTTCAGGCCCCGTGAAACCCACCAGGTTTTGAAGAGCTAGAGACTCATAGCAACAGTATTTCTTTCCATCGTAGCAATCTGGCTTGCTCTCTTGCCAAGCAAGTTAAAACCTGTGGCTGGTTGTAGAGTTAGAAAGGGGCAAGCAAGCTAAAATCAGAATATGTACACCTCTGGGCCTATTACTCTCTCAAATATTCCGATAATATTGATACGGAATTTTGAAGGCATAGTAATTAATCATTGAATAGCGTATTAATTATTCACGATAAACGTTTTATTTAACGGAAATAAACGTTTTTTTCATTTCATTTCATTTCATTTCACTTAGCCTATTACTTCAAGTCATACGTTGTACATGGTACAGTGACATAGGAAATGTTATAAAAATAATACAATAACATAAATAATGATGAGACATGAAATTTAAGTTATGAGCTATAAATGTAAATACCCTAAAAGCAAATGAAATATAAAAGAAAAGTTGTAAATTATAAATGCCAACATAGGCCTACTTAGATTTGCCCTTTAAAAAATTCAATGTATTCATCAGTACTATAAAAGCTGTTATAGGCCCTATCTAAGAAAATGTTCGACATCTCTTTTGAACAACAAGTGAGGTAACTTGCTACTAACTATGTTTGTAATGAGGTTACAAAAAATAATTCCTTTATGGAGTATGGTTGAGTGTATTGTAGTAGTTCTAATGCTGTTTAAGTGTAATTTATTTGTTGTTCTAGTTGAGTACTGATGTATTTCATTGTTTACAGTGAAATGGTGAATATTCTTATGAATATAACAAACAGTCTCAAGGATGTATATGCATGGGACTGTTAAAATAAGTAGTTCCCGAAAATATGGTCAGCAATGAGTATCCCTTTTTAAATTTAGAAATGTGAGAATAATTTTCTTTTGTGCTATGAATAAACAAACGAAGAGGTTCTGAGTAGAGTGGGTGAGAAGAAGTCAATCATACACACAATTCGTCAGAGGAAAGCAAACTGGGTTGGGAACATTCTCAGAAGGAACTGCTTATTGCATGATGTCGTAGAAGGAAGATTGGAGGGTACAACTAGACTTGAAAGAAGAAGAATTCAGCTGTTGGACGATTTAAGCGAAAAGCGGAAATATTGGATGCTGAAGGAGGAAGCAGAGGATAGACAGTTTTGGAAAACAAAATTCGCGTACCAAGTTTGAAAACCTGCCGGAAGGCAGAATACTTACTACTACTACTGCTATGAATAAGCTGTTTAAGTCACTTGAGGAGCCCCAGACAACAATGCCATATGTTAAAATGCTTTGTCCTTTTGCAAAGTGGACCGTTTTAGTGTATGAATATTACAGATTTTTCTTGGAGTCGAAAGGACATGGTAAGCTCTATTTAATTTAGTAATAGTATTCTGTATTTGGATTTTCCAGTTTTAGTGTCTGTCAACGGTTATTCCTAGGAACCTAGTGTGCGAACTATAATGAATTTCTTGGTTGTCAAGCATTATTTTGGGAGGAATGTTTGGAGTTGTGCCCTTACTGATATCAAAAGAAATGCTGACTGTTTTTCTCGCATTGAGAACTAAATATTTATGGCTAGCCAGTACATAATTTTATCAGTAGACTGGCTGATGGATGTTTCAAGCTCAATAACATTTTGACCTTTAAATACAAGACTTGTGTCATCTGCAAAAAGAATTGTATGGGCACTGGTAACATTTAGAGGCAAATCATTAATATAGAGTAGGAAAGCGATTATTATTGAACTTAATCTATTTATCAGTTAACTTCTTGGACATGTAACATTACTATAATATTATCATAGGTAATCCCATGAGAGTTTACGAGTTTATCGATGGATTTGCGACTGCGCAGCAGGAGCGAATTTAGGTATCTGAAACTCGTAAACTCGAGTTGCAGTTATTAAGACTATTCTATGTATTAAAATGTAACGGAATATACAAATAACTATTACCTTCTTACTTTGTTATACAAAAACAAAACTAACAGCTGCGAGATCACGGCATAGGCTTACTATGAATCAACCATCCATGAATCGATTCGAGTTACCATGTAGTAACCAATTACATGGTTAACCTATTTCAGGTAAGCTAACAGCATAACAGAATAAAAGCACACGAAATGGCTTGAACCGAATTGAAATTGTGTTTTTAATCATTGTACATTTATATTATTTCAATTTCCAAACAAATTATATTTTATAAAGTAATGTGTTTTTTATTGTGTTCACTGGTATCGTGTAACATATTAATCACGGCACATCTATACCTTACGTGTCCATTAAAGAGCTGACGCTTTATCAGATAAAATCGCATCCTCATATAATTAAGGATAATATTTATAAGATAAACGATCGGAATTGATCTATATCCGAGGAATTGCTAAAAGTTATTGGCCAATATCATACACGGGGAGTCCGAATGAAATAGTCAAAGTAATATCCCAGTAATATATCAGGTTGAAGGTTATTAAGCCTACATTAAAGTGTTTCCAATGCGTTTACACGAATCACAATCGTGTAGCAAATTGGAAAAGCAAGCAGGTAAGGAAGGGACGACATTGTTTAGAGCAGGAGTGTCAAACATGCGGTCCCCTGAGCTACGAAATGCGGCCCCTAAAGGTTTAGGTAAAATATATAATTATGTCAGCCAAACAAAGCCATGCGATCTTTCTCTTGAGTTCTTTATAGACATACAGACACACACACAGAGAAGTATCTACAGAATATAGTATTTCCAGATTCTGGGGACCTGAAAACGTGTATTTCTATTGAAAGCGCAACATCGAATTTTGGGGTTGAACCCAATAGCCTACGTGTGCTGCCAATAACTTAGGACCTATGGTAGACTAACGGTAAATGAAGTAAAATTTTAAATAATGCTAATTTCTTGTTTTCCATTCTCACAAGGAAGCTACGATTAATTAATTGTTTGAAACGCCTAAGTTATAGGCCCAATCCGAGTGAGGTGACAGAGGAAAGAGGTCCTGGGTTGTAATCACAAACCTCGTGATCGGCCAATTTTACATTTTTATTTTATTTTTATTTCTTTTTTAAATGTTTTCGTAATTTGTAAAGGCAAACGCCATAACTCATCCCTACTATGTTATCCAATAGAATAAACTGAATATCAGAAAAACATCACAGAAACAAAAGAGATAGATGCACAGAACAAATTATTACAAGAGCCTACTGGTAAACCCAAACATATTAAACTCATGATATGACCTACATGCAGTTAAAAAATGCAAAATATTCTGATTAATAATAACTAGTAAGCTTAAGTATAGATTACCATATTTTTCAGGAAACATACCATTCGCACTTGGAAATCAAATAGTTAAAGTGTTTTGAAGTTAAAGAAGGCCTAACTATTATGTTGACCCTCTTTTATGATTTATTTCCCTGGCCGCTTAAGTCTAAATGGATAGCCTGAACAATAATCTTATTCTTTTAGTATGTGTGATAGGCTATCGTAAAAAGAATATTATGTCAATAATTCGGTCTGATCCCTAAATCTATTGAAACTTGTAGTTTATACATTGATTTTGAATGGTACAGATCGGATTCCTTCGTCAATCTAAGAGCCTGAATAACGCAAATCTTTACACGTAGGCCTAAGTTGTATGTGAGTAAGTTTGTGCTTCATGTTTTTCACCATTTATTTAGAGTAATGCTTCCAATCTTAGCTTCCAATACTAGCACACACCCTGTTTCAACAGATTAAGTTGAGTGCAGAGAAAAAGTGTGTTTAGAATTTCATGCGGAAGAAAAACATTATGCTTCCAACGCACGTAGTCCGGTATGGCTCCCTCAAACAAAAGAATTAACGTCTTTGTTTTTATTACTGCCACCAGGAGTAGGCACGGGAGCGGAATACAAAACAGAATAATTCACTATTGTATGTTAATTTTACATAAGCTGACAAGTATTATATGTACCTGCTACAAATAATATACCACCACCTAATTTGTGTGTTTTTCTCTTCGCTACCGCTTGTAATATCATGACATGACAAGCTGCCACATTACTAGGCCATTGCTCTGCAGGGAAAACTTTTTTTTATTCTTAAGTACATTTTATAAACTTCACTATATAAATATAGCTGCTAAATAAGCTGAGAAGAAGGTAATGCGATTATGACTACTATTCTAAAATGATAATGGGATATGCATTATAAGACTATGTCTTTATTTACTCCAGAACTATAGATAAAATTTCATATCTTGGCACTTCTCCATCGACCTACAACAATGTTCGTTAATTATGTCGTCTTACTGGTGATGGTATACAAGAAGACCATTTCATTAAATAAATCCAATAAATTAGGTTAGGAATCGATAACATGGCTATCACAAATATCTGAGGAAACAGGTTAGGAATCGATAATTTGGCCATCATGGTTATCTGAGTTACTAACTTAGGAATCAATAATGTGTTTTTCATAGTTATCTGAGTTAACGTGGTTATCATAATTATCCGAGTTAACAAGTTAGGAATGGAAAACGTGGTTATCATGGTTATATGAGTTAAAAAATTAGGAATCGATAACGTGGATTCATGGTTATCAGTGGAAAACAGATTAAGAATCGATAACGTGGTTGTCATGGTACCTGAGGTAACTAGATAGGAGTCGACAACGTGGTTATCATAGGTAATGCCACGAGTGACTTGGGAATCGCGGATAAGTCTATCTAGGGGAGTTCCAAGTCACAAGTAGCAATTTTAATAACTATTTCATGAATAACATGTAATAAATAATTATTAAAATGTATCTATACTGACTTGCATTCTACCAGTTATGACTTATGGATCCCAAATATGGACATTAACTAAAAAAGATAAAAACATGCTACAGATCTGTCAGAGGAAGATGGAGAGGAGCTGCTAAACATCACATTGAAAATCGAATAAGAAATGAGGACATTAGGAAGACGACATCTATAAAGGATGTGATTGTTACGGTTTCCAGACTAAAATGGATGTGGGCAGGGCATGTCATGAGAATGAACCCGGAGAGATGGACACATGCGATGACAGTGGAAGCACAGAACTGGGGGAAAAATTGTTGGAAGGCAGAAATCGCGATGGGAGGACGAGTTTAAGACTGTTGTGGGGAACTTGTGGTCTAGGAGTGCCAGAGACAGAAAGATGTGGAACACTTTTGAAAAATAATACTAAAGCTAGGGTCAATTATATTAAATTTTAGCGTTCTCAGGTAAGGCTAGCCTGAAACGTTCCTTCAACGAGTCAGCCACCCTGGTATGCCAGGAGGCCCTTGCCCGCTATCGGATGCTTGTGGGCTAATTCTAATTCTAATAATCTATACTGAAAAATTTTAATAGCAATTTAGATTTACATGGCACTATTAAGAGTCATTCATTACAGTTAACAATCAGTGTTGTTTTCTGTGAACAAAACATGATCACTTAATAAACACCCATTTATTCAAGTATTATTTGCTGAAATTTGATATTGAAGATATCTTACATAAAACATAATTACTGTAGGCTTTATATTATTGCTATAGTTCCTAGCAATGCATACTGGTAAGTATTGTTTTATTTAATACACGCATGAATAGCTCAGCTATCTGACTGCCGACTGGACCAGTCCATATCGAAATGGGGTGAATGATTTATTCATCTCCTACCTCTCAAAGGCGTTTCTTTCACTCGGAGCTTACATTCATGCTATTGAGGTTATGTGTTTATAATTTTTAAAGGAAGGAATCATAATTATTAATTTCCACTGTTGCTAAACTACGGAATACACTTCCCGTAAAATATTACAGACCTAATTCCTAAACAGATGTAGGCCTACATAATTATGTTCACTGCATTTCAAGAATAAATCTTAACGTTTGATACAATGATGACATGTCACTAGCTGGTTACCCGTCTTTCGTACTGGTAAAAAAAAGTGTTTTGTATGGTTCTTAGTATGGTTCTATGGTTCGCGAGAAACACCTCGAGGAAGGAGGACATATTACGACCAGTGCCGCCAACATAATGGGCCCGTGGTCTCAAATCCACCCAATAACTTGTATATTATCATAATTATTTATTTCTATTACTAAAAATCTTAGTTTCCGGAGGGGGTTTGAGAAGCGATGGGCTTACCACCTGTCCCGCTGCCCTCTCTCGGAAAATAAGCGTAACAAAATTCACATAGGTAACAGAAACCTTCACTTGGAGGCCCTTCGCCCCAACAAAGGGGATATAGGAAACCAGATATAGATACAGATCAAAGAAACATGATTTTGTTTCTTTGATGAATCCCTGTAAAGCGAAAATCAGGCTGTTGTTGAACGATCACCATTGTTCCGATCCACTCAAGTTCGTTTGAGATCGTTCTTCAATTCATTAAATGTTTACGTCTCTCAATGCAGTTTCCATAGCCGCGGTGGAAATATATTTTTTACGCTTTCAAAAGACTAATGGCCGAGTGCACCAATCTCGGTATTCAGAATACCGCGGTAAAGTTGCTTAGTTTACCCCGATAAAGTCATACTTTCGTTGCATCGACTTTTACTACGGTAAGATGCAAACCGGCCGTGAAGGAGCTGTAAAGTGAGAAAACCGCGGTTTTCTTTCCAAGATGGAGATCAGCGTAATGTATCATATTTATGATACCTAGGCCAAAAGCTAATTGAACATAAAGATTAATGAGAGACAGGAGGGATCTATTTGAAGAATGAACGATGGTGCATATCTTTGCAAATACTGTGTTGTAATATCGATTGAAATGACTTCCTATCTTACCTCAACCAAACCAGGTCCATCGAGTAGGCTAGTGGGCGTAACCACGATTAGTACGATTAGTACAGTATTTATGGTGTTTGAATTCAGACGACATATATACGCAATATAATATTCCATTTTATCCTTATGAACATTTATTACTGAACAATAAGGCAACAAATAAATGAAATATAGAAAACCAGTGGGCCTAGGCCAAATTTACAGTGAATGGCTAGAGGCATCACAATATAGCCTATGTACCGGTATATAGTGTATGTAATCAATTTATCATCCTTGCACACACACACGAACATAATTATAAAAGCCCTTTCATGGCTATGTACATGACTTTGCACCTAAAATTTCCAGTAGTCGAACGGGAATAAAAGTGAGGCAATGTTGAACTCAGTACACAGATTTCGTGGTGTTGCTTTGCCTTGAATTGCACGGGTGTGAGAATTATTCTTTAAAACATAAATGTTATTTTATTGACATGTAAAGACAGGTGGGATCTATTTGAAGAATGAACGATGGTACATATCTTTGCAAATGCTGTATGTAACATCGATTGAAATGACCTCAACCAAACCAGGTCCATCCAGTAGGCGTAATCAATTCATTTCCACGATTGCTACAGTATCTATGGTGTTTGAATTCAAAGTCAGACATATATATACCCAATATAATATTCCATTTTATCCTTATGAACATTTATTATTGAACAATAAGGAAACAAATAAATGAAATTTGCCTATAGACGAGCCACCGCGACTGGAAGACGTGCAGAGAGAGATCGAAACTAGCGGCCATGGAAGGAACCAAGACGAACCAACACAAACCAACACAAATTTATCCATGGGAATGGCTTCGTAGCAGAGTAACCGCGATATATTCGAGCGTTTGGAAACCACGGTAAAGTAGCAATGGTTCACAGGTTTTCTTAGAATACCCCGATATTACTTTTACCCCGGTTTCGAAACAGCTGAGAAAACCGGAGAATGGTGCACTCGGGCATAAATACATTTTTTCGTTCAGAAAGAATTTAATTACATTGCTGTTATAAATATTTAGATATATAATTTAGACGAAACTTGTGATTAATAAAAATCCATAAAAGTTTTGGGAATTCGATAATATATTATAATACTGTACACAATTAATATACCTTCACTACATTTTGCATATTATAGAATTCAGGTAGGACATTAAAAAAAGAGCTTCTTTTTGTTATTAAATCGTAAATCGTAATGCAAATTGGTTGTAAGAATATAGAGAAAGTAGATATCACAGTGAATCGCATCCCCGAAGGATACTCAAACCAAATAGAATCTCACGTAATGCACTCACGTAACATTATTTACGCTAATCATGGGCAGTACCCCTTCACATTCTCATATAGAAAAAGAGGCCGTATTGCAAGCAGTGCGTATTCAGTTGCTTCAACCTACTGTAGGCTACTGCGAAGCAGGCAAGACTGAGTTTCTACAATTCAATATTTCATTTAAGCCTTGAGAAACAGAGATTTTTTGCGAAAAAAGTTTCAAATAAAAGTTTTGGCTTTCAGTACAAGCACGTCACATACAAAATTTAAACAAAATCGTTTGAGCCGCTTTCGAGAAAATGGCAAAAAGCTAAATTTTCTTCATGTAAAGTTACATTAAAAATAAGTGAAATTCGTCGAAAATCTTCGTGTCACATACCCAAACGAAACCTAACCAAGTAAAAAAATTGTGTTTTATACGATTGTTCTTTCTCGAGCTAGGGCTGTTCACAGACACATGCACAGACATGTTTCTGTAAATAGCAGTGTAGGTCTATTTATGTTAAAAACTCGACTTCAAATTTCAGGGTCGAACACAATACTTCCTCTACTTACAGTAGGCCTACCTATGGTACGGGCAGAAGAAATAAAAATGTTTATTTAATATTATAAAATTTAAAGAATTCTATTAACTAGGCTGCATTACACTTTCCTGGGGGTTGAATTATAAAATGTGATTGGTACTAGTTATTACAAACAATGAAATCGTTTCTCATACAGTTCAATATTTATTCTTCGTAATATCAATACTTATAAATCCATTTCATAACCCAAATAAGGGGCGGGAGTATGGAAATTTTAAAGTCTGTTGAGCCCACCCAATGTTTTTCAAAAGTTGGCGTCACTGATATCAAAGAATAAAAAATATTTAAAAAATCTTTTAAAATATAAATTGATGCAAAATGTTCGGTAATGATAGAAGATGGTGAAGATTCATTGTCAGCATCACGTTGTTGGAATAAATTAGTCTTTTTCCCCGATTCACTGGAATACTGGAACTTGAGAGAGAATTTAGCCATGAAGTGGAGACACAAACCTTCATGCTGCCCTGAACCGAACTTAATAACTGGTAGAGTAATAGTCAATACAGAGAATTGTTTAAAATAATTAACTTGGTAATACTGGGCTAGCTTTGAGGTGGATGTACTAACTCTCATGCTGGCTGAACTCACCGCTAGCTACGAGGCAGATCCCCCGTCCTTCATTGAACCGAAATTAGTACTATGCTTGAAGAGTGTAGTCGGGGCGAAAATGTTTTTGACAGTGGAATGGGTAGATATTGTCCGCTCTAAAACCGACCCTGAAGGAAATAAGAATGTCTGTTCCACTTTACCGCATTACTCGCATCTACTTAAAAGCGAGAAAAACACGCATGTTTATTTAGGGCCGGTTCTAGACCGGATAACAAATTCCTATCCCTCCCACTGTATAAAACCTTTGCGTGCCGACTATAGTAATCCATACAGGCAGGGAGGGAGGGGGGAGCGAGAGAGAGAGAGAGAGAGAGTGGAAGGAAGGCCTTCTCTATTATCATCTGTGAACTATACTTCCACAGACCGACTCCAACGAGATATACCGATGGATGGAAGCAGCTCCCGGCATGGATATCTCTACATTGGATACAACCATTACAAAACGAAATAGATCTGCTTTGCGGCGATGCAAACAGTTGTCCAGTTAAGAGGTTAAGATTCGATAACGTAGTTATCATGGTTACTAGATTAACATTCTAAGAATCGGTAGACTTAACGTGGTTATCATGATTATCTTAGTTAGCAAGATAGGAATCGATAACGTGGTTAAACATTGCTATCTCGGTTAACAAGTTTAGAATCGGTAACGTGGTTATAATGGATATCTAAGTGGTTGTCATGGATATCGAAGTGAAAAGGTTAGGAATCGGGTTATCCTTTCATTGTTATCTGACTTAACAAATTAGGAATCGATAACGCTGTTATCATGGCTATCAGAGGTATAAAGTTAAGAGTCGGTAAGGTGGTTATCATGATTATGTACGTACATGGGTTAGGAATAGATATCTTGGTTTCATGGGCACATGTATAGGTGGGTAGTATGGGCACATGTATAGATGGTAAGGGAAAGTTGCCAAATTTTTCCCTTAACTTCGCCTCCTCTCAATTCCCCTCCCCTCTTCCTCTCCTTCCCCTCTCTTCTGAAGCCCGGTGTCGAAGGTAGGGCATTTGGTTATACACGGTTGTGCAAGGGTTTTAACGACGTCGTATCCCGTGACGTTATGCCCTTTCAACCACTCTCTAACTCTCGGTTGCGTACGTACGCTCGTATAGTTAAGACTTTGGCGTTGGGAAACGAAGAGTTGTCCCTTCTGTCCCGTCGGGCGTCGAGGTTGGGGGGGGGCAACCTCGACGCCCGACGGCGAAGTTAGGCAATCTGGCCAATGACGTTAAGATTATAGACTCATGTGCAAAGGATTTAATGACATTGTATCCCGTCATGCTACACACTTTTTAATCGCTCTGTAACCCTCTGTCGCTCAAATACGCTCGTGTAGTTAAGCCCCTTGGCGTCATCAGATTTTCATCCATGTGACGTCAAAATATCCCAGGATTCTTTTCTTCCGAATCGACGGGTCATTGTAGGGAATATTGAATTCTTCTGCATATGTTGATTTTATACTTAATATTATTTTAGTAAAATCTTGTCAAAGGGAGGGTTTGCACCACTAATGTTGCCACATCCAACTCCCGCTTTTAACCGTATGGATAGGGCTAGAATTGCTACTTCTATTACAAGGATGTCAAAATAAAATGTTTTCAACCTCATCATCTTGTATTAAGAACTTCTACCGCAAACCACCAAAGCGCAATTGCGGGACTACGCCAGCATTACGAATTATGTGTCCTTCACGTAACATTTTAAGTAGACGGAGGTGTGCATGGGAACTGCTTCAGTACCCGGGGAACGTTTTGAACCATCCTCAAAGAATATGCATGTGATATCCCAAGGATAGGATCTCATTAAGGAGTGCGTGGGGATTGTGCTTAGGTCAAACGAGAGGGTAGTTTCCCCGTTTCCATCTCAGGGAAGGATGGCAAGTTGTTTCATTACATTATATCCCAAGAACCTTGATAATGGAATAATAGCTTTACATTCGTTATCTCAAACACAAGACGGTGAAACACGTCCAGACTTGCATAAAGCAGCTCCTCAGTAACAAAAACATTGCCTCAGGCCTATATATAGAAGTATAATATTTACAATGAATTTATTTATTTTAACACATTAAATAAAGCTAAGAGTGGTAATTACTCATGGTGCTAAAGCTATCAGAACGGTACTGAGGCATTGTGACGTAAACTGTAGTATATTCATAAGAATTCCAATAGAGACGCCGTAACTCCCTTCACAGAGTCTAAACACCTGTCGTCTTTACAATAGCACAAAAACCATTCCAAAGCAACAACCTCTTGACTACACCTGCTCACTACGGCAGTTTCGCAACTTCTATATTTTTTTTTACAATGGACTATTTGTATTAGGACGCTGAAGTTTCGTTCCCAATCGTGGGCTTCAAAATATCTTCCCTTCCTACTTTCGCATTGAATCTCCTAGCACAATTTCCATGTGAAATGCCGGAAACTGATAAAATGTTCGTTCTATTTCCTCATAGATCTTTCCTTGTCATCATCTTGTTTATCCTCTGTTGGTGCATGGACATTCATAACTATGATGTCACACCAGTGTCCTCTTAGAATAACACAAGAAAGCCTATCATTAATAAACTCTACCTCCTTAATGGCTGAATTAATCCTCCTATGTATGAAGAATCCGGTCCCTAACTGATGGTTATCATTCCCTTTCCCATAGAAAAAGGTATACGCGTCTGTTTGCATTGAACCTTCAGCCTCCCATCTAACTTTCTGTACTGCTACTACATATAACCTGTATTTCTCTAATTCTCTAGTTACCGATTTAAGCGCCTTGGGCCTACATAAGCTCAAAAGTTCCACGTTCCCAATCTATAGAACCTACGATTTTTAGACTCCCTCAGTGTAGTCCCAACCCGGAGATCCGAACGAGGAACTAGTTTACCTCTGGAAAATTTTACAATGATAGGATCCATAAGTCAGGCAGCGTTACTTAACAATACTTTTTACTAGTAGAGGTTGTTAACCTCACGCCAAACTCCCAAGCTGGAGAACCACCACATGTCGTCTGTCCGCGAATGCTTATTCAACATATTCGCAGTTATCCTCCATATATGGAGGCCGTATCTTCTATCCGCAACCTGAGGACGCCCCATGCAGTGGTGACACAGACCCACTCCTTATATAGTACTTTATATGTATATAGGGGTATATACACATACCCATATATACATACATACATACATACATACATTACATACATACATACTTAGCAAATATGGTTAAACATTACTAAATTATAAATACTAGTACCAAAGCCTGACGAGTATAATTAATTGTGAGAAAAGCCTACAACGCCTGATGGGCATGGAAGAAGGATTCTGTAGAGCGGCCATTCATGCAACATGATGCACACATTCCATTTGCTCGGGAAGACGAAAGTGGAGGAGAAATAATTTAGAATGTTTAAGCCGAAAAGCATCTACATAACTTCGGCCTAAGATGAGCGAATAGCACAAATAAATATACTATTGAACTGTACAAAATAATAAAAAAGAAATACTCAAACTGATAAATGCTATTCAAATAAAAAGAATACACAATTCGCTCACCTTAGTCGAAGAAAGAAATCCTTCCGTTCCTTCCTGCTCTTGAAACACACATGCTGCTTTCATTCGTCTCTCACTCAGCCAAATGAATCCTGAATGGAGCAACTACAAATGCTAGCCCCCAAGACCAGTCGGAGGGCAAGGTCAAGTAACGACATTAGTCTACTCTGTCTAGATGGTGCCTAGGCAATAGAACAATGCATTTCAGCCAACAAAATATTATTTAAATTTCTAGAATAACGAGTTTCTCTCTCTCTCTCTCTCTCTCTCTCTCTCTCTCTCTCTCTCTCTCTTAATACCAAATATAAATCTCACTTCGAATTATAGAAGACTCCACAAGGTTAGAAATATGGCTCTCAAAGTCTAGTATGTAATGCACCTAACACAAGCTGTGCTCTAAGCGCCAAATCATTCAGACAGCAGTATCGTCCGCAATAATTATCTCTCATTTACTCGAAATCCATTCAAGATATGCAGATGGTATTTCATTTCTAATAAGATTCAAGTATTTCACTTTAACTTTCTTGCTTTAAGAATTTTTGGGGCACAAAAATAAAAATAAATTGTCGCATAGTTAAATTAGCTTCATCCTCCATGAATTTTGTGTAATTGGTGATATTTATAGAATTAAATAAAAGCATTCGTTTCCGCTTTTTTAAGGCCCTGTATTTACCATCAGTAGGGCTATTGTGCGTAAATCATTTCTGCTCTAATTTCACAGGAATCTGATCAAGGATTAATTAAAGGTTGCGAGTTTAATCATTAAGTGTGGGCATTTTAAACTGAGTTTACGCCTGGAATAGCCCGAGTTGGAAACGCGTGACGTCGCACACTCTGCTCGCCGTAGCCCCTTGTCGTATAGACTTGCCGGAATACGCAACCTCTGTAGTTTACAAGCCTTGTTAGTAGATGGCCTTCTCTTACATCTGCTGTCCCGAGCAGAGTATATTGTTTACTGTAAGGACAGAGCTGTATACAACGTGAAGCGAAATCATCTGTCCCATGACAAACCTCCTTCTAGTTAAAATGTTAAGTGAAGGACATATAATTCCTAATCCTCACGCAGTCCCGTAAATGACCTTTGGTGGGTTATGGTAGAAATTCTTAACACAAGAAAATGAAGTTATTTTTTTTTATTTCGTCACACTTGTATTGGAAGTAGCAAGATCATTCTAGCCATGCGGTTAAGAGCGGAAGTTGGAAATGGCAACATCAGCGGTTCAAACCCTTCCTATGACAATAATATCAAAATAATAAATATAAAAACAACATATGCATAAGAATGCAATAGTGCCTCCAGTAACCCAGCGACAAGGAAGAGGAGACGCTTGGGATATTATGACCCCATATGTACGAAAATTTGACGTCACCAACGGGCTTACCTATTCCAGAGTACGTACGGAACCGAGGGTAAGAGGGCGGTTGAAAAGGTAATGATGTCACAGGATACGACGTCTTTAAAACCTTTGCACAAGAGAGGGGGAGAGGGAGGTGAAAAGTTGGCACCTTTCCGTTTCTCGAAGTCATTGGTAAGTATAAGAACGTACGTACGCAACCGAGAGTTAGAGAGCGTTTAAAAGGGTATGGCGTCACGGGATATGCCGTTGTTAAACCCTTGCACAAGAGTGTATGACCATAGAGCATAACTCAGCGTCGGAGGAGAGGAAACGGGGAGGGGGTTGTGATTGGAATGTGAAAATTTGGCAACTTCCCGTTCACCCAACTGCCTATACGCGTGTCCATACTACTCATGGTTATTCGAGTTTAGATGTATGGAATCGATAATGTGTTTGTCATTGCTATCTGAGTTAATAAGTTGGGAGTCGATAACTGGTTATCTTGGTTATTTGATTATCAGAGTAGAAGTCGATAACATGGTTATCATGGTTACGTAAGTTAACGCATAGGAATCGGTAGATCTAAAGTGGTTATCATTGCTATCTATGTTAACAGGATAGTAATAGATAACGTGGTTATCATGGCTGTCTGAATAAACAAATTCAGAATCCGTAACATGGTTATCTAAATTAAAAAGTTAGGACTAAGAAGAGTGGTTATCATAGTGTTCAGGGTTAACAGGTTAGGAATCGATAAAGTGGTTGTCATGGTTATTTTTTGTAATTAATTACGATTCGGTAACCTTTTTATCATGGTAATCCGTTTAGGAAGTTGGGATTTGCAAAAGTGATTATCATGGTTATCTGAGTTTGCCTAACAATTTAGGAATCTGTAAAATGGCTATCATGGTTATCTGAGTTAACCAGTTAGCAATAAATAACATGATTATTTATGTTAACATGGTTATCTTTATTATTATCTAGGTTAATAATTTATTTAGGAATTGGTAACACGATTATCATGGTTATCTGATTTATCGAATTGGGATTTGGTAAAATGGTTACCATAGCAATCTGAGTTCAGGTTACAATGAATAACACTATTATCATGCCTATCTGAGCCTTGAATTAAAATAAACACAAAATCAGAGGTACAAAAAGAGAGAAAATACAGCAATAACATTGGACTTAGTACTCTCGGGTGTATAGCCATCTTCAGTAGACCCTGAGGAAGCGTGAACCCCTGAAACGTGAGAGTTCTTAACTATTCTCTTTGCTGACAAACCGAAAACAACATAATTATTCAGATTATAGGAATAGAATACCTGCAGTAAAATATAATCTAAGCATTATTCATTTTGATACTAGGCCTGAATATTAGTAAGTAGGCTATTTAATTATCAAGACTTCTCTGATGTTCCAGTCGTATATTAGCGTAATAACTTATATTTGTTTCTACTAAAATCTGTGGACGCACATGACTGTGAAAAACTATATGTGAATCAAGATGTGAGTTAGCCTGTATTATAACATTATCCCGCTACAAACACTCAACCAATCCTTCCAGTGCTCTCCTGAACATTTGTATTGTAGTAAAAAATTAACATATCCTAGTTTGGTACATAAACAAGCGAACTGACTAAAGAATAATACATTATTAAAATTGAAAACATTCAATTAATGATGTTGCTACATGACTAAAATAACATGACATTCACTTATTTATTCACAGTAGTGGCAATCTGTCATTCCAAAGCAATTGACTCATGTGAAATATAAATCAATAGCATTGACAGCAGAGTGTGCTCCACGAGTGTACTTGTAGCAACCATTTCATGATTCGTATCTCGATTTAAATTGTAACCTGGTTTCCAACCATGCCTATCGTGATAGCTGGACTAAAATTAAGAATTAATCAATTCGGGGACAATTGATATTTTTTAAAATACATTATCACTAAAGTAGCTCTGAATTGTCTGAAATATTTCGAGCTAACGAAACCGGGAGAGAAAAATCGTTAGGCCAATCTGAAAGTCAGTAAGTCTGCCGATGACGAAGTCACGAAGTTTCCAGATGTAACGTTAGTTGTAATGTAGAATATGAGAACACTAATGCAGAATAGTCTCTTGAGTGAATTTCATCTTGTGACCACTTTAGATGCTCGAGTGAACCACGATAAGATATTATGTGAATATAATCTTCAGTAGTCTCACTTCCGGAAGGAAAGGCCTGATTTTTTTATTATGAGGCAGATTCATTGCGGATTAATATTGATAGTTCTCTAATAGATGTTTACATATTCTGACTTTAGCTTGCTTGCCCCTTTGTAACTTTTTTTTATTAAAGAAACTCATCAGCATGCTCCATTAATAATATTAACTTACATGCATTACAATACTTAGTCTCAAGTTTGATCATTACAATAATTACATAAATAAAACATAACCTAGAAAATAAGAAATATATTACCAACGAAAATACTTAAATAATAATACATTAATTTTAGTCATAAATATTATACACTACTGTAAATATTCTAATGTTATACTATACATTACATTAAGTCACTATTATACAGTGGCGATTATTCCATATAGGATGTGAGGATCATCCTACACTTCATAATTTATCTACATAAATGTTTACTAGTATTCATTGTCAAAATTAAAATAGTAAAATGACAAAACAGCGTTATTGTAGAGCACTCGGGAAGGAAGTTAGCGGTACTGTTTTGAGCAGGTTGGTATTTGAGAGGATGTCCTCAGTGTTGCTGTTACACAGTCCATGCAGTTTTTAAAGCTCGTTGGCATGTGAAGGGGGAGGCAGGGAAGAGAAAAGGTGGTGGGAAGCCAGTTTCATGTGGAGGCAGTTGAGGACCAAGGCTAGTATATGAAAGGTTGCCTCGTTCCCGTAAGAGCTGTGGGGAGAGTCCTACACTGCTGTGTGACGTCACCCACAGCCCGCGCGAGAATTAAGCAGCTACATACAATGGTAATGATGGGAAGAAATAACACGAAAACACCATCGTTTTACCAACAATAGGCCCCTAATACATGTCTCCGATGTGAAGATAGAATGCATACGACCCTGCATATAAAGAGGATTTAACACAAATTAAAATAAATAATTAATACAGGTACAAATAAGAATAGTACAGCTTTACGAAGTTAGGAAAAAGTTTGTCTGACTGAGAAAAAAAAGTAGTCTAGCAGATATAGCTCAGATTATGCTTGAAAGGTTTTTAATTTTATGATTACTTATTCCAGGTAAATTAGTCTAATTTATGGAAGGAGACTTGAAAAGAATAGACTTTTGCATATTTTGCGATATTCGTCTTGACTTAGAAAAATATTTTTTTTTTCAATTAGATTGTATATGTTCTATATTTATTTATTTTACATGAAATTAAGTTAAATTAAACATCTATAAGATGAACCAATACACTTCTGATTGCAATGTATTTGACACAATTTAATTACAGAGCGTGTAATCGTAGATACTAAACAATTATTAAAACCAAAGAAGAATAGAAGTTTTAAAAGTTAACAGCTTGGAATAATGCTTTCCAGAGACAAAAAACTGGAAGATTTAGCCAAATAAAATGTGCGCACGGAATGACTATTATATTATAAACTGGAAGATGTATATTATTATATTATAAAACTGGAAGATGTAGCCAAATAAAATATGCGCACGGAATAACAATTAATATATTACAAACCAGTCTGTGTACTGTTTGTAGAACATTTTGAAATAAACATTTACAAATGATTCAAAGTGATCACGTCATAAATGTTAACAGGTATATCTTTAAATGTATACCGACCGACAGCATTTAAATGGTCGAACAATCCAAGACTCAATACTGAGTAACTTAGTAATATTTTTCAAGTAAAAATGGATTTTAAGACGCGCTTATAATAAAATAATAATAAAAGCGTCATAAACTCACCTTCAGTAGGAAATTGGCTTCTAGGTTTCCATTTTTTTGCTGTTAACAACAGATCCATTGTTGAATATTCTTCCCCCCCCCCAGTGAGCGAGGCCCAGCTGGTTTATGGGTATATACTTGTAGTTATTCGTTTTCTGAAAGATGTTTTATTAGGGAAGTCCATAAATAAAATGTTCAAGGATTTTACTGGAAAAGAGCATTCCTTTCCTCTGCATGGGATGAAAGTATTTTAATACTCGAAGCACTATTATTTCACAATAAAACACACAATCACTCCCTAGTTTTGTTGTTGATAAAGTGCCTCAATAAAAGATTTTCTGCCTGTCTGCTGGTGTCTATAAATAAAATGGACAGGCCCTTTAAGTTTCTATTGGAAATGTGAATAAATTTAAAGAGAGATCCCTTGCCAGAGAAATGTAGGGTTTCTGTGTGTTTTCTTTATTTTGTGATCCACAGTATGTTTTACAGAAACCAGCCGCTTAAATATTTTAATTTGTTTCAAACGTCTCATTTATTTTGTTACAGCTTATTCATTTGAGGTCTGAGCACTCAGAAGTGGTCTCTCTATTAAGCCATAACCCCTGTAAGATCATATGTAGTATATCTTTACAGATACATGTATTATTGTAGTTAAAAATAAGTTTTATTCCCATCATTTCCATTGTGTGTAGCTGTTTAAATCCTGTGCAGGGCTACGGGCCACGTCACATTCCTCGTGCTCAACACGCATGCGCGTCGAACGAGACAACCTTCCATATACTAGCCTTGGTTGAGGACGTCTTACAGCAGTCCTTCCTCACATGTGTTCTGTGTTCCTCATTTTCGATAGCTTGTTTTCTAAGGGGGGAGTGATCATATTTTTATTAATATTTATTTATTTCATTTCTTGGTATATATTATAGGCCTAGCTATTATTAAACTTTACAGTGCTGTTTATATTTCAATTTAAGTATTCCTGGAGTAATACAGGTTTCACTAGTGAATTATAATTTTGATATCAACTACCAAAATTATAGCGGAATAGCTGATTTCCGTAAATGACAGTTTTCATATGTGGTTAAATATTTTCCTATTTTACGATAAAGAAGTATTGTATTAAACTTATACCTCAGCCTTTATGCATTTTTACGGCGACGCGTATGTACAGTCGGTCAAATAAAAAAAGTCGGGCGTTATTTTATAAAGTATCACGAACGAGCATATGCGCATGTACAGGAAGACTTAAGGTTAGGTTCACACATGCCTCTTGTGTATCCATGTATTTTCTTGATTATTTAGTCAGTTTTGTTCCGAAACAAACATGTATAGAAGGCTGTGGCTATATGCCTCAAATCCGCCATATTCTTGGTTGCAAATTTTTATAATATTAATAATTAATAGATTCGCGAGGAATATGTTTATTCAAGGAGTATTTTTTAAAGATTTTATTTTATAATACCGGTACTAGTAGTGCAAATTCAATAGCTTATGCTCAACTTCTGCAACCAATCTAGCATCGAAATACGCGCCCGGCCAGATCCAAGTTTCCTATGAAAACTTTCGGTCGCATTATAGTGAAGTTCCCACCTCTGAGTTGCTCTTTCATAAATATGGAACCTTCTCGCTGCTTCAGAGGCCGAAAAATGCAGGTCGATTACAGCCCTAACTACACTTACTCTCACTTTACCATTTGCATGTGGCGATGACACAAAGCAAAATTAATTATGACAATACATTAAGTTGAATATCGTGTGTTACGCTTTCCGCGTTGTTCATATTTTCCCTCGTTCATTTTTCCTCCTGTCGCATGGCCTCATATGTTCCGAGATTGACCTGTATTTTGTGTTTTTTATAGAAAACTTGTGAACTAAAGTAATTTTCAAATGGGAAGCGTTTTCCTTCACCGCCAATCACGTGTACGAGCTAAAGGAGTACCGCTATAAGGAAGGGTCTTCCTTCCGTCTCGCCGTCTCTGATTGGACCGCGTATCTAAGCAAGAGGAAGAGCAAAACGCTTCCCATTTGAAAAATACCTTAATGCGTTAAAACTTTAATTTTAACTGCATACGAGTCCCGACGTTTTTTATTTGACCGACTGTACGTCAATAGCAGTGAATAGGTTAATTCGCTCTCTCCACACCATCCTACACAACTAAAAAACCAGGAGTCGCTACTGCTATTATATTATATCATTGACTCCTAATATAATCGTTATCACTCACTGTAACTGTTCTCACACTCTTACAGATTCAAAGACTCTATAAAACTTTGGAATACCCTCAAATGCCGCTGGATTAGCTGATCTGTTCTCACTGGCCATGTGTCTCCCCTTTTGCCTAGTCCTTTTATTAAAATTTCTCGTTGTGGCCTTTTGTCGGCACATTCATAGATAAGATGACTGACTGTCTGTGGACTTCTCTGACATGGGCATGTGGGGTTTTCCGCTATATGGAATCTATGCAGATAAGATTTGGTTTTAGTGTGGCCCGTTACTATAGCGGTAAATTCTGGAGTTATGGGTAATTTTAGCTTTAAACGTTCTTGTATTGACGAGAAGAATGTCTCGTTAAGGCCCCTTTTGTAGAATTATCCCATCATTGTTACCATAGTGTCTGATCGTTGATTTGTGTCATAATGGTGGATTTAGGTATTTTATCGTATATGGGCTGTTGATGTTTATCTGGTGCCCCCTCTTTCGCTAATTTGTCTGCAAGCTCATTCCCGGCAATTCCTATGTGTGATTTAACCCAATTGAAATATATTGTCCAGTTCTCATTTTCTAGGCTTCTGATTGTGTTTAATATTTCTGTTGTTAAGGAATTCCATTTGTAGTTGTTTCATAGTAGGGAGAGAGTTGTTTTGCTATCGTTGTAAAACGCTGCAGTTTTGTTCTCTTATAATTGAATTAATTCTTGGAGAGCCTTCAGAATAGCGATTTGCTCTGCCTGGTTATTGGAGCAGCTTATACTTCAGTTGTCGAATAACTGTTCCTTGTTTGTGCAATGCTGCTGCAGCTCCGACCTTCCCATCCTTCTTACTGCCGTCAGTGTATATTACTAGATGTGGTGGAATGAAGAACCCCCGCCATCTAAGACCATCCTGTTCAACTGTTTGTATTTTCAATTGTTTTATTAGTCAACAATAAATAGTTTAGTGAGCATAACTGCACGTCTTCTCTCTACCCTTTCCCACATAATTTTGGTGCCGAAACCCGGGAAAAATCTTCGCAATTACTGTTTGCATCCGCACTGGAAGCGATTTTATGTACACTGCGCACTTCAAGAACCTGAGAGAAGATACACAGCGCGCGGGAACGAGGAAAAGCCATCCTTATTGTTCGATACCGTTTCCCACGGACACCATTACTATCAGATAAGTTTATTGTTAATACTATTCACATGTTACCTATTCAGATACTAAACTGGAAGATAGTTGAATCATCGTAATAGCAGTTTCAGTTAAGAATACAATTTTAGAAGAAGGATTTTATTCAGTATTATAGTTTAGCTGCATATTGTTACCATGAAGAGAAGCGAGGTGATTGCAGCGCCTCTACCGACTACGCACAACACCACCATCCAGAGACAGTCGCCAATACAGGTTTTCACATCATCGCATAAGTCATCGGAACCGACATGCCTAACTCCGATGAAGAATCGATACTACACAACTTGAAACGGAAACGCACCTGGGAGAGGAAGAATACGACACGTTTCATTACGGAAATACTCGTAAACTAATTTAATGACGACACCAGCCTGGACAATCTTGAATATTTCCGTGATCGCCTCCAGGAGACTCTGAGTAAACTAGGCACACTTGATGACGCTATCCACGATCTCCTATCTGACACCGAGTATGATGACGACGTGGAGAGATGCGAGGAGTACCTGGATTCCGCGAAACGCGCGATACAGAGGGCGTCGCGAAGGATTGATGATAAATCAACTTCGGAGTTGAGAATAAATACCCCCGACAGACAGGTAGTCTCAACTGCAGCAACACAAGCTTCGACCACACACTCGGTCCGGCTACCACCGATCAGGTTCGAACCTTTCTCCGGAGACGTTGAGACATGGTCACGATTTGGGAGCAATTCGAGTCATCTATAGATAAGGACCCCTCTCTTTCTACAATAAACAAACACATATTTCTCCGTGGCTACTTGGAGAATGAACCGAAACAGCTAGTTGATGGAATTGCTGTGATTGCAGAAACATACGAAGAAACTAAGAAAATACTACAGGCGCGTTACGGCGACAAGAACCGAATAATCCAAGCGCAGCTGGACTATCTGGAGGATGTAAAACCCATTACAATTGCTACCCCGGAAGCACTTAACACTACATACATAGATTGTAACCGGCGGGTGCAGGACCTTCGAGCACTCGGAGAGGACGTCAATGGTTACGGTAGGATCCTCGCGCCTAAAATACTGCGGGCATTCCCGGAAGACATTTGTCGCCGGTGGATAATCCACGTGAAGAGGGAGAACTTACCGGAAGGAGGAAGTAGACGGTGCCCTGACCGCTCAGAAGATTCGTGGATACTCTTTCTCTTCTTCCAATATCCCCACAAAAGCAGCACTGCAAGTCGACACCAAGACAGCATCGGGATCGCGAAAAGGCAAGTCTACACCTGACCCCTTTTGTGTATTTTGTGAGTCACGTGGTCATTGGGCTCAAGACTATAAGATGGTGACAAACGTCCATGAGAGAGTGAAGAGACTGAGAAATTTGAACCGTTGTTTGCTATGCCTGAAAACCGCGGCCACTCTGCCAGAGACTAGAGGTGTACAAATCTCGATTTTAGCTTGTCCATACCCGCTTGGAGGCCAGGCTGGCAAGTTGCCAGCGTCATAGCTAGGAAGCAGGCAGGTTTCTTTAAGCTTGCTGGGTCAGGTCAAATCCAGCCTAGGCAAGCCAGAATAAGCTTGCGACATTCCTATCAGCTAAACAACTGTAGTTGCTAAATGTAGGTAATACTTTCTTGCTTTTCTACATGCTGGTAGAAGAAATTCACCATGCAGATAAATAAAAGGTGGATAAAGTATTAAAAATCGTTTTAGCGTCTTAACACAATTATTATTTTTATTATTAGGTAGATTTCGAAGAAAAGCCTACCTAATGACTTTAAAAAAATTCGTTTATATCTTTACGTTTCATGCCTCCCTAAGTACGAAACCACCGCCTGTTAAAAAAATTGTGATATTTATATTTATATACAGTATATATATATATATATATATATATATATATATATATATGTAAATATATATATTTATATATATATATATATATCTTTACACGCTAGCGGCCGTAATTTTCAAGATATTTGAATCAAATTTTATTATGTTATTTCTAGGCCCAATAATTCAGATAAGTTCGTTAATGAGCAAAATTGGCGCAAGAGGGTGGTCGGGGGAGGGGGTTGAAATTTTAAAACATTTATATCTCGGCCCCTATGAAGTATAGAGGGAAACTTTGATTGAATAAATTAGAGTACTCCTTCTGGAGTTCACAGTGACACCAACGATTCGGGGGTTTTGGGAGTACGAGTGGGGGTGGGGGTATGGGGATGGAAATTCGAAATGTTCGAAACTACGTCTTGTGGGGTATCGTTGAAAAGTTCATGATGAGTACTCTACAAATCAATAACTAGTTTCTTGATAGTTCTCATATAAGGCGAGATTTGAATGTTTGAAAAAGTTCTCTTTCCTCTTTTTTGCAGTTATTATTGCGGGTTTGTCATGCCAAGGCTAAAGAAGAAGAGTGCTACGCAGCGACAGTAAATTAAAACAAAAGCACTTCGAAATCTACCTCAGCTTGTAGGCTTGCCTAAAGGGATTTTTGTTATTGTTATTAATGATTTTATGATGTTTTCTCGAAAATGTTTGAAAATTTTTCCATGCCGGATTAGTACCTTTGTTCATTGATAATTCAAACTGTCCACATTTTAGTTTCTCCTCGGCATCCTTCAGGGTAAAATTCTCTAAACACATCTGAAGTTCCTCAACTACGTAACTGCACGACTTACGAGTGCACTGCTATACCCAGTTTCATATTCTTTCCGCCAGGCCTTGCAGTTTCCTTAGGTCCTGTGCAACCCACCAAGTCATGAAGAGCTTGTGACTCACAGCGACAGTATTTCTTATCATCGTTGTAATCTGGCTTGCTTTCAAGTCAAGCAAGTTAAAAGCTGTGACTGGTTGCAGAATTTCAAAGGGGCAGGCTAGCTAAAATCAGAATATGTACACCTCTGCCAGAGACTGCAGTAGAAAGGGCAAGTCATTGTGCACTTACTGTAAGATGTCCCACCATAGGTCTATTTGCAGCAGTCCCAGATCTACCAAACCAGCAACCCACCCAACGACAGTTACGTCCGTAAGTAGGATCAACGCCGAAACGACAGATTTCACATACCTGCAGACAGCACGCGTATGGGTTACGGGCCCCACTGGTCTAACTAAACTGACGCGCTGCGTGCTGGACAGCGGGAGTCAGTCAAGCTTTTTCACTAAATCCATAGTAGACGAGCTGCAGCTACAGGTTATCGACTGCCGAGACTTAGCCATAGGAGCCTTTGAGTCGTCCCCTACACCGAGGCCACGAAAACTTGTAAGATTCTCAATGAAGAGTATCTGGACAAATGCTACAGCTAGTATCACTGGGTTTGAAAGCACCCATGCCTTCTCTCCCCAGCCAGCAGTACCTCACGATGTAAAAGTCCTAGCGCACACTAAGAAACTGCAGCTAGCGGACCCCAAGGTGCGTATGGAGGATACGAACCTTCCAATCGAAATACTTATTGGAAGCCACCATTACTGGAAGGTGGTGAAGGACATTTCACCCATCCGTATTTCTTGAACAGTGGTACTCATCCCCTCCAAGTTCGGTTGGATCCTAAGTGGGAATCGATCAGGTATCACCGTAAGTTCAGCAATAGTACATTACATCCACTCGGAAGAGGTACCCTCCTAACCGAATGACACACTAAGGAAAGAGGGTATTATTCCGTCCACTAACCGCTGTAATGCAGAGACACGGTTCCACAACTTAGAGAAAAGACTACAGGGGAATGAGCAACTCAAAGATATATACCACAACCAGATGATGGACTACATCGCCAAGGGGCACATGGAACTTGTTCCAATAGAAACTGAGACTGAGACGCATGATGAGTTCTACTTACCCCACCAACTTGTAAAAGAAGAAAAACGTGGGAAGACGAAACGGAATATCGTCTTCGACGCTTCTGCTCGTGAAGGCGATGGTTCCTCACTCAATGATTCACTGGAGATGGGATCAAGTCCGTTACCAGAGGAAAAGTCTACTTGCAATGTTCTCAACATTGAGACATCTCCATCTATTATGGACCCTTCGCTTTTCAGCTCATACTGGAGATTGCTTCGCGTCTCGGCTTGGGTACTTCGTTTCCTTCACAATCTTAGAGGAAATGAGAAGGACAACGGAGAGCTCACAGCTACCGAACTGAGAAATTCACGTGCATACTGGATCCAAGTAGCACAGCGGGACTGTTTTCGCGAAGAACTACATGCACTGCAGAGGAGTTCACCACTATCTAAGGAGTCCAAAATAGCTCGCTTCATCCCATTTTTGGAGGACAGCCTTATTCGCTTACAATTTTCAGAGCTCTCTCGACAGCAGCGACACACCCTGCTCTTGGATGGATCACACCCCTTTGTACAGCTACTTATCCGCGAGACGCACATTAGACTTCAACATCTAGGAGTGCGAATTGTATTGTCTGAGCTGCGTACTGAATGTTGGATACTTCGTGCTCGACAAGCAGTTAAAAAGATATTACGCACTTGTCTTCCCTGAAAAATGGCCCACAATTCCTTTGGTCAAGCTATAGAAGCTCCACTAACAGTAGACCGAGTAACGCCACTGAAACCATTCCATGTCACGGGCATTGATTTCGCAGGCTCACTCTTTGTCAAGGTCGGAGGTACACACAGGAAATGCTACATAGCACTGTTTACTTGTGCAACCACGAGGGCAGTAAACCTGGAACTGTGTTCTGACATGTCCACTGACACGTTCCTCCTCGCGCTTCAAAGATTCGCCATCTACATTGACAACGCCAGATCTTTCCACGCCGCCAACAAGGAATTGGCTTCTATATGGACATTTCTCTCAGCATCTTCTACGGAAGTTCATCGCACCTAGGGCGGCTTGGTGGGGAGGATGGTGGGAGAGGATGGTTGGTAGGACCAAGAGATGTTTGCGGAAGGTTCTGGGGAAGACACAGATCAGCGAGGAAGCTTTGAACACTACCCTAGTCACCATAGAAGCCGCCATAAACTCCAGGCCCATCCCGCAGGACGTAGACAACAGTAAGAACCGTCATACTTCGCACACCCGGCGGAGAGAGGACAGCAAGACCTGTACAGCTGGTCGTCCCCCTAGAGATCGACCAGGGTGGGGAGGATGTGGCGGAATGAAGATCCCCCGCCATCTTTGACCATCCTGTTCAACTGTTTGTATTTTCAATTGTTTTATTAGACAACAATAAATAATTTAGTGAGCATAACTGCACGTCTTCTCTCTACACTTTCCCACACTACTGAATATGCCATGTTTTCTTCAGTGGTTCGGATTTCAATTTTTTCTGGTGGGTGATTCCAATTGTTTGGCTTCAAGGGTGCATCGTAGTCCATCTCGATACGAATTGCTTTATAAATTCTACATTTTGATGTAATCGTTAGGTCGATGGGTTGAAACCCTGCCACGATACAAGATGCGTCGAAAGAGATTGTTTTATAGGCCTTTGAGATTTTGATGTTGAACAGCCTCTGGACTAGTTGCAATTTCCTAAGGTTCTTCTGTCTTTGAAGAGCCGTTTCCCAGACAGGTCCGCCATATGTGAAGATGGGTTCCAATGCTCCTTTGTAGATAGTACTTAATGCCTGACTTCCAAGCCCCCAGGTTAGCTTAGCAGATTTTGACAAACAGTGTATTAAAGTAATGAATTTGTCGTGGAGGTAGTCGATGTGTTTGTCAAAGCTGAATTTTTGGTCAATATAAATTCCAAGATACTTTATTTCAGTTACCTGTTCTAGCTTTTTGTTGTTAAGATAAATGTTTATTCTCTGATTCTGTGTATATATATTTTTTTTGTTTGTTATCACCAGTACTTTCGATTTGTTGTCGTTAAATTGTATATTGTTGTATTTTGCCCAGAATTCAATTTTCTTTAGATCTTGATTTGCAAAGTTCTCCACCTCTACAGCGCTTTTGCCCTTTTGTCATAAGTAGAAAGTCATCAGCATAAGCAGTTACCTGTGTTCGAGTTGTAAATGTTAAGTTGAGGACTGGATTGTATAGTATATTCCAGTAGCCTGGACCAGAACACGAGCCTTGAGGGCAGCCCTTCTTGACTTCCTTCTCTAATTTGTATGTGTTGGTGCATAAGGTTGCTTTTCTGTCCTGAAAGTAGTTTTGTGTTAGTTGATATAAATTTTGGGGGCATTCAAGTTCTATTAATTTGTTTAATATTGCTGGCCACCACGCGGCGTTGAATGCTCCCTTTACATCCAGACTGACCAATGCAACATATCCGTAGGAGTGTAGATTATTCAATACGAAATCTTTCATGGTCACTGCTGCGTCCACTGTACCTTTCTGCGGCACGAATCCAAATTCTTTGTCATTAAGTAGGTTCCGTGGTGAAGGATTCTGTCAATCATCAATTTTTCTAATACCTTTCCTGCAACATTTGAAGCAGTCCACGTTGGGAAAGCCATTAATATGATGCTTTACTGATTGCACTGTTCATAATAATCCACTGTACTCACTTGGTGATGTTGTCTTCTCCTCCGTTCTTCTACAAGTGGATACCACGGTTTGCTCAGCCGCAAGCGACCATAATTTCTTTCTTTTCTCGGGGTTTCTGTGGGTGGGTAGGTTCTTAGTCCTATACGTAATAATAATATAAATGTCTATTGGGGTCACTTAACAAATTTATTCAATTAATAGCTGAAATTTATTACTGTCCAAAATCTTAACAGAATAGTTAATTTATTCAGCGTATATGAAAGGAATTTAGTTCTGGCAATCACTGCTCCTACGTAATGATAACTCGTGATGCTGAGATGAACTTACGTAATCTTCCGTTATATGACGTTATTTATCAACTGTTCGTACTTACTTCGTAATATCCACTGACTTTACAGTAATAAGCCACAACACAGCTTTTACTACAAATAACGCAATTCACTGATTCTATACTGGTGAGAAGCTACAATATAGCCTCACCGATTTAGTGATTCTATATTAAAAAATACTGTCGGATTGGCTACTATGCCACTACGACTAAATTGTGGCCTGCTCTCGGCAGCTACACAAGTTTGCGACCTGCCTGCACCTCTGCAGTCACACAAGTAAAATTCCGTTCGAAGCCGTGATACTAACTTCCCTTCAAATGTCACTGTTTTTCATCACATCTTAATAACTAATCATGTTCCTTCTTATATCTAGTTTATGTGTCTCTTACTCTAAACTTACATTCTATTGGTTCATTCAATAGTAGCGTGCTTTTTCTTACCAGTACGTCTTGCGAGCGTGTCCAAGCCATCAGTTCTAAGTACCTTTGCTCATTTCTCGGAATCCCTATTGAGTTTATATTTCCCCGTGCAAATTCTGGTGAAGTCCCTATTCACACAGTAATACTCTCACTCTTCTACTTTTTGACTGCAAAGGAGTACACATCTTATACAAAAGCCGTCGCCTCTCCCCTGCTATGACCCTATAGATTTTACTAGTGCGCTATTGTAAAGTTCTCGGTAATTTGTCTGCTCGGTTCTATTCGGCTATACTATGTTTAATTTATTATTATAAAATGTTTAATTTCTCTTAATGTACTATTATTCTGATGTTCTTAATGATCTTATATTATTTGTTATTTTGTTCTTTTTCTTCTCATATAATTTTGATAGTATCCGATAATTAGCTCAGCTGTTATTAATAATTGTAACTTTATATGATTTTAATATTATTTTATATCAATTTATCTATCATGGTAGTAACTAGGGTTATACCACATTCAGCAGGCTGATTGGGCGATACGTTGACACGTCTTCGCTGAGCTCTTTACCTGGTTTACCTATAGGCATGATTATTGATTTCTTCCAAGCTTGTGGGAAAAAGCCCTTTGCAGACACTCATTCTATAGTGCTGTGAAGAACAGAGGGAAGAGTCTAAATGGCCTTAGGAGGATTTCGCTAGATAAACAGCCAATATCTCTACTTGTGTGAATTCAGGGTCGTTTGGAGTATTCATGGGTTCTATCATACCGCCTTCTTAGCTCATTGTGTAAGTCACTGTCATCATACACGGTGTTTTCTGGGATGAAACTAGCCATTGTATATTCTATGGTATTATCTATGACGTTTGTGTAAGTTCCGTCGTCCTTACGAAGCATTTCAGGTTAAATGCTCTGGGTGGTTACAGAGTTACAAATGGAAGAAAACGTGGCAAAGTCTTCTTCCCTTTGTAACTCTGTAACCATCCAGAGCATTTAACCTGCTTGGCGAGAGAGCAGGCTTTAATTGCTGCGGCTGCCTGAACTATCATCACTATGAGTCACAAGCCTTCGATAACTTAGTGGGTTTCGTCGCGATAATGCCAAATCTTCTGCAGTTTCCATTACTAGCAAGTCCGTGAAGCTTTTCAAATACAAGTCTTTCATTTGACTAGTTGGTTGCAAACAGCGAGTGAAATGGCCAACAATGTTAGGCTATATTTGAAACCAATCTCTACATGTAGAATCAGAGACTAAATGCATAGACTTCATGTTTATAGTTGCATTAGAGGTAGATTGACTGCCTCTACGATATAATAGCGAATAGCGTTGCCGCTTACACGATCTCTTCATGAGAAAATAATGACAACGACAAAACACTAGCCATCAATTTGCGCTGATTCTTGCAGACCTAGCAGAGGCTCAATATTGCATCACACCACTATTGTTCTGGCTACCTCAGAATTTATTGACCTGATTGCGCACATTGGTATATTGCTATTTGCTGTTCCCCTCTTGTCGATGTTTCTATCTATAGCAATGGTATCAATTATTACGGTAATTAGCTATCCCCTCACCCCGTTTTACACCCCCTGAATTCCAAGTGGTTTAATCAAATTACACGCTTCCCCTCTCTGCATAACGTCACAAACAAGTCTCTTGAACAGAAAGCAGAGAGAACATAGCAACGAACTGTGTACATTATAATGATTTGATGAGTTAGGATGCGAGTGTCGAACTGGCAGAAATGGTACCGGCATCATGTCAAAATTTTTTTAAAATGACACAGGACCGCTTCACTTACTCATTTTACTGCTATCTCTATATATGCACTATAGGAACACGAAATATTGTATATTCGGCAGTAATACAAGTTTTGAGGCCCCTGAATCTAAAAATACAATTTTCTAAATATTATAATTAATTATTTTTAATTCCTTTATTAAAAACCTTCAATACCCTGAACAACAATCAAAGGAATTTCTATGCACTGTATCCTAAACAATTGCAATAATATTACTATTTAGCTATTCAACTACTTGTCCCAAACATAATAATAATAATAACAATAATAATAATAACTACAATATTACAACTAAAAAATACATCTGCAAAGGTATAGCAAGCACTCTTCCAAGTCTTCATTCATCGATGGTCTTACAGGACGGTTTTCACTCGTTAGTCAGTGAGTAAATATTTCTTGATGGTTTTCTGCTGATTTGCATCCGAGATTTTCTGGATTGTATGAAAATGCCTGAGAGGTCGCTCCCGAACATAGTTTAATCTTCTACAAGAATGCAGTAAACTTCTGCGTCCTCAACCATCTCATCATCACGCTACTCGTCACAGAGATCCCTTGTCTGGAAGCCAGAATCTAGGCTAAAATAGTAGCATGTTTATTTCTTCTGTCCGTACCATAAGTATTATAAGCAGTAGAGGTATTGTGACTGACCCCCAAATTCGAAGTTTTTTTAACATAAATACATGTTTTGAGGCGCCCTGAACTCAAACATACTATTTCAGTGACATTACTTGGAGTGCGTCTGTGAACAGCCTAACTCCAGAACGGAAAATCGTATGAAAACAAAATTTTCTATATTGGTTAGGTACCTCCTGAGGATATGGCACGGAGATGGCGGTTACTTCCTGTCATTCTTAAGGGGACTTTACTTAAAGAGAATTTAATTGTCTGCAATTTTCTCGTAAACGGCTGTAACGATTTTGTTTAAATTTGGTATATGAGGTGCTTATACTAAGAGTTAAAACTTTTATTTGAATTTTCTTTTCTAAAAAAATCCCTGAAGGTTAGTTATAAACCACTCAATGTTTGTAGAAACTCGGTCTTGCCTGATCCATCAGATTCAGCCAACTGAATACGCGGTATTTTGCAATAAGAACATGAGATTTCTGAATACCCATATTATGGAGAGAAGAGAACTTTGTATCCTCATTAATATATTCACTGCCCTCAATAACAGAAATGGGAATCAAACAAATAAAATTTGTTAAAGGCAATCCAAATGCATGATCTTAGTTTTAACTCCTACCTTATCAAGTACAACTGTTAAAGATTCTTTACCAAAAGCGACTTCAAATAAATTAATAGCTTTTTATTTTATTTTCTCTCTGTACGAATCACACTACTTAGATAAGGGCATTTTTCTTCTTTTTATAATCCGAAACGACACTAACAGTCCTGTTTACTTTTGAGCATTAACTAAAACTAGTTAGAAAGTGTAGTAGAAGCCTATTCAAATACTTTGAAATGAAGTAATGAGAAAGTATTCCGTCTCATGGTAGGTCGTCATCCCCCAAATTATAAAATATTGATGCTGATTGGATATAAGAAGGAATGTCGGTCAGATTAACTGATTAATAATTTTCATAGGCAATATTTGCTCATATGCAGCTTAGGTTATATGCAATAGCTTTGTTCAACGATTAATCATTTCTTATCAAAGAAGCTGATGGTTCAGTGTTCAGTCCTGGCGAATTTATGTAAAAAATCAATTACACTTAGGTGCGATAAATTGGAAGTGATAAAAATAAAACGATGAAATTATGAAGATAGATCCTTGCGATTGATTGAAATTCCACATATTATTATTCTGGATTCGTCACTGATTCTTGAGCTAAATAGTCAATGTAATTTATTTTAAGAGAGAGATAACTACGTTAATAACATGAAGGAATCATGTGCAGGAGGTGGAGAGTTAAAATCCTGGGACGGGAAAATTTGCATGTGGATTACGGATTAAAAAGAATTACTTAACTTGTTACATTCAATGTCATACTCCAGGATATCACGCTAGCTTTTGGGGGGTATGTGATTTATACTTGTCTTCCTCTTTAGAGTTATTTATTCATAAATTGCATAAGAGAATACGTGAAGTAGAAAGAGAATAACAATATATCAAGTACTATGGTTATGAACGCATTTCAAAAACCAAGTAAGTTTAGAATTTCTAATTTAAATTTGCCTGGCTTTTAGAATGTGACACAGTATGATTAACTTATTATCCATTTCTCGAATGGAATATTTATTTATTTTTTATTTATTTATATTTATACAAAATATTTATACAAAACAAAACAAGACCACCCGAATGAGCATGCGCTCGTGCTCGGGCACAGTTCAGCCATTTACATTACAAAATACAAATACATAAAGAAAATATAATATTAAATCAATACCTAAAAAATAATAATAAAAAAGAAAGAACAGAATAGTAAAAAGAAAAAGGAAAAGTAGTAAGAACAAAAATTGAAACCCTGCGTTATTACAAATAAAATCGTTCCTTAATTGTCTACTAAGTACAGAGTGAAGTAACTTTTGAACTATGAAATAAGATTTTTGATAAACTTATTGAATTTTTTGTTGTTCATATGTACTATTTCTGGATGTGACCTAATTATAGAGTTATAGAGTCTTGGACCATAATAAATGCTATGTTTAGAGCCAGAAGAGGTGAAGTATTTTGGTTCTATTAAAGGCAATGTTTTATTTCTTCTAGTATAGTAGTTATGAGGATCCGATACATGTACGTTGCGGTATTTTTGAAAGTATTTTAAAAGTGTGAGCTTATAAATTAGTTCTACAGTCATCACATTAAATTAAGGAAATATCAATTCTGTTGGATATTCTATAGGCTTTTTTAAACAAATTTTTATAATTCTCTTCTGTATTAGAATCAAAGGAGTCAATACAGATGTGCCGCTTCCCCCCCCCCCAGCCAATGATACCATATTGGAGGACAAATTGTATTAGAGCTAAGTAGACTGTTCTTAAGACTTCAGTCGGTAAATATTGTTTTAGACAGACAAATTTGTATAATGTTTTTCTTAATCTGGTACATAAATATGTGATGTGTTTTTCGATACATATATATATCCACTAGATTAATAATACTCGAGGTAAATTTATTATATGTATATATGTGTGTAGTTTCTTGAAAGTCCCTAATGAGATGATTCAATGAGCATATTATGTTATATCAATTTCCACCCCTGCTCAGTTATAGTGTGGCTCAAAATTATCTCTACAGTGAGCTGAATGCGCTAGTACGCTCACTCACCACAGTTGAGTTGCCAATGGATCCCGCTAACCACACAGTTCTCACAAGAGGCTACCTATTCAAGCGGGAGAAGGGAAGGCTTCTATGCAAATAGAAGGCCTATAATGCATATAGGCCTACATAAATGTTGGAACATAGTGTCTAAGTTCACTGCGGAGAAAGTTTGAGACACATGATATTATAATTTTGGTACTTATGTATAGCCTGCTAATCTAATATATGCATTAATATAAGTTATGTCACTGGTCCATTTCATTAACTTAAACGTAGGTCATATAATAATAAGATGTCCAGTAAATGTTCACATACAAACTCTTAAAATGTGTGTCTTATGCTGAATCAAGAGCTAAGCCTAAGGTTTGTGCGGGCTTCTTAGTGATCGATCGCTTTCACTTCACGACTCATTTCGGCTTTAGTTCACCATCTTCAGGCAATTTATCTTCATGCAAAGAGTTACTGAGTCATTGTTTGTTCAATGTCTGAACTTGTGTACACTTTTACACTTGGTAGTCAAACCGTTGGCTACAATTCGCAATGGAACGTCAAAATTAGAACTATCTTTACCAAAACAAATTCTGAAGATTGCTTCCTTTTATGAAAGGCAATTCAATAATGTGAACAAATTTTCACAAGTAATATAATATAATATTATTATTGTGGCATATAAATAAGGGCCTAAAATACCTCAAGAAAGTTAATCTACAGTTTGGATGATAGTTCTCGCAGATAATTTTGTTCACACTGTCGTTTCAGAAGTTAGTAAGACCTCAATAAATCAATGCGGTAGTGTATTTAAAAAAAATCATTGTTCTTTAAAACATGGTAGAAACCCTGCAGATGTACTGAAAATGTGAATCCAGGCGTCGTAGGCCTATTGACAATTTATTTGGTGGAGCAGTCTATAAATATAAAACATTTGCTTTCTGATCTTAATATCATTTTTAGATTCCGATCAAAGTTGATGGAATATACGTGTGCATAATGCATATAAGCCTAAATAATTGTTAAAGTATAGACCTGTATATAAGTATGAACGTAATTAGTGTTCTGAAATAATATTTCTTTTAGGAAATGTTTGTTCACACTTACAGGAGTTTATCATTTAAACTCTGTTTTTTACACTTTTAAAATTCCTATTTTAGGCCTGTAGTTGTAACCACAACTGTCTGAGTCATCACCCACCATAATACATTATATAATTGACAATGTGCCTAGTCCTTTTCAAACATACTTTATTGCTTTTGTTACATGTTACTCTGTGATCCATATCCAATGTTCCGGAGTACAGATTCACTTGAATAAAAACCGCGTAGAGAAAGGCTTCAGTTAAAATTCCTATATTTCCCGCTCTGAAAATGCCATAAATCAAACTGATCCATTTAACTGAAAGAAAGGTTGACCATGCCATAAAATACCCCCTTTCCTATTCCACGAATTACAATCAATGGGAGTGGGAGGAATAATCTGTCAGTTCTCGTTAAATGGAGTGAAGGAGAGCTCGTGTTTTCTGCGACAGTATCACAAACTCAGCAATAATCTGCATGTGTAATAAGTAATACATCAAATGGTAAAGCCTTTCAACCAAGTCATACATTTTTACCAAACGCACTGTCACCAGTAATAACATGCTCAATTCACCTCCAAGTTTATATACATTATAAAAAATGCATTTCTGAAAGTACCACTGTTATTTTACAGTTTGATATATACACTGGCTGTGCTCTGAATTATTGCAAGCTTCCAAACATCGCATTATTATGGATACAGGTGTATGAATCTTAAGAGAAGCCGAGTCTAAAAAAATATTGATATTTTAATTTTTACTTTCTATACCCGCACCATTGTGTTTGACTCCACAAAAATTAAAATTAAAAATTGTATGTTTAGGCCTATGTAACTTATTTATGTGAACGAAAGGTACTATTAAAAATGGTATTTTAATTAGATAATCCATCTTCTAGTGATGTCTCACGAAGATTGTTAACAAATTTCTCCTACTATTACTGTCATTTTTTGGCAATTTTCTCCAACAATTTTGTGTAAATTTTGTGCAGAATGCGCTTATAACTTACCAAGAGCTAAAACATAATTTAAATATTTTTTTCTCAAAAACGTCCTCCGATGGATGGCATCCGTTATTTGCATAAACTTGGCTTACGTTTGCATGGCCTATAGGCCTACCTTTGCGTGAGATTGAAACAATTTAATACAGCATCTTATTCTATATCAGAGAGCGAAGTAAGAAAGTTACGTGAATGTAACGAATATAATCTTTTGTTGTATTATTAAGTTCCATGTTTTGAACTTTAGATATGAAACAGGTAATATTAGTTTCTCTTCTTGTAATGTGGTCTTCCGGCATCCACGTGCAAAATTTGCTAGACGTATGGTTAAGATGGGCGATATTTTTGAAGTTGTTGCCTTGGAATCAATGAAAAGTGAGCAGATGAAGGTGTAGTGTAAAATGTCGTTCCTTATATCTCTGCAACATCGTAATTCTCTGAATAGGCTTATAAAATGGGATGTGGGCTAATAACAAAAAAGTTGATACATTTTACGCTATTTTGTATTTTGTGTACAAATATACTTTTTCTTTTTTCTATTAGCCTAATGTTAAGACATTAAGGAAAGTTCTATGTGGTCCTAGCTCACTGCACTATTTAATTTATTCACTTTACGAAATTTGTATTTTCGATACGCCTAAAACTGTGAAAAAATTCAATAAAATATACATTTTTATAAATGATAACTGCCAGTTTTACTGGTTATTTCTGAAACTCCCTAAGTTATATTAATTTTTATTGAAACAGTTCTTTTTCTTTTTAGAAAACATGCATTGTAAGCAATTAATTATTGATCAAGATAGAAGTGTCCGTTTATCGTACGCTATCCAAGCAAATGTTCCGGGGAAGATGAAATTGCTGATTTCTGGAGCGATTTTGTGAAACTTAATTTATGGATTAAATCTTTAATCAATGAAGCAATAGAATTTTCATTAGATTTCTTTCAATTAGAATTTTTTATGATTCAGTAAAAAGTCGATATCATAGGGTTGAGTTGCTTTTAGTCTAAGTGTTAATTAAATATTAGGTTTTATTAATAAAACAGTTTTATTAATCTTACAGTTACGTATATACTGTACATCTTATATTGTTTTATTTATTTATATGTTAGTTTTATCCTAATTTCATCTGTTGAGTGTAATTTATAGTTAATGATGATGCAGGTTAAACCCGATTTTAGAATCAACTACTCTTGCTAGGCCAAACTATTACATTCCCACTATTTTGTGAATTGTGCTAATAAAATTTTAGGTCTATTTGGTTTATCCTTAAGACCAATCAGCGAAATTGAATATTCTAATTTAAACTGTGATTTCACTTAGTCTCTAATATAAAATAGTGTGGCCTCAGTTAAGCTGAACTTATTTATTTAATATTAATTGACAAACTGTTATGGTATTTTGAGCTACAGAGAAGTGATTTTTCCTTACAAAGACACTGTTTGACATACACTTTTTGGTACAACTGCATTTAAAGAAACGTTGACCTTTAGCGCTTACTTTGACTTTCTGTAGGCGATAGGCAGATCTCGGAAGTGGGCCTGAATAAAACACCTGCTTACACACATATCAATAATTTTGAAATACGTAAATAATATATATATATATTAATGTTCATCATGGGAAGACAAAACACAACAACGACAACAACCAATAAATTGTACTGTTTAAACACCGTTAAAACTGAACAGATAGAGAATGTGTTACAGGTACTGATTTACCGAGAGAAAGTATGATGCAAATGTCTGATAGCGAAGTCAGAACTTATTCTATAGTCTTCAATCCTTGGGCTGGTTGGCAGCGATTCTCCATTCTGATCTTCTTTCTACCTTCCTTTTTAATTCTTCATACTTTTTACAGTTCATGTCATCCTTAATTTGTTCCATGTATTATAGTCTTGCTCTTCCTTTGCTATTCTTGCCTTCAATTGTGCCTTCGATAATGGATTTTAAAACACTATGGTGCTTTATAAATGCCCTATGATTTTAATTCTTCTATTTTTTTTATTTATTTGGTTCCAAATTTCTTTCTCTGCTTTTGCTCTCTCATAAACTTTCTCATTAGTAATTTTATCGATCCAGCTAATTTTCAGCATTTTTCTGTTGCAACATGTTTCAAATGTTTCTATTCTTCTTTCTGAATTCAAGATTGACCAAGTTTCAGATCCATACAACATTATGTTCCATACATATGTTTTCATCAAATTCTTCCTGATTACTAAATAAATTATTGAAGGCAAGTTTTGCTTCATATATTCTATTAATAATTTATTTTTTTACTTCTTCCATCAGATGTTATTTTTCTGCCTAGATATTAGTTCAGTTTCAGTTTCATCCAATAATTCTTCGTTCAATATAATCTGTGTTTTTGTAATTCCTTTTTTCTTGAAAGTTAAAACTTTTGTTTACGATTTATTAATATTTAAGGGATAATTATTTCTTGATGTGTATTCCAATTTACTAACAAAAACTTCTAAACCTCTTTTATTTTCCGCAAAAATTTCAATCTCATCTGCAAATCGGAGCATGTTAATTTTAAATCCCTGTATTTTTATACCCATGTCTATTTATTCAGTGACTTCATTTAATGCTCTTTGTACGTAGTTTATTATTGCTTTTTCATCCTTATATAAATTCCATATGATTCTCATGTCTCGTAGATTTAATTCCAAATTCTCTGAGTAATTCAAATATTTTTTCCCAATTCACATTATCAAATGCTTTTTCTATGTCTACAAATGCTATAGCCTATATGTATTTTTTTGTTTTTCCTCATTCTTTTCTCTATGATTGGTCTCATTGCTAATATTGCTTCTCTTGTGCCTGAATTTTTTTCTAAAACCAAATTGGTCATGTGTTAAATAATCTTGGACTTTATTTTTTATTCTACCACACATGATTTTAGTTAATATTTTAGTTGCGTGTGACAATATGCTTAAGGTACGACAGCGTTCATATTTCTCTGCTTGCGCTTTTATTTGGTATTGGTATCATTTTGCAGTTCTTGAATTCCTCAGGTATAGTTCCTGTTTCATGTATATCAAATATTAGTTCATACAGGGTCCTTGTTAACTCTTCATCTGCGTACTTTAGCATTTCTTCAGTGATTCCATCATCCCTGGTTCTTTTCCATCTTTTAAGCTCTAGAGAAGAATAAAAAGAGTGTAGATAGGCCTAGACGATATTCTAAATCTATGTTCTTACTTTCTCCACCTTAGATATTATTTATTTAAACCGGGGAACTTAAGGCCTTCTCTTTCACTCCACGAGTAAAAACTATACATGGGCTATAGACATTACAAAACAAGTCTTATAAAATGTGTTAATAAAATGTGATAAATAACTACACACAACAATTTTAGTATTATTAGGAACATAGTATCGTAACCCTAATTGTAGCAATGCTTTTTAAAACAACAATTATTCTTATAAGAAATTGATGAAAAGCTATATTGATAGGCATACTAAAGATAATACAGTAATCTCGGACTCATTAATGTATTTAACGACCAATAAAAATACTATTTAAATTTTTTAGAAGAGATAATAAGTTATTGCCGTTCGACTATGAAAGTGGATTTTATGTTTTCAACATTTATACATGTTTTCAGGTCTCCTGAGTTCAAAATCACATATTCCTATACCGGATTGGTCACTCATTTCTTGAGCTACATAGTAACGGTAAATATTAGGCTACAGAACTCCTAATTATTAACGATGTTTTAGTAGCAAGAGTAGTGCACTTCACATTAGAGTCATGTCGGAGAATATTAACTGTTAACCAGTACGTCACTGAACACGGACTCGACAACTGGAATGAGTTTCTGTGTTGCTTTCAACAACTCACTCACCATTCATGAATGTTAGAGCGATTCTGACCTTACAGTGTTCATGTATAACCTAGGTGCTAACCAAAACAGATTCGTGTTTTTCTAAACTTGCTGCACTTGCTTATCACTAGTGAGCTACCCAAAGTGGACAAATCCATTTAAGGGAAATTGACAAGTCTAGCAAGACCTTGTAGCTTGTGTGGTTTCTGTTTCAAATTCACCGCCTTGTTGTACATCTGATTATTCTATCTCCTCCCGCAAACTGGTTTTATTCAGCGAACTTTACAGCAGAAAACGCTTCAATTTCAGAACATTTTACCAAGTGTTCTCTGCAGTAGAGGCCAGAATACTGTTCACAAAGCTGTGAGGAATGAAAATTTCATTGAAATTCTTTTACCATTGTAAACATTGTAATAAAGCCTCAAAAAAATTTTATAGTTCAGATGTATACTAATAAATCTGGAAAATAACTGTTTTCTGTTATAATTTTCAGAAGAAAGTAGGCCTAGGTCAATACAGCTTACTAATCGGGAATTCCAGAAATGTGTACTTATAACGGAATTGCAAACAGACCGATGTTGTAAGGATTCCTCTAGGTCAGGAATGACCAACGGCTCTCGACCTCATTCTGTGCGTCTTACGACCAAGTCAATTATTAATAAAATTTAAAATATTTGTAGTTTTATTTATAGTTTTATATCATGAATAATTTTGATTGCAGATATCCTGAGCTTCTATATTCTAAACTACCTTCATTGGGTAGTTTTCAAACTACCTTACACATAATATATTTCCAATTGGAGCTATCCGATATCAAAGTGATCCATTTCTTCACAGTAAGCAGGAGACAGTCGTTTACTTCTGGAAACTTTACCACGTAATATATCCGGAATTGAGTGCGTTTATCGGAAGAATTGTTTCCATTTGTACGTACTTGCATAGATCCACATTTTCCATTATGAAGGCAGTTAAAACTTCACAAGGAAACAGACGCACCGAGTATAGGTAGATGTACCTTAACATCCAACCACCTCTAGTACTAAACTGAGTACCACCTCGAGTACTAAACTGAGTACTCCCCAGGACTGAAGATGGCACAGTTATGCGCCGAAATGCGCATATCCTTTAGTAGAACCACGGCCAGAATGTTGACTGATACACGGCTGATAAATGATAACATCGTCCACCATCAATTGAACTGCCAGTTTAGAAATATCCAGTACATATAAAACAGAATAGACACTGTATTCATTTAACTTAATGTTAACACAGTTTTAATTTCAATATTGACATTCATTGGTTTTTATTAGAACTACAAGGGAATTATTTATATGTTGACTGCAATTGTAACTGGATACTGTAATCTGTATTTTCTTGTGTGAGTGTATATATATGCTATGTACATTTTTTTATTGCTTTTAAGGATATGAACAGTTCTATATACATTGTATAATCAGTGACAATTAAGGTTTTAATTTACAACCATTGTCAAAGCAACACATGTCTAGTTATAAATTTAACCATGAATTTTAAATAAATTTATATATGCACTTGATACAGGCCATTGAATATTCCCCATAAATCTTAATACGGCAGTTAAATGAAAACAAAATTATTAGCAACCTTGTATGAGGATATAAACTATCGGCATTAATAAGTTTGTGGTATAAGGTGGTACATTTTAAGTATAAATTTAAGTATACACCACAAACGGACATGAAACTCATCAACCCTGCCAATGAATGCCTAAAAAGTATGTCTTAATGTACAATCTATAACTAATAAGGCTAATAACTCTAAATCATTTTAAATGAAGGCTGTGTTTCTTCATTAAGTGTATCTGACCATTGGTGCACTCACGATTCTATAAGATATATTAAATTATACGGATACAATTTGCTTCAGCCTATTACAGATCTCGTTACTCTCATAGTGGAGTCGCTATTTTCATCAGAAATAATATTGAATATAAACAATTAGATGTAAGTTTTGTGAAGAAAAATCATTTGAAGTAGTGGCCATCATACTCTCCCATTATACAATACTACAATTTTATTCTTTCTATCGTTCCCCTAGCAGCAACACAACTGCGTTTCTGAATACAATGGATAGGTTGTTGATATTTCTCAGTTTCTTAAATCTTTCTATTTTACTTTGTGGAGATTTTAATATCGACATAATGTGGATAGTCATGAAAGTAAACATTTTACAAATATCAGATATGTAAATTGCTTTTTTGTCAATTCAATGCCTACAAGACGAAATTCATGTCTCGATAACGCCATTACAGACTTACCAAAGAATCTTATTCAGGTTGAACTACAGGAAGCAATACTTTTAGTTCACTACCCTTTGAGTTTAACCTTACAATTTGATAACTCAACTCATGATTAAAATGCTTATAGTGTATTTAGAAAACATAGATTTAATGACAATGATTTGATAAGTTTTAAGTCATATCTCAGGTGGATTGGAGTGTTGAGAAAACTGATGAATTATGCAGTTTTGATAATTTATTAGACATCATTATTAATGGTCTTGACGAGTGTTTTCCTATAAAAATTGTTAAATTTAAAAAGGATTCTCAGTGTATGAATAGCACTAATGAGATAGGATGGTATAATTGTGAACTGAAAAACATCAAACATATCTTACTCGCTTAAAATGCTACAAAGATTGGTGCTTACGCTATCACGTGAATGTGGAAGAAGCAGTTGCAAAGTATAATAATGCTAGGAGGAACTATGGTGAGGAATTATCCGAAGAGAAGCGATCATATAATCTTGAATATATAATTAATTTAAATAATAAGTGTAAAGCTGCTTGGAACATGATAAGCTCTTGTTAAGTTAATGTAGTGAATAATGCCAAATGTACCCCTGAAGCCTGATGAATTCAATCACTATTTTTTCAACTCTGTTAACGAATCTCAGCAGAACTGGGCTAGTTCCAATCAGGAAGCTAAGACTTTGTTTAAAGCATTTCCAAAACCAAACAATATTTTCAGATGGAAACTGGTCTCAACAGATGATTTTTAGGACACCTAATGGATTAAAAACGTAAACAGTAGATATATATATATATATATATATATATATATATATATATATGATATTAATGGCACTGTGATCAAACAATTAATTCATTACATTATTACACCTTAAATGACTGCATCGTTATTACTGCATCAATAGGCCTAAATGTCTCATAGATGGTGTGTTCGGATTCTCTTAGAATGGTAAAGGTTGTACCATTGTTTAAGAAAGATGATCATTCGAAACCAGAGAATAACCGAACTATTTCAATCGTGACTGCATTTTCTAAAATATTCAAAAGTATTATGTATACTCAATGAACAGAGTGCTTTGAGCTGAAGTACTTTGAGCAAGAGAAAGGGAGGGTAGATACCAGAACCCAACTATATTAGAGATGAAAGTGGAAAATTATATTCAACAATTTTTATATAAAGAACCCATAACATTTGCAAAAATGTAAAGAATATAAAAGTGGATATATTATATCTTATATTATATCTTATACACCTCAGTTGATCTTACATAGCTCAGTTGAGATTGCACGCAAAAATTTTATAGGCAAAGATTAATTAAATAAATAATTTTAAAACTTACAAACAATAACTTTATGTAAAAGTCTCAACTTCAATCCTAACATCCTAGCATCCTAATATACTGTAAGTTAGTTCCATAAGCTGAGAAAAATCTTAAGTGAAAGACTGGCAGGCAAATGTAATCATATAACAGTTGATACAAGTGAATGTGAATAAGAAGAGTGAAAACTGGATTAAAGTAATACAGTACCAGCAATGGAAATACTATAAACTATTCCAAAAGTGCGAAAACTCAACGAGATCAAAAGGAATTAATAAACAAAGGAAAAGAAATTTGAAGTATAAATTCGAACTAATTAAATCAAAAACTAAAGTAATACATTTATATTAAGAATAAAAATTTATTATAAAGTTTAATTTAATAAACTTTCAAAAGCAATAATAATCTGTAATGAAATAATATGCAGAGAATGGAACGGCCAAATAACTGAATGCTATCAAACTATATAAGTAAAAATTGCATGTAATAGCGAGTCAGCTTATGCAACAATTAGCGGATAAAATATTACAGCACAATGAACATTGGTTATGCTCAATAAGATAGAAATGATAATACGGCATTTACACCGAGAGCAGGTAATAAATAAACAGAAATGAAGTCAGCAAAATACTATGAGAACAACCTAATAAAAACTTTCAAATGAACTAGGCTTGAAAATATATCCAAGGCATTGCAATTTAAAATAGTTTAAATAATTTACATAACTATAAAAACCTACAAAAGAGTCTGGAATGTAGGCCTATAATCTACATTTCATACATACTTAATACTTGATAACAAATGTAAGCGGAAATCCCACAGATTAATATCAAATCAAATGGACAGCATAAATAGCCGAATCTAGCAAGATCATCTTGAAATAGGATTTCAACAAAATTCCGTATATTTAACATACGACAAGATATAACATGAAAGCTATATTACATATTCTAAATTAACAATCAGCATGCCAAACCAACACAAATTGAGCATTACCCAACTTTACGCCAAAGAGCCGTGCTAATTAAACACCAAGGCTGTATAAATATACACACTGCTGCGCTTAACGTGATTGACAGAGTTCAAGGCAAAAGGTTACGTGCTTATAATATACGAAAGAATTCTCTTAACCGGCAGACGGTGAATTTACTACATAACTTTCCTTAGTTATAAAATTTAATCCATTATGCTTATATGTTGGTTTTAGTGGATTTCAATTACATGTTACTGCAAATTAGCAGAAGGCTAGCTAGAACAAATGAAACAAATATGTTACATGTTTTTAATTCACGTGAAATGGTTCCCCACCGATGCAGCGTAGACGATCCACATACTAGGTGCATACTACAATGGAGGGTATATTTCTACGACAATACTGAAGCAATGCGAGAGATTTGCTATTTGGAAGGTTACTGAACAACTGACAGAACCTCTAATACAAGTAATAGAACGTAATACAATGCAGCTGTCCCAATTCTTCGCTTCAAATGAACTGTCTGAAGTCGCAGGTTGTTTAAATCAGACTGTAGCACACAGTCAAGCGAGATCTTCTTCTTCTTCTTATTCAGTGTAATGGCCTCGGCCTAAATGAAGCCATGTAGCCACTGTGATTGATATCGATATACATTATATGAATAGTTGAATATGCATGGAATTATATGTTAGGTTAGGAATGTCTCTCTAACATAACGTAACTTATGGCCTCAGCTAAACGCCTTATAGCCAGTGAAATAATGTCTCAGAATTGTCTTTACTAGAATGTCTTATCAACAGAATTACGTAAAATCCATAAAAATGATTATTAGAACACGTGGACCACCTTCCAGGACAAGTACACGCACGTGGTGAAGACACGATTTGTCTGTAGTATCGTAGAAAATGTAAGACGTAAATCGCCTAATTGAGAAGGACGTCGTAGAAAGTATATAGCACCATTGTAGAAGAGAATGTATTGTCAACAGAAGAACGTGAAATCCATAAAGATGAGAATTGGAACACGTGGACCACCTTCCAGGGCAAGTACACGCACGTGGTGAAAACACGATTTGTCCGCAGTATCGAATAGAATGGAATACGTAAAGCGCCTAAGTGAGTAGGACGCCGTAGAAAGTAGATAACACCATTGTAGAACTGAAGAAATATGTAAAACACTTGATAAAATATATAACAAGGAGTATAATTTTAAAAAAAGAACGAGCACTGTACGAAACGACCCGGCAGCACCGCGAGCGGGAAGTCGAAAGACGAAATCTTCATGACTCGCCCAGGCAAACCGTCACCAGGCCCGAGCGCCGTGTATGCCCTCTGATGGCCGTGCAGGAAAGTACAATAGAACTTGCGAGAAATCTTTACATTCAAAATTTATATCAGGCGAGGCTGATACACCTATAAGCGAAATGTCGTCTCTCAACCCATTGCTTAGTCTACATTAGCAAAATATCTTGGCCTTAACCTTGGATTCTAAACTCACATGAACTATCATTATCAGTTAATAAGTGCAGAAATAGGATACCTCAATTCATAAAAATCACCGATGGCACTGCAATATAAATGTCATAAAAATTTCATTAATTCGACTTTTATGGCAATATGATTCTTCGATTTGGGGCTTTGCCTACAAAAGAATACAAACCATCCAAAATGTATGTTCCCTAATAATAACAGGATCACCGTGGTACATACGCAATGCAACACTGCATGATGACATAGGACTTCCGAAGGTGACTCCATATCTCCGAGTTAAGTACGACAGGTTGCAACGGACACTCATCTAACATGTAAATCATCTGATTCTACTAATTCCTGCCGATTATCCTCCTGATCCACCACCAAGAAGATTCAAACGGAAACGTCATACTGATCTGCGGCTATAGAATTCGCACTTTAGGAATAATTTATAGTATTTTCATCGTTGGTACTGTATTACTTTAATCCAGTTTTCACTCTTCTTATTCACATTCACTTATTTCAACTGATATATTATTACATTTGCCTGCCAGTCTTTCACTTAATATTTTTCTCATCTTATGCAACTAACTTATGTTAGGATGCTAGGATGTTAGGATTGAAGTTGAGACTTTGACATAAAGTTATTGTTTGTAAGTTTTAATTTCTGCGTGCAATCTCAACTGAGCTATATAAGATCAACTGATCTATATAAGATATAATATAAGATATATTATATCCGCTTTGATATTCTTTACATTTTTGCAAATTGTTATGGATTCTTTATAATAAAAATTGTTGAATATAATTTTCCACTTTCATCTGTAATATAGTTGGGTTCTGGTATCCACCCTCCCTTTCTCTTGCTGATTAAGATCTCTCGGCCTCTAGTATATTTGTCCAGTCTTGCTTCCTTTTTCCTGGCTCCCTTACTTCAGTTTGGTAATTTAATTCCTGAACATTCAAATAAGTTGCAGATTTCAGATTGTGCATTATAATTAATTTAGAATGCAGATTTAGTTATTAATATATGCTGGTAGTTTCATAAACCAGCATGAAGTCATTGGATTATTACTAAAGAAAACTTGGAAATTGGAAGTTAGTTGTAATTTATTAAGTGAGTCGGATTTTAAAAGGCATAGAGGTTCCTTCTCGATTTTTAGTATAAACTTAAAAGTGACTTTGAGATTAATTGAAAGAAATAATAAAGAAGTGTAGCGACCTCCTTTGCAATTGACAACAGAAACCTTATAGATAGATTAGCTAATTTGCTTTTCTAAGCCAACATTTCGGTTGCATAGGTGAAGAGAACAACTTAGGATTTCGTCCTCCATGTAGTCCACCAGTCATAAATAGTATCACAGAATTCTTGAGGTTGGGAGGATGTAGTTCATTTGTTTATTTCATCGTACAATACATACAGGAGGGACTCTCGGTTACAACAATGCTTTGCCGCAGAAGATGTATAATTATGCAGCTGTGCCTTTAGACAAAATAGCAACATCATCAGTAAATTATGAGACAGTAAGTTGACCATGCGCTGGAAAATCAGCTGTGTAGAGAATGTGGAGTAACGGTCCTAGTCAGGGCCGGATTTAAGAATATGCCGCCTATAGGCTTAAGTCCATTTGCCGCCTTCTCTATAGTTCATAATATGCTTAATACATTTGTTTTATACAACAAAAGAATGAAGTTCATTAATATTTTCATCTTTTTTAAACATAAAATTCATTTAGTTTAGATAAAACGACAATTTCAATAGTTTACATAATAAATTATAATATAATCAAATTAGCTATCTATATTTTTTTACTTACTTCTTTTAAGATTCCTTAAAAATGAAATGGGTTTCGAAATTAATTAATTAATTAATTTGTTCTTGGAGATCAGTGATCACAATTTTAAACATATTTTTTGTATTTTAATGCTAATGACCATCGTTTGCGTGATTGAAGAACTGTGTTCAATTTTAATTAAGTTGTTCTACACGGTGAAATGAAATTACACAAAATGTAGTTAATTAGGCTACTGGTTTATTTGTTGAAAAATATACAAACTTTTAACTTTTGAATAAATTGCCAAACTGCCGCCCCTGAAAATTTGCCGCTCTAGGCTGCAGCCTACTTAGCCTATTTAGAAATACGGCCCTGGTCCTAGTACACTACCTTAGGGAACTCCAGAGAGAATTGGATACGCTCTAGACTTCGTTGTGCCGCATTGGATACAAGACACTTATTATTTTTAAATGTGTATCAGAGACACGACTTTATTTTGTACAATAGGCCATCATGCCAAATCATGTCGAATGCCTATTCGCTGTCCACAAATAAACCGAAGCAAACTGATTTCTTTTCGAATGTATAAAGGGTGACATCTGCAATCCGATGAAGATGCTGGCAACATGAGAACAGTCAAATAAAGCCAAATTTTGAACCAAATTTTTCCACTTGTGTCGGGATCTCTGGAATAAGAAGTAGTAAAAAATTTTAAAAAGAGGGACAATAAACTGATTGAATTATCGTTTTTAGATCTCTTTCATCTTTGTTTGGCTTCGGAATCATAATTATTACAGTTAAATGCTATTTAACGATCCTCAAAAAGCAAATCAATAGGATATTACTCCTCAGTCACTCTTAGCTAACCTACCTAGAAAGATGTTAATACTGCTAACACGAATATATAAAGCAATATTCCGATTACGCTACTTTTCCAAACCAGTAGAAACACGCTGTATTAACAAATTTAATACTAAATCGTGATATGATCGTAAAAAAATCTCTTTCTCATTTAGTTACAGAACAAGCAAATACTGAACTAATCTGGAAGAATTCTTCGCTGTGATACGGAATTTCTCCTTTTGAATGAGTGGGGATGAAATGAACGTCCAAAGTAATGTTTCGTGCGAAACTATGACGTACGATTGTGCTGTTTTAGAAATCATCAAGTCTATGAACCAAATTTCTATTGATGAAGTAGTTACTTATGTTATTTTTAATTGTAAATGATTAATAGATACACGATACGTAATAGAAGTGGGAATAATACAAGGATAAGTCAATAAGTATCCCGACTCTCTTTTTTAAATTTATTGCAGCAAAGTGCAATACTTGCTTCTCAATGCACTTGATCCATCTTTGCAAAAACTTTCTGATCCCTCAGAAAAATAGTATATTGCGACACAAGGGCGGAAAGGCACGTTTACGGGTCGAGGAAACAGATTGAAAACCCGAGGCGCAGCCGAGGGTTTTTAAGTTTTCGAGACCCGTAAATGCCTTTACGGTCCGTGTGTTGCATGCTATTTTTTGCACGACGGTTACTTATATCAATTTAATTATATTAATTGTGATATTACCTGAAAATATTATGTAAATACAGACTTGAAGAATGGTGCTTATTTCAGAAAGGGATTCGCATTTGTTATTGTTTATGGCAACCGAATATTTATAAAGCGGGGAGGCCTTGGTCATTTCTGCTCGCAAATAAGCATTTGCGGGCGGTAAAGTAACTTTCCGCCCGTCGCCCCTAGCAACAATTCACTTTCCGCCCGTCGCCCCTAGCAACAAGATTGCGTGTGGTAATGTCAAGTTACGAGCCATGTAAACAACTTTCGTAAGAAACACTTACTAGCTAAGGAGTGCAAAAAATAGCTTTTCGTCTAAGTAGCAAGCCACGTATGCACCACTTCCTTTAGTTCTTGGTCTGTGGTGAGTTGACGGCCCCTTAAGGCATGTTTAAGTGGACCAAAAAGATGGAAATCTGAAGTGTCGAGATAGGGACTCTGTGCAGGATGCTCTAACACAACATCAAAACACAGGTTCTCAATGGTTTGTGCAGTGTGGGCCGCAAGTATGTTGGCGTGCATTATCATTCAACAAAACAAATCCTTTCGACAATAAGCCTCGACGTTCGGTTCGAATTGCAGGCTTGAACTGGTTGCTCAACATCTCACTGTAATGTGCACAGTTTATTGTTGAGCCCTTCTCCAAGAAATGTTGCAGTTTTGACCAGTAGCGGTTTCTCCTATAGTGCTGCAGTGCTACAGCACACAGCTTCTTTTCTGCTCGTCGTATAATGTTATTTTCAAACGCAATACTATATTTTCTTTTACTTAGATTTTGAACTTGGCGCGTCCACGCGAGAATTCCTTAGCTGACGTTGGAGAATGGAAGTCGGTAATGTGAATATTATCTTTCCCGTATTCGTGAATGCATGTTGAAAACAGCTCTTCTCTTGTAGGGTGTGACGTCATGCTTAAGCTCGCCATTGGCGTGTAAACTGGTTTCAACGTGCAGAACGGGCTGCCGCTGAATTGCGTTCACGAAATTTTAACACTGGAGCGCTGTGATTTCGCCACAGATATAGACACAAAACGACACGTGCCGCGACATCTATTGGAATATAGTTGAAACTGCAGTTCTGGTTTTAGCCACTAGAACAGATTGAAAACAGAACTGAGTGTTTTGTATGAAAGATATGATTACAGGAAAATTGATGGAGCTGTTCCACTACTATGGTTAAAACCAATTTGGTAGGAACATTCTCCGAAATAACAAAGCTTCTCAGGACTATAGTCACCACTCCTATTACCACAGCAGAACCAGAAAGATGCTTTTCTACCCTGAAAAGGATAAAGACACTCCTAAGGAATACCATCACAAGAACGTCTTACAGCTCTTGCAATGCTTTCCATAGCGAAAAAGATGGTTGCAAACATGGATGGATTCAACACGAAAGTCATCGAAAACTTCTGTAGTAAGAAGAAGTCCCATGGACTTAACTCTGAGACAGTAATTATTTAAGTAAGCCTAAACTAAACTCCGTGGCGCGACATCCCCGAGGAGACAAGGCCTACCACCCGACCACTGCGCCATCTACCTACAGACAGATGGCAGGATTGGGGGCATGTGGTCAGCATGCCGACACCCACGGCCGTTAATGGTGGTTTCCATGACCGGAGCAGCTACTTCTCTGTCAAGTAGCTCAATATTTTAAGTTTGCTGTATGAAATGGTATTTGCAGCACACTCTCGTTTTGAGCCACGAGCCGCTACTGGTTTTGACTCTTGTGAGTCCAAGAATAGTGTGAGCATCACTTTTCCTGCGGAGGATTGACTCTTGAATTTCTTTCAGGGTGGAGATGCATTCGATTACATCCTTTGGCGTTTTCTTTGCGGCTCAAAGTGATGGATCCACGTTTCATCTCCTGTGAGTATTCGTTTGAAGGAAGCTTCACCTTCGTTAGCATGGCGGTCCTGTCAGCGTTGACAGATGGACACACAATTGTGCTTGTGCTGTTCAGCGAGCTGTTTTGAGACCCATCTTGCACAGAATTTACGAAAGCAAAGCCTGTTGTGAATAGCGTCATATGCAGAACCGTTGCTAATTTGCATATTGTTTTCCACTTCATCGACAGTACTCTTCGGTTTGCTTGAATCATCATACGCACTAGTAGATGATGTGAATGGGCGTTCTGTTCATTCCTCGTCCTTCACACTTGTCCGACAATTTTTAACTTTTCAATCCATTCGTACACTTTTCAATCATTCACCATGGTAAAATATTGCCTCCTCCCCCATGTCGTGCGGAAATTCTTCAATAGATTTCGGCTCCTGGTACACCTTCAGATGACAAAAACGGATCACTGTACGGTGTTCTTCTTTGGTGCAAACGCTGAGCGGTGCAGTTATGTTTATTGTATAACAGCGCAACACGCAGTGGAGTCTTCAAAACAAACATTCCACAAACGGAGACCAGTATGCCGACGTGCGCGAGCACAAAGTGGTACATCCAACCTACAAAATATTAAACAAAATGTGCGGATACTTATCGACTTACACTCGTAGTATTTGTCCTGGTTAAAATTAATGAAATGGATAATTGTTAATATGTATGAAGGGGAAAATAACGACAGTGACATCTAGTGGTATCCTCTATAATGCCTATAACGTGTTCAGCCCGTAAAATGAAACCTTACATAGACGGAGAGAGCTCTGTTAAGCAGTGTTTGCGATTCAAAATAACATAAAAGTATTAAAATTTGTAACGAATTTCGAGGACCCTTTCATTGTTAGTGTAGACATATTCACGTGAGACCTCTCCCTTCGGTAAAAAAAAGGGGGAATAAAATTGTCATTCCTGGGGTATAGAGTAGGCCTCTGGGTAAATTTATTGCAGAGAGGTGAGGAATGAGAGAAGGCGATAGAGATAATGGAGGGAGTAACCACAATCACGTTTTGCAATCACAACGCAATGCTTGCTCCTCGTGTGAACATGGCTAACGTGGGAATATTTTAGTGCGTCGATCAGCTCTGTGCTCTCAATAAGAATTCACTTGTGTCTCTTCCTTTATTCATAGCATTTTACCCTCCATTAAGGAATAATATAATATTAACTTTCAGTATTGCTGTTAATACAAGTAAACAAGTATGAAACGTCTTTGTTTTGAGTTTTCACCGGCAATAATTTTGTTTAAACTGTTTAATGAAATTGTCTTCATATACTTTGCCTTTATCTGTGTATCTGCCGTTTGTGTATTTCAGAATAACTAGAAATACGAAAGGCTGCATGAAAACTTAAATACACAAGTAAGTTATTAACTTTGAAAATCACAGGAAACTATTTCTTTCTATTAATAAGGAATTACCTTGCTTCAAAAAATATTATTATTGTTGTTGAAGTGACAGTATTTCAAGAAATATGCTCAAACTTGTGCTTAATAATGGGATTAGAACCATAATGGGCCTGCTTAACTTGCGTTTTTGAACTGAGTAAAACTTACAACAGTTATGGCCGAGTGCACCATCCTCAGTATTCAGAATACTGTACCGCGGTAAAGTTGCTTAGTTTCCCCCGGTAAAGTAATACTTTCATTGCACCATGCTCAGTTTCGACTTTTACCGTAGTAGGATGCTAAGAAAACAGCGGTTTTCTTACCAAGATGGGGATCAGCGTAATGTATCATATTTTCTATATCTAGGCTAGGTCAAAAACTCACTGAACTTAATAAATAACGAGAGACAGGTGGGATCTATTTGAAGAATGAACGATGGTACTTCTTTGCAAATACTGTACTGTAACATCGATTGAAATGACCTTCCTTTCTTCCCTCAACCAAACCAGGTCATTTAGTAGTAGGCTTAACAGACTCATTTTCACGATTGGTGCAGTATCTATGGTGTTTGTATTCAATGTTTGAATTCAGACGTATGTAAGCAATATAATATTCCATTTTATCCTTATGAATATTTGTTACTGAACAATAAGGCACCAAATATTGAAAAATGGAAAACCAGTGAGTCTAGACCAAATTTACAGTGAAGGGCTGTATGCATCACGATATAGCCTGTGTACCGGTATATAGGGTATGTAACAATTTATCATACTTGCACATGCGGCCCTGTACAATGCCGCAACTGCCAACAAAGCGCAACAAAGCGTAACTGTGGTTACACTCCAAGGTGTGTCGCTTGTGGCGGAGACCACCGCTCAGGGGGCAGTTTACGCCCAAGGAGACCCTGAGGTGGTGTAATTGCAACTCCTCTCACACTGCCAACTTTAAGGGTTGCAGTAAGTGGAAGCAAGTTAAAGAGGCAGCGGCGAAACACACTAAGGCGGGGCCCAGAGCTTCTGGGAACTCACGCACCACTTCGGCTGTGCCAAAAGGCATTGCATCCAGTCTCTCCTCTGAGCAGGAGAAGCTTGGCTCCGGTTGGAGCCACGTTTCCGAGCGGGGGCGTATTGTCCATGTCCAGTCATCCACGTCACCACCCCAAACCTCTAGCGACTCAAGTGCATCGCAGATGCCACCTGTTAGCAATCCAACTGTTCTGGAACCCGCACCTACCACTCCAGACAATTATTCCGAGAAGTTCAGTCAACTTATCGATTACCTTCCAATGGAAGCTAGTTTTGAGGTGACAAAGTATCTACATAAACAAGCTCCATTCCTTCCCACTGGGGATGCCCGTTCCAAGGCAGTTCTCAAAGTTATCGCCCTTTTCCTAGCTGGCTATGGCAGTACAGACTAATACAAGGAACGCACGGCCCTTCATGATTCTCGGTTACTGGAACGCCGATGGAGTTCACAGCAAGAAGGAGGAACTGGAGATATTCCTCAGTCATCATGGCATTGATATATGCCTCCTGAACGAGACTGACCTTCGGGAGGGCTTGCGATTTTGACTGGCAAATTAACAAAAATACTTAATTACACAAGATGCTGGTAGCTCGTAACAAGTCGACCAGTTGGCCGCTCAACCGTCGCAATCTCGACATGTGATCAGGATCTCAACTCGCAGCGGAAGGCAGAAACAGAATGCTCTAAACCAGCGTTTCTCAACCTATGGTCCGCGGACCACCAGTGGTCCGCGAAGGTGGTGCAGATGGTCCGCAGACATAATTAAAAAATATCATAAAGCAAGTGGAAAGTAAAGAAGTAATTTTTTTCACATATTTCGTTAAATTGACCTATAATTAATACCCCAAATATTAAGAATATAGGCCTTCTTTTAAAAATGGGGTGTAAAATTAGGGGTCCGTAAATTTTTTTAGACATTTTAGAGGTCCTCGGGTTCAAAAAGGTTGAGAAACGCTGCTCTAAACTTACAGGAAACACCTCCTAAGCTAGACACAATCAGTGGCGCTAGTCTCGCCAGAAAATAACTCGGCGCGCGGGAAACAATTATACAAATTACTGCACATTAGGCACATGAACCTTATTCACGGTTCAAAATAGAACGAGATGGAATAATAGGTCTTGATTTCTGTATCAAAACATGGTAAACATTGATGTTTTGTCTCACACCATTCATACAAGAAAAGATCATAAATCAGCATTGAGAGCAAAGCATGTTCAGAATATTTACCAGTCCCATCTACCCTCGTTGGTTTCTCGATGGTTCCAACGCAACAATGACAAAGAGTGGGTTCTGGGTACAAAATTAAGTGACTGATAAAATAGTGATAGTCTATACATGTGGATGTGGGTTGGCAACCTATGGATATTAATGCGATCTACTTAATAAAATATACGAGACATTAGAACTAGATCATTTGTTATTTCATCATGATTGATTATGATTTCAAAGTTATTTTTATTGTAGTTGGAAAAGTATTATACTCTTGTTTGAACAGTCTTCCTTTTACGGTAAAAACGTACCTTGAAGTCCAATCACATATTTTAGGTTACATATATAGGCCTACAGGCTACAATTCACTTTAAAAACCAAGCCACGATCATCTTCATGTGTTTTTTGGCAATCCATTTCAACACTTAGGCCGTATGTTCTTCTGTTAGCATATTTCTATAGGCCTAATATTTATTATAAACTTCAAGTAATTAGCGTTTTAAACATGGATAAATATAATGTATTTTTGTAAAAATACCTGGACCAAAATTGAAGTAACTTAGTAGAGAAAGAAGTTAAAAAAAGGATTAAGATTGAAAATGTGCAGGATGACAATAAATGCAACTCCCAACATAAGTTTTCCATGACCTGGATTAGCCTCTCGTTGCCGACCGCTCATGAAGGGTAACAATAACATAGCAGATAAAAATGTTGTATTTATATAATACCAATAAAAGACCCTTTAAAATATGAATTCACTTCTCTAACGTTCTAGTAAGTAATGTGAAAAAACTTGTGTTGCCTGAAAGACTGAAACTATTAATTAATTCATGGAATACTAGGTATATTTTGTTCTTAGATCATATCTAGACTATTAAACTCCCTCATGAATTTGTAATAAAAGTGACTGTACCATGAAGATATTCTCATTGGCTGTTCACATCTGTCCCAGGCTATACTCCACCCTTTTTCATAGAGGCTACGTGTCCGCAATCATTTCCATAATTTACTGATACAGCCAGTTAGCTTCCGAAAAAGTTTCTAACCTTGTGTTCAGGAAAAGGAACAAAAGAAATATCGTATAATGGTCCATAATAGTCGTACGTGCCCCGAGTACTGCTATATAATCAGCGTGTTGTGAAGAGAGGCTTAGCCTACATTATTGTAATCACATCTTACACATGACGTAATAAATTATAAACGTGATATCTTATACAGAAAATGTTATATTAGCATGGTGAAACACAAGCAATCTTTACTCTTTCGCCCACAATTTTTGTAATCAATACAGTTACTTACTTACTCAATGGCAATAGACAATTCATAAGCAAGCTAAAGGAACATTATATACTTTACGGAAACCAAAAGTTCATTGCCGCGCTTACCTGAGCTCACCATTCAACCCTATTGTGTGCTAACTCCATCCCACTATCCCCCGTAAGTCCTACTTCTCTTAAATCTGTCCTAATAGGCCTATTGTCCTCCCACCTAGGTCTTCCAAGTGTTTTTTTTTTTTTCCATCTGGTCTCTCAGTCAATATTTTTGAGATATATCTTTCTTGCCCCTTGCGTGCAACATGTCCATCCCATTTCTTCCTCCGTGATTTATTACCCTTACTAAAGCCGGTGACGAGTACAGGTTATGAAGCTCGTCGTTATGCAGTTTTCTCCAGTCCCCATTTTCATCTCTCTTGAAGCTCAAATATTTTCCTAGGCACCCTGTTTTCGAGTAGGCCTATTCTCATCGTTACATGTTTTTAATAATATTTTAACCTAAACCATTCAAAATAATTTAAACATGACGACTTACTAGAAGGGAAATTTTAAATAAATGGTGCAAAACATGTTGCACAAACTTTATCACATACACGTGTTAAAAAATCACAGAAAAATTAAATTATAGAGTCAATTAAATTTAAATTGTAAAATACATTTTTTTAACACTAACTAGTATCTAAATAAATGGTGCAAAAATACGTTGCACAAACTTTCTCGCATATACGTGTTAAAAGCTAGCACAGAAAAAATTAAATTAAAAAGACAATTAAATTTTATTTATTACATTTTCATAAAACTAAGAAGTATCTAGAACGGAAACCATCAGAGTCGATCTTCATGTTTAATACTTTTACCGTGAAATAATAGGCTAATAATAATAATGAATGACAGTAAAACTGCATATTATTAGTACTACTAGTATTACTACGGGAAAATTCAAATATAAGTCGCACCTTGGGATAAATCGGCCCCACCCAACCCACCCACCAATACATGGTCAGTTGGTCACTCTGCTTCGCGTAGAAACAAAATACATCACAGTCCATGCAAATGTGAATATCGAATGGACGGAGCTTAAGGGGCGACTTATATTTGAATTTCGCTATAGGCTACTAAAACTAAAACTAAACTACGTGGCACTACATTCCTTTAGGGATTTGGTCTACCAACCGACCGGTGTGTCATCTACCACAGGCAGATGGCAGGGTTGGGGCATGTGGTCAGCATGCCGACCCCCACGACCGTTAATGGTGGTTTCCATGACCGGAGCCGCTACTTCTCTATCAAGTAGCTCCTCAATTTGAATCACGAGGAAGTGTACCCCTACCAGACCCCTCAACCTCAGAAAAATCCAAGGATGTACCGGGGATCGAACCCGGACCGACGGATCTGACGCTAACCACAAGACCACGCCAGCAGTCCTACTGCTATTACTACTTAGGTTATATTGCACGCTTTAACTGCATTGTAGGTCATGTAATGTGTTTAGTATGTTTGCGTGAACTATTAGTCTATTGTAACAACTCACTCGCGTCATCTGTTTCTATTGTTTAGTGATGCCTTCGTATGTGGCATTCAGTTTAAACGATTATAATATCCAGTGACGTAGCGGCGATGAGTTATGGAAAATAAGCAAGTCCTGCAAACCCGGCGTTTGCTTTTGCGAACGAGGTAACCATGAAAACCCCAAGTCAATTTGGGCGGCCACGAGGTTTGATTTGAACTCAGGACCTCTTCCCTGTTAGCCCATAAGCCTACCACATCGCTGTAATTAGTTTAGTGTGTTCAATGCGACTGAGCTAAACTGATTGCATTTCACAACAATAAGTACATTAGGCCTATAGTTTTCTTGTTGCTAGTGGCAACAAAATGCCATTCATATTTTAATTGATATGTATGTTCTGAAATTCGCATTTAAGCTGTACTTATTTCGTTTTTATCTTGATATCTATTAATTGTATAAAGAAATGTTTTAAACACAAAATGTTCATTTTAATTTTCTCTACAACTTTACTGTGGTAAGTTTTCATGTATCACTTACTGTAATGGATATAATCTAGAAAAACTGAAAATGGATACGAATAAAGTACCCCTTAAGTCATTTTTGCAGAAATACAGATATAGCCATTTTATTACCCATAGATAAGAGTTTCCAATTTTAAATTTTTATTAAAATCGTTAGAGCCATTTTTTCAAAAATCAAAAATTTTGAAAAAGTTTTCATGAAAAGTCCCCTTAATATTTCAGTTGTAAAGTTAAATTTCTGGGCGGTTCGACAAAATTTCGAAAAAGTCCTTATTTCAAAAAATTATGTAAATACAACGAGCCGTTTACCCGCTGTGCTTGTCCACAGACGGACAGACGGACAGACGGACAGACGTCATTCCAAAAATACTTTTTTCGGTATCTAGGCATCGTGAAACGTGCTCTCCCGGTGTTAACTCAACTTCGATTTTTTGTCACGATCACAATACTTTCTCTATACTCCGTATAAGCGAGAAAGTAAAAGGAACGACATGAGTATACTTCAATTCACAACACGAGAAAAATCTTAAAATATGAATAATGCCATTAGTTTATTAAGTGCCAGTATGGTACTTTATGAGATTGTGTGGGGGACGAAAAATGTCTGTCCGTCTATCCGTCCGTCCGTCCGTCCGTGTGTCTGTACGCGCTCTAACTCAAATATGCTTTATCGAATTTTAATGAAACTTGGTATACGCGTTTATAATGTCCATGGGAAGAACCCTATTGAAATTGGACCAAATCGGTTCACCGGTACCGGAGTAAAACCCAATTTAGTGTATATTTTAAAGGCGCCATAACTCACATACGCTTTATCGGATTTTCATGAAACTTGGAATACCTATTTATAATATCCATGGGAAGATGTCTATTGATATTGGACCAGATCGGTTGGGCGGTACCGGAATAATGCCCAATTTAGTGCCTTTTTATGGTAATATATCACAAAGGCGTGGATAACTCAAATACGCTTTATCGGATTTTCTTGAAACTTGGTATACGAATTTATGACGTTCTTGGGTACAAGCCTATCGAATTAGGGCCAAATCGGTTGATCGGTACCGAAGTAACGCGTATATCAATATTAATTTGGAATCAATATTCTTTCAAGGCCCACAATGTAAGCTTATTAAAAAAACTTAACAAATTGCCAATCGTTTATTCATATTGTTAGCAGCCTTCATTGATTTGTTTCTTGTTCATTCATAACATTTAAGGCTGCTTTAAATTGAAACAGAGATATCAGCGAATCGTAGGTCTATTGCATCATTATTATTATTGCCGGCACATTTTGTTTTTGGAGTTAACTCGGACATCTATTACAAAAATAACTTTTATGCATGGGCCTATCATAATTGCGTGTATCACTGATTAAAAAAACATACTGGCACTTGGTTATATTAGTTTACCTGATTTTATTTATTATAAATACAGTAACAAGACAGGAGAGTGTAGCAATCCTAAGAGTCAAATAAAATCAATTTTCCACGTGTATCATACACAATTTTCTAAACAGCCGTTAATATTACTGAAATAATATATATTATATTCATTTTGTCCTAGTGGTGATAGATAGACTTAAGAGGTCATATTATATGAATCGAGTTCCTATTGATATCAACATTAATCTATAATTCTCTGCTACGGCTACCACCTCCGCTCCCCGTGTTTAACGCTCTGCGAAAGCAGTGTGCCATTTTTACTTCCTCTGTCCGTGCCATAGGTAGGCTACTATAGATAGAAGTGTTAAAGTGTGTTCCCTATTACAGGCCATGGAGTCCCACAGGGTTCCAGGAGGTTGAGGCTCCCAGATTTTTAGACATTCGGCACATGAAGGTGGTAAGATTGTCAGCCTTACGCACCGGCCGCCTTTACCCCAGGATTGTTCCTGGTACTCATTTCTGTTAGAGGCTGAGTCGACCCCAGGGCCATAGTGCCACCAGAAGGATTAGGCCAATTGAAAAACTCCAACGACCTCATCGGGAATCGAACCCGCGACCTTCCGGTTTGTAGCGCAGTGCCTCAACCACTATGCTACGGCGTACCCCCTACTATAGATAGAGGAAGTATTATATATTGATTATATATTATTCCACCTTATACCCTCAAATAAAAATTAAATAAAACCAGGTGTGTTACATAATAGTTTACATTAATTTTATTACAATATTAAATAATGAATATGATACAGTCATGTGGAAGATCTTAAATTAGGTCAGTGAACTTACTTTACTAATAGTTTAAGTGGTATTTCCTGCACTCTTGTAAAAACAATTAATAAATAATTCTAAAGTTTAGGTTAAAATCTTAAAATATTTAAATGAGAGCTCGTTTCTACATTGCACTCTGTTGGTACATATGGCCGATTATTATTAAAAAAATAGAATCCCAGGTTCTTTAACCTATTAGTCAATATTTAAGAAACTTTGTAGCTGATATGAAACTATAATGTATATAATTGTATGTGAAATGTGTCATTGTATGTATATGCGTATATGTATGGCTGGTGTTAATTGGAACACTGCCACCAAGTTCTTGACCCACTTGCAGTGTAATAAAATAAATAAATAAATTTAAAAAATAATATGCTCTTGTTCATGTAGCATAAAACCTTTGTCACTTATTTGTCGTGTTCTTTCAATAGATATTTGAGAACGGAGTTTCTTTTTAGAACACTGCTGATGAAACTGATAAATATTCTTGTAGATGCAGTAGAAAAGATCCTATGCTATTACGTAAGCCCAGTTCTTGATATTCTTTCTCGTGGATATGGATTTCGACAGTCAGTCCGTCATCTTGAATCCTAGAAAAGTAATAGATATTAGAGATGGCCAAGTGCATGAACGTAAATATAACAACGTCTTAACAGCTATTACTAAGCTTTGATCAGCATGTTATCCATCGTTAGGATACACTATACTGAGTGACATAGAACTGTATTTATTGTTTAAGATGGATGGGTACGTTCATTTAAAATATGGAATAACGAGTTGTGTTCGATTGTATTCTCATGCATTATTAGGTTCTTTATTTCTATAATTTTCCAATGATTCCAAGGTGTTAAGCATATTTCGTTTGTTTTCTTTTTCTATGTAAGAATGCAAGTGTATTTTCTAAGCTGTCTAGGGTGTGGTTCTCATTTAAGAAGTATTTAGCATAGGCAGACTTCTGTTTTTTTTTTAAATTTTAATCCTGTACATATTCATTAAATCATTGTTTGAATTTTCTCTCTGTTTTTCCTATGTATATTTTATCGCAATCTTTGCAATTTAATTTATATACCCCATTTCCATTGTGCTAGTTTGATTTGTTGCTGTTGACATTAATTAATTTCTTCTTAATATTGTTGGTGGATTTATATGACACTTTGATATTGTTTCATTTTTAAAAATTTCTAATTTGGTGAACCCTATTTTCCGTATATGTGAAAGTAGCGTATTTAATGGTTTTTGGTTTATCCTTATCTACTGGTATTAGATGACTTACTTTTTTCTTTTTTTTTGTGTAGGCGTCTGTTTTGTTTCCTTAGAAGTTTTAGAATTGTTCTTTTTTATCCATTATTAGTTTCTATTTGGCATATTGTGTTTAGATCCTATTATACTGTTTTTATTCATTGATATCGAATTCCGCGCGTCTCGTTATGTACTACATGTATATTATTTTAATGTAGCGCGTTTTGTTATGTTGGTCACAGTTCCTCGCTAGGCGACGTCACACTGGCAACCTCCGGGAAAAAGGTATTGGCCATGCTTGGAGTAAAGAAAGTTACAATAATGCATTTGGCTTATATATCCTTCGAGGAGGTGTTGTGTTGTGTTCATTTTTAAAACAAATTTATATGAAGAGAATGCCATAAATGGTATATTATACTAAGATGCAAACTTTTATTTGGGCAGAGGAAGTTTTGTGAGATTCACATCAAATTTTTCATTTTATAACTTGCTGTCATGAAAGTCCCTCTGTCTCTCTTTCCACTTGTTCAGTGCACCTGTTTCAGGCACTGGTACCTCACAAGTTTCTATCCTAACTTTCACATAACACCAATAATGGAGAGTTTCTGTTTCAACTCTGGGCGCCATCCGTTACTGACAGAATAAGTTGCGCAAGTACAAACAGACGTTCCGGGGGCGGATATTATCGTTCTCGGTGATTTTAACGCCAGGATTGGCAGAGAAAATGTTTCTCTTGTAGGAGGTGGGAATGAGGAGGAAGACTTACGCGGTGGTCAAAGAAATAGTAAAGATCGAACCGTTAATGCAGAGGGAAGGCAGCTACTCGCTTTTTGTGATGCTTTTTCATTAGAAATCTTGAACGGAAAATATGGTCATGATCTAGAAGGGGAACTCACTTATATATGTGAAAATGGTGGAAGTGTGATTGATTTTATTTTGGTAAGTCAAGGTTTAATAGATTTTTGGGTTGGGGACCGCTTGGAATCGCATCATTGTCCTATAGTATTGGATCTAGATGTAGGAAAAGAATTTGACACACATATTGACGAGGGGGAAGGACGGTTGGGGGGGAAAGTGGTATGTAGATTTGGGTGGCTGCCGGATAAAGCGGAAATGTTTCGTAACGTTTTAAGGGACGAGCTAAGGGGGAAAAACATCGAAACGGTGGAACTTCTGACGGAAGCAGTAATTAAAGTTGCTGCAGGGATGAAGTGCCGAACAAAAAAGAAGAATAGGCGATCAGTGGGGTGGTATGACCAGGACTGTAGAACCGCAAAGTAACGAGCAATAGTAGCCTTGAAACAGTTTAGACGGGAGAATACTGAAGATCAATGGACATTGTATACTCATGCTAAAAAGGAATATAAAGTGATTTTAAGGGAGAAAAGAAATAATTGGCAAGACAAAATGGTTAAAGAAATTCGGGAGGTCGCATCGAGGGGAGATAACGCTATGGTTTGGCGACTGGTTAAAGATATAAAGGGTAATCGTCAGACAATTAGTGAAATATCTCCGGAAAAATGGCTTCAACATTTTATAGGAGTTTTCGGTGGAGGGAAATGGGGGCGGGGAAAACAATTGAGATTCAAAGGCGGGAGTGGCTGGAAGTACCAATGTTGGATGAAGGTATTACTATACAGGAGGTCATAAGGGCAATTAAAGGGTTGAAAAGTGGGAAGGCTCCGGGTTCTGATGGGTTACCGCCTGAAGTATTTAAAGCCGCTGCAAGTGTTAATGAGTTTGGTTTGGTGATGCTTCAGGTTTTCAAGTAAACGTTTCGTGGTGGGAATTATCCTCAGTGTTGGGGCAAGGGAATAATTCAGCCAATTTATAAGGGGAATGGACCAAAAAGAATTCCGGACAATTATAGGGGAGTCACTCTGTTACCTATTATGGAGAAAATATATTGCAGAATACTGTATAGCAGACTTAAGGACTGGTCAACGGAATTTAGTAAACTTTCAAAATTTCAATTCGGCTTTAGAGAAGGACATAGTACCATAGATGGAGTATTTATTCTGGACACATTACGTGGGAGACAAATATCATTAAAACGTGGAAGGCTGCATTGTGCTTTTGTAGATCTGAAGAAGGCGCTTGACTCAATTAATCGTGAGGCGTTATGGCATAAATTGTGGGTGAAAGGGATGTCGCGGAAGATGATTGTAGCATTGCAGGCGATTTATAAAAATGTGGAATTTTTGTGTAAAGTACGACAGTACAAGGGTATCGGAGAGTTTTGTCAGCGAGATGGGGTGTGAGGCAGGGTTGTATTTTGTCTCCTTTATTATTTAATATGTTTATAGACCATATTGTTGATGTAATGGGACAGATACATATGGAAGCACCTGAGGTGGGGAATGTACATGTTCCTGTGCTTTTATACGCAGATGACATGGTGTTATGTTCAACGATGATTCACGGACTACAACTGGGACTAGACAGGCTTCAAACTTACTGTGAGGAATGGTCACTTACTGTTAATAGAAAAAAGATTAAGACTATGACCTTTAAGAATGGATCAGTTTATAGCAGGGAAGAGACATGGACGTATGCGGGACAATCTTTGGATAACGTGAAGAACTTCGTGTATTTAGGATTGACGCTTACTATGAACGGACGATGGGCAAAGCACATTGAGGTGACGAGACATAAAGCGGGATTGAAATCAGCTGAATCTCTTCGGATACGTAGCAAAATTCCAGACATGCCAATAGGTGTTATGGAAACTCTGTACGGGGCAATAGTGAGATTGACTATGACTTACGGGGCTGAGATATGGGGTTGGGAAGAAACAGGGAATCTAGATCAGGACAGGACGCGTTTTTTGAAAGAGATTTTGGGGGTAGGGAGGGGTACTGCAAACTATGGCATTATGAGAGAGTTTGGAGCGCATAGTGAGACTATAGAGTGTAAAATTAGGGCGGAAAAATATTGGTTACAACTTATGCTGGGGGATCAGTCTTTAATTAGAGCAATATGTTATCAAGAACAGCTAAGAATAGGAGGAAATACGTGGGCTTCCAAATTAAGAAAGGGATTAGAAACAATTGGGATGGGATACGTTTGGATGGATGGGCAGGGAAATAGGAGAGGTGTGTGGAGGAAGGTTAAGAACCGTTTGAAGGATATTGATAGACAACAGACAAATGCATAATGTCAGAATATGGTTTCACTTGAATTACAATCACGGTTAAAATTGGAGTGGGGGAAGGAGCAATACATAGGAAAAGGATCTAAAGTCAGTAAACTAGGCCTCGCTTGGATTAGACTCGGTGCGTGGAGAACGATTAAGATCACAGATGAAAATGGAATGAGAGTTTGACCATTATGTAAGGGGGAAGAATCATGGTTTCATATTGTGGCGAATTGTGAAGGTTTGGAAAATTGGAGGGAAAAATATTTACCATTATCTTTTATGGAATCAAATAGAGAGGAACGGGAATGTTTGGAGTTACTGGCGGGAAAAGACGTTGAGGAAGGCATTGGGAAGATTTTAATGAAGGCGAGACAGCTCAGGTTTGAAAAAGCGACAAATTGGAGAGTGGGTGTAGAGGGTGAGGAATAAATTTAGTTTGTTTGTGCTATTTTGTATTTATATTATTTGTTCTTTTGTGTGTGTGTGTGTGTGTTTGCGTAAGCACGTACAGTCCATGCGGACCCATGCGATTGTTTGCATTGGAATTTGTAAAAAGTTAATTACTGTAATAAACACTTATGTTACTTTACTTCTATGGAATTCTTGCATTAGGAGATGCCCGTTAAAAATGAAATACCAGACTAGGCTCAGCGGAGACGGGAGTGAGCGTTTTCACATGTCCCAATTTATACCAGTGCCAATAACCAAACAGAATGTTTATTTTTATTTTTTAACACCACTAATCACAATTTTATTTTAAAGAAATATATTACAAGAGCAACTCTTTAACAACTTAACAAATTAAACAGTAAATCCTTTTCTTTGTACAAAAAAATAAAGTATTTTCTTGTCAAGATGACCTTGTTTAGGGAAGTTCTTTTCCCCAATTCCTAAAACAAGTTCATGTTTCTTTTCTTGTTATCTGCAAAAAATAATTAAATGTAATTTTTCTAGATTAGACTCTGCTGTAACTAAACCTTCTGATTTATGGGCTTTTTTGGTGGTTTTCCCTTAAAAACTACTGATTTGTCACGTTCTGTACCGTTTCCAATGTAAAGTTTTCTCGAAGAAGACGTATTTAAAAGAAAGGTAGGACAGATCACTCGAAGACAGAAATGAAATTTAGGTTCACGACCTGGTTTTACCCTACGCGGTGAACCACAGATCTGAGAAAATGAAGAGTATCCAACTGAACTCTCCTCCACTCTCTCAGAACCGGAACAATCGTAATGGCGCAAAATCAAACAACATTTGGATATCTCGGAGCGTCAGGTTCCCTCGCAGCCGAAAAGGCTTGTGGGGAAGATCGACGTCCTAAACTCCGAGCGCCTTTCAATGATCTTTTTGGATTTCATACTATCTAAGTTTCGGCCTACATAGCCTACTCCTCCTATATTCTCTTAGTTTCGGCCTACTTAACCTACTTCCTTAAATTTCTTCTTCAATTCAGTTCAAACAATTTATCTTATTCTAAATATTTTCATACTTTCTTTTTCCTCGATTTTATTTTTCTTTTTATTTCTTTTTCTTTTTTCAACTTCCTTATATAAATATTCACTATAAATAGTCTTCTCTTGAAATTTCTTGATTCTCACTTAGGCATGCATAGCCTACTCACTCTACTCTTGACCTCAATTATTTAAATGTTCGTTGGGGATCTATCCTAACCTTTTCTTTCCTTTAACCATTTAATTTCAGTTAGGGATCTGTCCTAACCTATCTCTAGCCATTTCTATTCCTTCACATTTTCCTCCCATTTCCATTCTAATTCAATGTACGACTACTACTGGTAAAAATTCTAGGCCAATACATATTATATACACATATGATTATCAACACATTCATTTGGCTAACTGTTTGAGCTCCTTAAATTCCATTCATATAGTGAAATACTAATTTATAGATCTTGAATAATTTGGGAGTAGAACAATTAGCAGAAAGCTTTTCGATTGCTAATCTGAGCACAAGCGAACTGAAATTATTTTTGTTTTAAAGTAATTTACGATTCAAATTAACTTAAAACGTCTTATGATGTTCGCCCGGCGCAAGAAGAACTGAGCAGGCTCACACGAATAACAAAAGTCACTAGCGCACGTTCTGTTAACATCCTGCTTTCCCGTTAATTTCTGCATAACGATCTTACATCGTAAGAAAAAGTCTGCACCATTATGTTCCAATTCAAGTTGTTGAGCTGTATGTAAATTTATGAAATGGAACCATGTTAAAGGCCATAAGAGGTTATTTATGTGTTTCATGCTTATTACGTTAATTACGCGTTTTTACATGTAGTTTACACTTCATGTAGAAAACCTATTATGCTACAGCCAACATGATCTTTTGGTTTTCGCTTTCTTTTTAATATCATTTCAGTGTTAATATGTTAACATTACTCATTACGTTCTTTCATGTTCAATTTCTGGGTCTCTTGTTCTGGTAGAATATTTGAATGTGTACCTGGTTATGCCATTCCCTCCCAGGAGGCTATACCGTATAGCCTATGATTTTTCTGGTCCATTCAGCTGCTGGACATCGGGCAGAGTGTTATTTTTATTCAGACACTTCAATTATTTTAACTTTTTTTTTCCTTGTTTGAAACGGAATATGAATTAATATGGGCTGAATCCTTTAACAATTCGGGCAGATGAAGATGATAATTCACTGTCAACACAGGACTGAAATACTGAGTAATAATCTACAAGTCAGTTGTTCAACCAAAATTTATCTCCGGTATATTACTGTTCTCTAGCAAAATGTAAGATATCTTCGTGATATACGGTATTATTAGATCGTGGCAGAAATAACTTACGAAAGAAATGTCACTTCGCATGACAGACACAATTTGACTGACAGCATATTCTATTCATATAATATCTCCATTAAATGGTCATGCAATCTTTACCAAAATTACGATACTTGCTCTTAAGAAAGTTTAAGATATTCTGACCCAACTGAAATCGAGCGTGACCATTTGAAGCCTGCAGTCATCATCAACTCTGGCAGATACACATGCTTTCGTGATGTCACGTAATCGTATTATCTGTTCGCTTTGAAAACTACACAGGTACAGTCACTACAACTCATACTTCAGAGATTGTAATCCGCAGGGGCCCTAAACTCTTTTAAGTTATTTTTTTTATATCTGTTATTTGAATTGTATTGCATTTATTAACCACGCGAAGTGACTGCTCCGACGCGAAGTGACTGCTCTAACCCTACTTGATTTTTCGCGAGCCTTTGACACCGTTGACGCAGACCTGTTAATTGCTAAACTGAGGTCACTACACTTATCCAATGCAGTAGTCACGTGGGTACAATCATACCTCTCAGGACGCCAACAATGTGTTTCTCACCACAATCGATCTTCTTCGTGGCGTCTCGTGAGGCTCTGTATTAAGTCCCTTGCTTTTTGCAATCTATATAAATGACATTTCTACAGTACTAAAACATTGTCGACATCATCTGTATGCAGACGACCTTCAAATATACTTACATTTTCGGCCTGATATAATCAATGACTCTCTTGAAAAGTTCAATGACGACTTAAGGTCGATCAGTAAATGGTCAGCAAAATTTGGACTAAATTTGAACCCAGACAAGACACAAGCCATTCTGATTGAAAAAAAACAGATTACTATCTTCTATTAACCACACCGAACTTTTACCTGTGACCTTGAACAACGTGATTATTCCACACAGTAAAACAGTAAAAAATCTTGGGGTGTACTTTGACTCTGACATGACCTGGAATACACAAATTAAACATATATGTAAAAAAGGATTTTCTATTATGCATGCACTAAATAGACTAAAAAATTCCCTACCTACTAAACTAAAACAGAAGTTAGTACAGTCACTAGTGATGCCGCACTTCGACTATTGTGATGTCTTGTTCACCGACCTAAGTGTTGAATTATCCTGTAAGCTACAACGTGTTCAGAATTCATGTGTCCGTCATATATTCAACATACGTCGATATGATCATGTCTCAGGTTATTTTGAGCAATTATCCTGACTTCGACTAAAGGACAGACGCCAACTACACTCCCTAACTCTACTCTATCAAATACTTAATAAATCTGCACCTAATTACTTAGTCTCCCGTTTCTCACTGTTGTCTTCACAACATAACCGCGACACGCGATCTCAGAATAACAGCCTACTGTCAATTCCACGCCATCAGGCATCTCTGTACTCTGCCTCATTCACAATAGCCATCACCCGCACCTGGAACTCCCTTCCGCCGGACATCAGGGGTAGTCGGAGCCTACAGATTTTTAAGTCTAAGTTACTGAGGTATCTTCGTTACACAGCCTACGTTAATTTATATTGTACAATATTTTATATCACTTAGCCTATATTGCTTAAATTTGTTAATTTCTTAGTTTTAGGTTTCAGTTTTAGTGTATATTATATTATTATATTAGGATTACATACACACCCCCAATTACGAATATATGTAATTCTTAATTCACTTTGTTTTCTCTTTTCATTATTGGACTCATTTCTTTTCTTATGTTTTAATATTCTATTGCTAGCATTTCGTTGCTATTATGTATGGTATCTAGTGTATTTGTTTTCTGTAGGTATTCCTTTAATGTATTTTGTATTTATCCTGGTTGAGTGGAAGATAAGGCCCTATGGCCTTAACTCTGCCAGGCAAAATAAAACATTATTATTATTATTATTTTATTATTATTATTATTATTTGATTTAAACTAAATCACGTTTTTGTCAATTAAATCTAACAAAAATTAAATAATGATTATGAAAATAACGTTACGAGCTAAAATAAACTTTAAACTAACATATCTATTTTACTTTTTACATTAAAATCGTTCTTTGTATTTTCTCGAAGGTATCTTTTCTGCATTTTAAGATTTCTATCACATTTTTTTTAACTTCATGTACCCTGTTGTAAAGCTTTTTGCCCATATATTTTTGTTGAACGCTTATTTAGTGTTGCGGGTTCTTAAGTTGAGCAGGTGTATGTTACAGATTTTAACGCGATATTTGGCATTTAAAAAATGTAGTTGACAATTTCATATACTTCTATGAAGCTATTAGTATTCTCAATTTCTTACTTTTATGATTTATGATTTAGGACTTGCTTGATAAGTGGTTCGTTCTTCAACGCTGAGTCAGCTCCACATATTGTAAATTGCGTCCAAAGATTACAATTACAGTTAACTTACTGGACGTATATAACATTCCTTGCCTTGCTTATTCATTTATTAATATTTATATTCATTCTTTAAAGCTGAGACAGTTAACAGTTCAAAATTAATTTAAGTTACATTCCAAAAGTTTACATTTATAGTTAACTTACTGGACGTTTCTGATACGTTTGTCGGATTATTTATTTAATAAAATTTATAATCTTGTTGATTTTCAAAGCTGAGGCAGTTCACAGTTTAAGACTAATTTAAAAAAACATTACCAAGTTTATATTTATAGTTAACTTACTGGACAGTTATGATATTCTTGCCTTCCTTATTTATTTAATAAGATTTATATTCAGTGTTGCTTCTTCAAGCTGAAGCAGTTAAAACCTATGTTACAATAATATATCATGTCTAATATTAGTACCGGCCCTGTCCCGTTCTGTTTACGTTCTATTTTAAGTCGTTTCTGTTTTGTTCTTTTTCATGCCTTTCGCCCTTTGATGGCGCTTTATACCGAGCTTTCCTGGTGGCGTAAGTTATTTCAGATAGCGAGTAATAATTTGGATCTCTAACCATACAGACGTCTTCTGTTTAAAGCTACCAAGGCATGTAGGTTCACCGCTATCACTTATCACTACTTTCTGTGGGCTGTCTCCGCATTCTGCAACATGGTTTTCTGATCCTGTTCTCATTTAAGTTAGGCCCGGTTTGTTACGTTTAGTTGAATTTTCATTTTCTGCATATTAATTATTTTCAGTTTGTTCTTTTGTTATGTTTTGCTTAAATATTTTCTTTATCTTATTCCTTTTTATTTTTGCAATATATTTCTCTGCTGGCTCGGTATTTAATTACCCTTCTGCTTAATATTATGTGACATTATGTGACAGGTACAAAGTACTTTGCGTAGGCGCGTGTGACGGAATTGGGTAAAGCGTCTTCCTTTAGGGATGTTATTCTCAGGGTTATCATAACGATATTAGTGTATTAACTCACTCTGTTAGGTTTAACCCATATGAATTTATAGTAATAGATTTTTAGATGATGAGGACTTGAAAATAACATGTTGTACATTATGGAATTATATTGCTTGATGTGCCTTATTGCTATTGTTAACGAATCTTGTTTAATTTATTTATTACATCATAATTAGTAATTGGTTTGATCTCTCCACCTTTCTTTATCAGTTTTCCACATATTCTCCACGGATCTCTAACATTTATTGCAGAGAGCATCAAAATTCCAGTACAAGATTAATTTAAATTACATTCTAAAGCTTATACTAAGTCTTATAGTTAGCTTATTGGACATTCCTGATGCTCGTTGCTTCTTGAAGGTTGAGTCAGTTTTCGAGCCAACATTAATTTAGCCTACATATAAGGTGATAGCAATAAATAACTTATCTGACTTTTCTGCTATTGGATGATATAACTAACTTAGTACAATTTCTCATCTAGATTCTCTGATTATTTTCTTGGAGTTTAGAATTATTGAACTGTTTAAGTACTTTTCTATTTCGCTGTAGACTTCTTTTCTGAATTTAAGTAACTACTTTTCGGATTTTTGAGAAGCTGCGTTCTAATTATACGCGTAACTTGGTATTTGAAGTGTTTGATAGGATCAGACTTTACTCTCCCATTCATAGTAAAGCAGCTTATTATTTGTACTCTAGCGGGGATACATTAAGCTTGTCTTTCATGTTGAACTATTTTAAAATAACTTTGCCCTTGGTTTTTTTAGGACTGTTGTAGCCTTATTTAATTATATATATACATACACACACACAAATATATATACACACACGTATATATATTGTGCATCTCTAAGTTGCCTTCGATACTTCGTTATTCTTACCTTATTTATGAAACGTCTTACACTGTTCTTCTGGGTTTTCATGCTCAATAGTCTGTTGGATTTCGAACATCTCTACTTCCATTCCTCGTTGCTTCTTTGGCATTTCCATATTATTTTCAGGTTAGGTGTTGGAAATTTGGTGATTTATGGCGGGTTATATTTGGAATCGAGGTGCTAGCCCCGCAGACATTTACATAGTTTGATATTACCTCAACTAATTCAATTTATTAATTTTCTATCACACCAAAATACTACTCCAATGATACGTATTGGTATCACAGTTTTTGTCAAATATACAATTTAATCTTCTAATCTCCAGAAACGACAACCTTCTTATCTTCAGAGGTCCGAGACACTCTTGCACAATATTCTCATGTTATTCGTATGTGTAGCTTATTTAATAAACTCGTAATAGAGAGTGTGAATTTGGATTTTGCAGAACCGATGTCCATTTTTTTGCTTAAATTAAGAAATTTAACTATTGTTGATTATTGAGCACCAGATTTATTTAGTTTTCTTAATACTAACAGTCACGTCTTATTTTTGTTTTTATTTCTTAATTATTGATTCAGATTTAATTGCGGTTTTGAATTATATTTATATATTTCACAAGTATTATTTCACTGTTTCATTTTCCCAATTTCTTAGTTATCTCTTATTGATATTGATTTGCTTTTGATAAGCACGCAAATATTCATGTTATATATCATTATTTCTTCTTCCAATTTCTTAGTTTTTTGTATTTGTTGATGGCAATTGTATGTGTATATGTCGACTGTAATTGTAGATTTGCTGTGTTTATAGGCAAATAGAAATAAAAATAAAATAAAATAGAAGTTTTAGGTGGGTAAACTATAAAAATAGATGTTTTCCTAAATATAGCTTTTCGTACAAGGTAATTTAGTTTTAATAATACTGTGTACGTAGTCCTAAGTTTCAACTTGCGAACTTATGTAGGGTTAGTAAAACAAACAATCTTTGCGATTAAAATAAAAATTTCTTGACTATTCAGTACAAAAAATTCGTCCGGATTAACCTGATGTCCGGACGAACGGGGTTCGGATTAGCTATCCTTAACGCTGTCCAAATATTTCCAAGAAATACTTTGGAGAAGAACTGTAAGTCACCTCTTCACAACTATCTGCAAGTCCTTAACATAGTCTACTATAAGAAATACTGCTTGCTTAAATTATCTACAGTTTCTGCTTTATCCTGACATTTTTCCAATGGCAGCTCAGAAAAAGGAATAGATCTAATGATTACCCAATCATGTTTTGTAAGTTTCTTTTTCAAGAAAAATGCAAGATTGATGAGACCAAATAAAAGCCGATGTCTAATATTAAGTCTAATCATATGAGGAAATGCAGGAAAGTCATCAGAAGAGAATATAGGCTATTGTGCATTATTTGATAAACAGTTGGCACGAGGAAGAATTGCGAATAATGTGGCCGATGGCCAATGTTTGATTTCTTAAAAACGTCCACAGGAGATATAAGCACATAAGTTATAGCCTATAATTTTTCTTTGCGTGTTAGATATTTCAAAATCAATTGACGAAACTGATAAATCAATAATTTCTCTATAATATTAATGTATTCCAAGTATTTCTCTTGTTTCATTTTCTCATTCCGTAGTTAATGATGACCATCAATAGTCTCGACAAAATTCCCATGTAATTTTCCTTGAAGAGTAATTTGTGCTGGATGTTTCGTATAAATGTTAATACACCGGTCATTTTCTACGTTATGAGCAATGAGCATTTATTTTGAATGTTGTGTACTTAATTCCGTGGTCACGGACCATTATAATCATCCTCAATTCTCTTTCTTTTTGCTGCATAATATTTTAATTCACATTGAATAATATCATTGCGTTTGTCCTTGGTCTTCACTCGGAATGGGATTTGAATGTAATGACAGTGTTTTTAATTTGCTGCCCCAGCGATGTCTCACAAGGACAAGCATTTCATAATGAAACTCCGGCTCTTATCCCCTCTACAGTGCGTATAGCTGAGCTCAGAAATTTATCTCTATGTAGCATTCTTTACTTTTACTTGTTCGCATACATAATGGTCAATAATAAACCTATACATTGTTTCTGTTGGCTCAACTAAGTGCAAAACCTATATCAATAAATAAGCTATCAGTTTATAAGTTTTCTTTACAGGTTTCTAATATGCATATTCAGTTTACGTTAAAACGCACTGTTAGTTTAAATCGTTTATATATAAATATAATTTAAAAATCTTTCACTGAACTTACTACATGGAATTCACACTGCATGGTAATGAATTCAATGAGCAGCTTCCAGCTACCGTGATCTGATATAATCGATCGAATTAGAACAACTATATATAAAATTTACTCCTATAAACCTGATGTGGTATACTCAATAACTATCTTTACCCTGGGCTTGGACAACATCGTTTTCTCACTTTACATTTTGATCAAGAATAAGGAGGAAGTGCGTATTCATTTGCCTTAGCCTCACTCAGGTCTGATTTTGTGCATACGATTATTAAGGAGTACCTACTTTGTGTCAGAAGTCTCCAAAACTTCCTCTCTACCGATACCTTATTCCTGCTCAGGCCTTGTGTCAGTTGACAAATAATGAATTTACTCATGAATAATTCTAGGTAGGTTTTTCGAGAGTCACAAATAGAGAAAAGTAGCCGAATATCGAATACTTTTTTAAAAATAATTATACTAACCACAATAAATATTTTTGTCATAAAACTTTTGTATTATTAGTAATATTGTTATTTAACTATAAACATCAATTATAAATTAAAATGTATACCAAGAAACTTTAAATTGCACTAACTTTAAAAGCCATCTAAATCATTAAAATGAAAAATGGTTTCCTAATATCGGATGTAGTATAACCCAATATCGGACACCATCCGGTGCATATGTTATATGTCCTCAGGTTAACTACTGAGGCACCAAGAGTATGTAAGTTTATCCAGTCACTGACTTTGGCAAACTGGTACATTATTTTCGCCCTTAGTAAACAGTGCACAACAGGAAAAGCATTCAGTGTCGTTCTCATCTTCGTCATCACCATCACTGTCTGAAGTCTCCTCGGAGTTTATAAAAGGCTGCTGAAAGCACCTTGCAGCTTCCAAAAATATAGTATTTTTTTATCTTAGAGAAAGGGTGCTTCAAATTATTTCTTATGGCTAGTTGTCACGCAATCCATGATAGGCCTGTCGTTCCCTCAATGTTAAAGAATACTTCAATAATTCCTTTTCTAGACTTTCTGGTAGAACATACTTTTGTCCCAATCTTCGAAACACAGGTCACAGAATCTTTGCCTGTATGGTTAGCATAGTTCTCCAAAGTTGACCTTGAAAATTTGAAGGTTTTAAAAGCTTTAAAATATCCCATTTTTTTCCTCGCTGTTCCCACATCTTTCATCGAGTTAGGGTCCCATTTTTTCTAGGTGGTTTTGTTTGTACTGGAGTCATCAACAAATAATGAAACTACCGGTGTTAATTGACTGAATTCATATCCGATATTAGGCATGCGGACTATGCGGACTATGCGGAGTTTTCGCACAGGTTTACTAGATTTTTAAATGTCACACCTTACTTCTACATGTAAGTTACATAAACAACGGCATACACAATTATTTCATCGTAAAGATAATTATGGAATGGAATACGCCAAGGGAATACCCTAAACTACGAAATATATTTGTGATGGGTCAGAGCTCACACCGGCATGATGACTAATGAGATCGCAGATCGACTTGCTCGAGATGATGAAAAAGAATTTATGTAGAAAAAAATTCCTTTTGACTACAATATTACCGGAGCGCAAAGGAAATGGATGGAAACTAGATCCTTCTTTCCCAGAGTAGGGCCACGGCAGAAGATAAAGCTACCGATAACACTGGTCAAGGTAAAATGATCCCTGTATGAACCATAGAGAGGCTCCCAGATTGAGACTTCGGCACAGGAAGTTTGTAAGGTTGTCAGCCATACGCACCGGTCAGTTTTTACCCCCAGGAATACTCCTGGTACTCATTTCTGTCAGTTCTGAGTCAACCTCAGGGCCACAGTGCCACCAGAAGGATTAGGCCAATGAAAAATTATCCCAATCACCTCATCGAGAATTGAACTCGCGATCTTCCAGTTTGTAGAGCTGTGCCTCAATCACTACACCACGACGTTCCCCCGATAACACTGGAGTTTACTGCAATTATCACTGGCCACGGGAAAAGCAAAGCGTTTCTATTATTATTATTTATTATCCAAAAGTTTAACCTTATTTTATCATGAGGTATATTAAGGTTATAGTTATTTACAAACATAACATTAAAGGATAAGGATATTAATTATAGTGCATGAGATGGCTAACGATATAAGTTATGTTAATAGTTACTTACAAATATTATAACACAGTCTTAAATTTTGTAGTAACGTATGAATAGTATAAGAAATAGCTAACAATGTAGACTTGCAGTTATTTATAAAAATATCAAACTTCCTAGTGACTAAAGCATAATATTATTTACAATGCAAAAAATATGCATAATATGAGGTTATTTGAGAGCATTTCTACACAGGTTCAAGTTAATTGACAACCCTATGCGTTTGTGCGACGAGGAAGATCAAACAGCAACCACCTGGTATACTACTACAGTTTATTACATAATCAAAGTAATATTAAAAAAAAAAATAACCAAAGATGGATGCACATGTCCTACCACGTAAAGTGACCTCGTAACAAAACACTTACTCTTCTTCTTTAGTTCAACAAAAGCGATAGATTTTGACCAAATTTGTTTAATTGTGGTGAATAATCTAATATAGGCTAATAATAGAAATGATGTTTCCGTGTAAAAATATTTGAGATGTTGTTTCCGTGTAAACCATATTCAACTGTGAAATTAATTGACAAAGGCCTTGCTCGGTTCCACAGCAATCTGAAAGAAATAGAATCGCTAAATTGGATTTTTTGCAATATACACATTAATATTGTAATCGCTTCGATTTTGTTATCCGGCTCTACTCGATTCATTTGTTTATGTAACATTACGACACGCAGATATATGTTTTTTTGTACATAGAACGGCATCACGAATGCACGCCAAAATGGGAAAGCATTGGGTGATTTGGACGAAACTTAGTATGTGTGGATATTTTGGTCTAGGGAATCAAATCTGAGGTCGTTTTACCCCGGAGAGCGCACTTTAATCGTGAAATGCACGTCAAAGCAGGGTTTTTAGTTTTTCAATATTATCAATATGTTTTTATTGTTTATGCATGGTTTGTGCCAAGTTCATAAATCTGTGGTTCCTTTCAATCATTTCATTTTGAATCTGTATGCACATGGCAGCGCAATATTCGTTTTATTCTTTTAATATTTTACATTTATTTTGTAAAACAATACAATTAAGAATAAAATTGTGTAATTTCAATTTATGCAAAAACGATGTCAGTATAAATTTGCAATGTTTTAATTATTTTTCTGTTAAATAAGGCATCTAGCAGTTTGAGTAAATAATCGTGGAAAGCTGCTAGTTATAGTAAGATTATTATTCATTAAGGAAATAGTATAACATGTGGCCTAATATTACTTAGGGCTATATTATGAAATTGTGTTAAATAAATGGTATTAAAATGTTACCTTTATTTAATAAATGTTGGTAATATGCATAATATCATACTATTATACATAATAACTAGCACTACTGGTTAGTTTGGTCGATATTTCATGTATTAAAGAATTAATCACATCAACTTAGCATTATGAATAATAACCTACTACTCTCTTGAAAGTGTAATAAATAAAGCCCGGATTTTCATGCACTATCAAACTTAAAAATATGCATGCATTCATGCACTATCGTATCTCCAAATATGCACAATGAAGGGCAAAACATGCACTATCAAAAATCCGCACTGTACTGCAATATATTTCAATTTCTCTTAAAACAATATACAACAACGAGTTTTTCCAAATTCTCCTCACTTAAACTCGTGCGTTTATCAGTTAGGGCATTCTTGAACGCAGAAAAGGATCTTTCTACTTCACAAGAAGTAACAGGTGCATACTTAAGGGAAGAAATTTGACTGAGGGTGAGATCGAATTCCATGTATTTTACAGTTTTTCCACACAATAAGTTACGTCTTTCACTGTTTTCAGAAGTTTAAGATCGGGATTTGAACTAAGTACCTTCTTAAGTTTTCCCTTAATTGTCACAACCATTTCTCCACAACACGATTCTAAAGTCTTCAACATTGGCTAGTGACTGACATATTCAAGCAGTGAACATTCTGTTTAGCAGTTTTCTTTCAATGGAAGGTGGTGGGGCTCGGCGAGTCGGCATTTTCTTTTGTAGCCTTGTGTATTATATTACTGTTTATTTAGGACATACAGTAGTTTGCACTCTCAAATGGATGCAGGTGGCAAACTCTGTTGCCAAGTCAATCAAAATATAACAATGGTAATACAATACAACATTTTTACGTTTCTTTGAGAAGCCGAGATTTTATGGAGGCACATTCATAATATGCACAGTTATGCATGGTAACTTGATATTATGCACTAAAACCATAAAATGAGGGTTCTTTTATGCATTAAAAATGTCTGAATATGCTACTTTACACCCAAAAAATCCAAAACATGCATTATGCATGAATTTTGCCATAAAAGGGCCGAAATATGCAAACATGCACGGAAAAAATATGGTTATTTGGAATCCATAAGTCATGTAATGAGTAACTACAAAGTTTGAGAAGTCTAACCAAAGTATATAAAAACATGCATTTGCATGGAAATCCGGGCTCTAATGATAAATCTCACAATTAACTGAACCCGTCTTTATTCATGTATGATCCTGTTCCGGTGGAACGTAGCATCTGAATGCCTGCTTACGAGGCAGTCGAGCCCCAGCATTAATTGAATGCGATGTCTTGTGTTGCCTTGATATGGATACAGATTGTTTTAACACAATGGAGGCTCGTTTTAATGAGATGGTTTTGAATGCTTTTGAGAATAAGGAGGGGGATAGTGGGATAATGAATGAGACTCGATAATAATTATGCAAGCTGTAATGCTAATTGATGGTTATCGTTTTGGCGTACAATTCATATAGCGCAATTCTATTGAAAAGGAAATCATTATTTAATCTCATTTGATATTATATTTTTAATGAACTAAATATAACTTCCTATATGAGGCAGTTAACTGTAAGGAACTGAAATTTTGATTTAAAATAGAGCACTAGTTAAAAAATTATCCAATCAGATTTGGTTACGTCACGCGCGACAGCCAATGACAAGAAGGGAATAAAAATTCAAGTTATCGTTTCCAGTACGCTTCTGGTCTCGGTATAGAGGGGATGATAGTCAAGTCGAGCAGCCCCACAACTAAAACTCGCGGCAAGATGGCAATTACATGTGAGAATACGCCGTGTGATGTTTATTTTAGTTATTATGGATACAACACACGAAATTCATTGTTTTGTGATATTAAGTACCGGTATGTGTACAAAAGATTAACACAATTTCCAGTGAACATTTAAAACAGTTGATCTCCATAAGAAGTTTAGTGAATTGAATAAATGTTAGTTATGTGTCGTCGTTGGTAGAATATATACCTCGTAGTTCATGTGAGCCGATGAGCAAGCAGACGGACAAGAAAGGAATCGACGCTTTGAGAAGGACCCGAGCTCAAGGAGAATTGAAGTAAGTGCTTCTACAAAGCAACTCTTCCCCAAGCCGCAACTTTGCCGTAACCACACATACACCCTCATGAATAAAGTGAAAAGATAGTGAAAAGTTAATATACCCGGTAAGTGACGAGTTATCATCAGTCCGTTATTATGGGCATACAGATCAGATCTTCGCCATAATTTACGCTACACCAAATTTTGGTGATTGGAAATGGAGAAATGGAGAAAGAACAAGAATTTTGAAAGAACTGCACAACAAATATAAAAATCATCACTCAACAACTTGGTAAAATGTAGGTTATTTGGTGTTATGTGAAATATGTCAAAAGAAATCGAAAATACCGACAACAAAAATACTTGTAGTGCGTCCCAAGATTTTGAAGGACAAAAACTCGTGATGTCAGATCAATTTAATTGACATGGATTGACTATTGACGGACTATTACTACAAACTCATTCTCGTGTACCAGATCATATTATGAAATGTGTGTACAGTTGCGGCCTTTGAAAAGTAAAAGAGCAGAGGAAGTGGCACATAATCTCCTTGAAATTTTCACAATTTTGGGCAATTCTAGCATTCTGCAAAGTGAAAATATCCGTGAATTCTGAAATCACATAAGTTTGAAGTTTGTGCAATATGGATTGACTTGAAAATAGTTCATAGGAAAGCAAAACATAACCAGTTGCAAAGACCTGTGGAAAACGCAAATCAGGACATTGAAAACATGCTGACGACTTGGACAGAAATAAATCAAACTCCGCGCTGACCTGAAGGCCTGAGACTTGTTCAGTTAATTAAGAATAGACCTCATCATGAAGGCATAAATTGCAGCTCATATTTGGTATTCCAGGAAAATTTGACCTTACAACATCAGCACTTTTTACTGATTACATCGGAAACCAGGAATCTGAAGATCTGGAAGCCTTAGTCGACTCCTCGTCAGATGCTTTGGTAGGAGATAAAGATGGACAAATAGATAACGGCGACAAAGAAAATGGACAGGGATTGGAGGCAGTGCTTTAGAGGACTTTTCCGGAAAGAATGATTTCTCATAAAATCGACAGTATTAAGAAAAGATAGAAACTCCGGAAGTGCAATGCAGCTTCAGGCAAAGAAGATGAAACTAATGTCTGTATCAAAATTTCGGAGAGGCAAAATCGGAGACAGTTTAAAAGTACGGGTTCCTGTTATCGAAAAGGCTAGAGGTGACTCTAAGAATCTTGGAGTTTTTCTGCAGATGGATGCTGAAGGCGAGGTGTCTGAGATTGGTACTAAGAAAGGACAATTGGCTCAAAAATCAAGGAATCTTTTTGTCTTTTGTGAAGATATTTTCATTTGAGAAGTGGAAGGCCTAGAGGCCTCGGCCTAACTGTTGATTTGTAAAATAATCTATTAAAATTATTAATTGCATATGTTTTATGACACAATAATAATCTATTAAAATTATTTATTGCATAAGTTTTATGACACATTTTATCACTTCAACCAAGAACGTTTGGTTATTGAGTAAAATAACCGGATACAATACTAAATAATTACGTGTGTTTTTTCACAATAACCACTGATATTAGTTATTTTGTAAAGTAACAGGTTATTATTCATTTTTAACACATGTATCAAACGACGGTAACATATGATATACTATCATTATTGATATGGAAAAAGTTGGATTGCTGAGCAAGGAATTTTTACATCTAAACCAATGATTCTCACTTAGTACAACTCTAGAACCCAAAACGAATGTAATTATTTTCTTTGTTTTGGTATGATAATTGAGCTTACTATGACAATCGTTATCATTTTATATTCATTATATTTACTCCCTTTGTAGATAAGCCGTTACTGCATTAACTGTATTAACTATTATGCCGCCATGGAATTAATTAACTAATAAAAATATTAATATTCATAATTTTGTTGTAATGAGGATTTCGTTTAAATGTGGTTTTAGTACACGCTCTCTAAAACAGCTGTTTATCGGACTGGTAACACGCCGAAAAATTGCATTTTAGCCACCAAGGTCGCTAAAATTGCATTCAAACAGCATTCAAAATGCAGTTTTATCGGCCTTGTCCTTTAAAGTCGTCATGGCAATCTATAAACAAAACCCAGATGGCATTGACCAGTCACACCAACTTTAACATGGATTTCCGCATATAATTGGTCATAAAACAACAAATTTAAGCCAACATGTTTCTTCATGATAATCAGAAACTTTACCAGGATTTTTCGCAAAACACGATAGCCCACTTCATAATATAACAACAAACAAAAGCCAACAATTTTTCACATCTTGGTTCACATGAAAAACATTCCTTACCATGGATGCAAGAGCATTTAAATGCCGTAATATATCCCTTCTCATAGTCTACTTCTACCGTGAAGTTGCTGGCAGCAGCTCCAATTCAATGTTTCTGGCTTGGATTGAAATTTCCTCGGTATTGTCATTTATATTTTCACAAGCTTTTCATAAATACTAGTTGGTATGCAACATTGTTTACAAACAAGGGACTCATATATTATGCATCTATACTACCACTTTTGGTATTGGTACGTACGGTCATTGTTGTTTTATGATTCAGACGGCCATGAGAATATAACCTTATCAAATGGCTGCCTGCCTTTAATTATAATTAATTGTATGGTATTTTTGTTTTATTTCATATAATTTAGAGAGCTTTTACTAAAAAATATTGTATGCACCACGTACGCAAAAGCTTTAGCGGACTCATCCAGTATTTCAGCCTCGGCTTTCGCCTCGGCTTTCGCCTCGGCCGCTATACTAGATTCGTCCATTAAAGCGTTATTTTGCGTACTTGATATATAAATAGCTATTAAATACCTTATGATAATAAAAGTAAATATTGTGCAAAAATACATTAAAAGATAAAGACATTTCCTCAATGGATATGAGCTAACGAAGCTCCAAGGGAATTCAGCGGCAGAGAATTATTTGAATGAAGACAGCCGCGCGCACCAACGTCGTCCAATAAGTATCCTATACATCATAGAAAAATTCCACCTCTCTGAAACAAAATGCAGTAGAGGTATAAGGAAGCTAGCCGATTCAGTTCGGGTCGGTTTACAAAAACGAGTAACTTGTATTATCCTCAGAGTTTTAATTCGTCTCCTTGTCCACTCGGACGGTATCATCAAATACCCTTTGAGATAGTCATGTATAACTCAAAATTTAACTCTGTTAAGAATGCGTCATTTATTAGTTACAAGTAAGATTTGGTGTAAAATCCGTGCAAGTAAATTTTATAAATTTTTTATATGACCGCCCCTTACTGCAAGGATATTAAAAGGCGTAGCAAAACAAAAATCTTATAATTCTTTAGTAAACACAATAAAGATCCCTTTAAAAGTTGTAGATAATCTTTAAATATTATCAAAATGGTCACTTTGGCTTTTTTGGCCAGCCAACGGGGATTTTTTTTTTCTTGCAGAGCTTTAAATGCCATTATTTTCGGGTATTTCAAAATAAACATAGTCTTGAATTATTCTGTCGGAAATATAAGCTGCTATTTCTATAAAATTGTCATTATTATCTAAATATACATTAATGCTATTACAATTACAAAATCTTAGAAACGAATGATCATTGCTTAGCTACAAGAAGATGCATACCGGTAGTCTACTTCAAATTCTTGTCCACTTTTGAGTCTAAGTGTAATTCTTAAATAGGTCAGAATATAACTCTAATTTTGGCCGAGATTATATAATAGCTTCATTAAACAATTCCCTTAATTACTATAACTAAATAACAAACTATTTAAAAATTCACTACAATGCTGTAACTTATTAACTTATCAAATAAAATATTAAACATAGGAAACTGTACATGAATTTGTAAATTACGTAAAGTCTTTAAATATATAAGTAAGATATTTAAAAGTTCTTTTGTTAATTACACTCCTGATCAAACAATATTGTGAAGTTTATTCTGCAAATATAAAAGTAAGATGTGTCAATTCAATTGGTTATGTTCAATAAAATGTTTATTTAAATTTTAATTAAATTGGAATCAATTCCTTAATATTTTTTCAAATGCCTAAATATAATCAATGGACTTCTTTGGTAAGTTTCCTAAGCTACTTAAATTGACAATCGTATGGACAAGGGCCTAAATCTTGTAACAAAAGTTGCATTTAAGAGTTTTCACAGTTTTTTACGTCCTTCCTTACAAGCTTATTACATATTATTCACATGTTCTCCCATTCAGTAGAGATGTATTTATTAAGTGCCTGAATGGTACTTTCTAAGATTGTATGGTGGACGGGAAAGTGTCTATTCGTCTGTCTGTCTGTCCGTCTGTCCGTGCGCCTGTTCGCACGATAACTCGAATATGCTTTATCGGGTTTTCATGAAAGTTAGTATAGGCATTTATAACGCATATGGGACAAAGTCTGTTGAATTTTCACCAAATCGGTTAACCGGTACTTTATTTATGGAAACATTACACAGAATTTCATCAAATGCAAATTCAGTTCTCATGAACAATAGTCTATTGTCTGCACTTTCCACGGAGGGCTTTGGAGGTTGCAATACACTACTGGGCTTTGACATAATATCATTACCCAACATGATTTTTACGGCAAAGGATCTAATGAGTGATTCTAACTACCGTAAGTAAGGTCTCCTGATTTACGAAATGCCACTATCTTTTGTATCACATCTAGTTATCTTGTTTCCTGTCTGAAAATGTGTCATGGCGGACGCAACTTTAAGGTCTGTGTAGACCTTCTTGGACAGTTATAGTAGCTAATGATAAGCTGTGACAAAAGAAATGCAGAGCAGTAACGGATTTTGAGAGATCTTCAAATTTGGCACTGTTACTTTTTGTCGTATCTCCAACGGTTAGGATACCTCAGCTTGAGTTAGATTTTTTGTTTTATTTTAAGCAAATTATTTTACATTTCCTCACACTATATAATTTTTGACACACTTATGGGACAGACAAAATCGTAAAATTTCTCAGTAACATTGGCACATAGGCTACAACAGCCATAATCGTGCAAAATGTTGTGTTTCTAGCTGCCCCATAAGCATACATATATACTGACTGGATATCCGTGACGTCATTTCCACCTGCGACAGTCTAATTCATCCACTAGTTAACACTGACTGTGAGCGAGAAACTAGAAATTTGGCAATCTAATAGCTTTTAGCCAATAACTGAAGGAAAAGTTTCAAAAGTTCGATTTTAAATTTCCCCCTCCAAAATATACTTCGAATGCGTATTTGTACGGCTTCAGGTGTTCTAACAAACATAATGAAATATCCCTATTGTTGACGTGAGTAATTCGCTGTAAATTAGTTCATTTTGTATTCTAGTTATCCCACATATGATTATCAAACTTCCTGAAGAAATCGTGGTCTAAAACTCAATTTAGTTTCTGAAATATGACCTATTTACTCCATCTGGTTCTTTGTTATATCAGTTTACCTGATTTTAGTAGTGACGGGTGAGAATGTTATAGTTGTTTTATTAATAAGTGTGTCTTTTAATTCCTCCGTTTTTGTTGGTTCTTCTCTAAAATTCACTTTAAAATTTAACTTTTCAGCTATCTTGTTATGAATTATACCACAACGAGTTTCTAACATTTTGTCCCTGGCGCCACATCCCTTGAGCCGAATGTTGCTCCTCGGTTGGTATCATGAGACTGAGTGGACTGAGATCTCTTTATCTAAGAAAAATCTGAGGAGGTACCCTGGATTACGTAGGCGGTATTTTATCCACTTACTGAGGAATAATTTCTTAATTTTCTCGATCAAAATTTTAATGCTAACCGCTGAGACGTTATTTGAAAATAACGAAAAGTTTGAAATTCTGTTAATACTAAAACCAAATCAATACAGAAAGTCATTATCATCCCCGGACATGAACTCCATACGCTCGAGCTACACCCAAAAGGGGACAGGTGAGCTCATCGATAAAAAAAGTGTGACAAAAAATATTAAATCATAAGTTTGTTAATGATCGGTTCATACATTAGTAATTTATATCCCAGTCCTTTCACATAGCCTATTAAAGAATTGACTCTTGGCCAATGAATGTAGGGTCACGGATAAAAAAAAGAATAAAAATAAATACTAAATCGTAAGGACTAAACACATCGGTTTATCGTTCTGATGCATCACCTGGCTTGTCTATCCGCTTAGGAGTATACACACGTAGTCTGTTATTTGAGACGAAAGTAAGAGGCAAGCTAAACGACAAAATGGGTTTTCGTGACAATTTAAAAACATTTTTGATAGGCGAGCACTGAAGTCTCTCATCTTGTGTCTCCCCCCCTACACAGCGCATTATCATTATTTCTCATTCCCCGTACTTCTTACAGAAGAGAATCCACCCTCTACACTAATAGTTCCTAATAGTCCAGCTGCTAGACTCTCTAAGCCTTTGTTTCTCAAAATATCATTCTCTATACGTGACTACCATCTGTCATTATGTCTGGTGAAATATCATCCTTCGGAGTTGCATTTAATAGGGAGGAAACGGACTTAATATATCATCTACAGATAGAAAAATTCCGTTACCTTACTTCGTTACCAGCAATTTGACTGCTTATTACTGAAGAGTGCAGCTAATCAACCGATAAGTTTTCTTACATTTGGACATTTAAATTTTACTTTCCTATTGGTATGGTTCTTATACGTACCCTCCTTACTTGCTCACAAAGGAACCCTTTTGCCTTCTTGTAGTGAGGGTGCAGTTAATGGTTTACCACACAGTTGCCCGAGTCACAAAAAAGGGGGAGCACGTCGTCTTTGGACTTTGAAAAATTTCAGAGAAAACACTGTACAAGCTACATGGACAGGAGATAAAGTGATGGAAAACAATAAATCCAGAATGCCTACAAGAAGACTGAATCAATATATTTCATATTACTTTGACTCACTCGGGAACAGAACGAATCCAGCTAACTATTTCTGAAAACTTTTATTTTAAGCACATGGGCAAGAAAATTAGGCAAGCTTTAAGAAACTTCGAAATTTGTCAGAAGGCTAAAATGTTTCTCGTAAAATATGATATAGTACCGTCCGCAGTAATTAGAGATACGAAGAACGCTCTAGTTGCTACCGACGCGCATGGTGAATTGCCAACAGGTCAATTTGGGTGCCAAAGTATTTTTGTTACCCTAATGAAGTGGAAACCTATTTCTTGTGTCAAAAATACCCTTGGAAGTGTCTGATAGGCTTACTCAAGAGACAGTAGTACGAGGAGTCTGTGCTGACTGGAAGAAGACAGTATGGCGTAGTTACACTAGACGCACCCGAACTCTGTGTTAGTGTCCATTTTACTGTCACTGTCACAGTCAGATTCCATTTTACTGTCACTGTCACAGTCAGATCGTAGGGAAGGGCAAATAAGTAAATGTCAGAGAGGAAAATAACTGGATTTGACTTAAATGAAGGAATAGGACAATAATTTTAGATTCCCATCTATCCACATTCGTTAGCACTATTTTCGGGAATGAATTAAGCACATATTTTCATAAGTGCCATTTCTTTAACATTATTGTTGTAAATATGAGCATGGAAGAAACAGTAATTGTTGCCTTGCACAAAAAAGGTCATCAAATGCTCAGACCTATACCTCTATAACAGTGCATAGTTCAGCAGGTAATGGAAGCACTCGCAGAATTAATATATCACCATAGATTAGACTATATAGTAGATCCGACTGTCGTTTTGAATCTGGAGTAATCCAGCGTGATGAAATAACTAAAGAAAAGAGAGCCATTATATGAACCAACCATTCCTTTCTATAGATAGATGAGATGGATGGATGGATGGATGGATGGATGGATGGATGGATGCACGGACGGACGGATGGATGGATGGATGAATGGATGAATGGATGGATGAATGGATGAATGGATGGATACATTAATTCGGCCGTAAACAAGTACATGTACGGCATCGTCACAGTATTAAAATGAATCACAATCGAGTGAAACTATAAAATGCATTTATATTATGAATGGGGTTAACCATCAGTTTGTTCCGGACTGTCCTCCTAATGTCGGCTTAGAAAGATTCCTTATTCTTGTCGGGATAGGCCTACTATTGAAAAGTTCCATAGACATGTAGTGAAAACTGTTTTGAATTGCTGTATATTTACATTTGTTCATATATAAATTAGAATTAGTCCTTGTGGAATAACTATGCATATCAGTAAAAATTATGAAATTATTTAAATTATTTCTGTTAAAGAGGAGACAGGCCAGGAAAAACATTATAATAATAATTCGTTTAGGCTATTTATCCTGGCAGAGCTAAGGCCATTTGGCCTTCTCTTCCGCTTTGCCAGTAAAAAAATGACAGTTAAAAATACAATTACTTATTATCAAATATAAGGCAGTTGAACCTATAACTAAATTAATTTCAATTAAGTTACAAGATAATCTTGAATACAAAATTGGAATGAAAATTTTCTAAATTAAACCCTAAGGTAATATTTGGGCTTAAGAGAAGAACAAAAATTTAAATAACATTGTCCTGAGTTAATTTACTGATTTTTCTATTTAATTGTCCAAACGTTTGACAGCCTCTGACATTATGTGGGATGGAATTACAGATGCGGGTAACTGAAACGGTGAAAGATGAAATATACGATGATGATTGGTGTAAAGGGATAGAAAGTACATGACTATATTCTGAATGTGTATTTAGGTTGTGATAAGAGGACAGGTGTGAGAAGCGACATGATAGATATGGTGGTGAAGATGTGTGTAGCATTTTGAAAAAGACCTGAAGACAGTGAAATTTTCGCGATCGTTCAATCGAAACCATGACAACATTTCAAAGGATGGCGATACATGATCAAACAGGCCTACATTACAAATGAAACGCACGCATAGGCGTACATTATGAACACGTTGCAGCCCTTGGGCCAGGTTAGAACTCAAGTCTATAAGAAGGACATCACAGTAATCGAAGTGGGGCATGACGAGCGATTGTACTAGAGTCTTTTTTACGGCAGACGGTAGGGGCATATCTAATCTTATAATCATATGGATTATTGAATTAACTTTTCTGCACGTTTCAACAATGATTTTTTTCACGTTAAATTTTTATCTACGACAAGAATGCCGAGATTTTTAACGGAATCGCTGAATGGGATGACAGAGTTTCTGATATTAATTTGTGGAGTATTATTTTAATCAAGTTTGTTTAAGAGACGCTGATGCCCTACAACTATTGCCTGTGACTTCACTGGATCCAGTTTGAGTCCCAATTTTTTTGTCCATCTGTCAATTGCGTCAAGTTCTTCGTTCATGTTTTGTATTGCAACGTTCATGTTGCTAATATGGGAATGTATGTATAATTGTAAGTCGTCAGCGTACAGTTTGTATTTGCTGTGCCGTAAACAGTTTGTAATGTCGTTTATATATAAAGAGAATAGTAATAGTCCGAAAATGCTTCCCTGTGGGACTCCTGTCCTTACGAGACGCTAAGATGAAGAACAATTATTAACATTGATGGTAGGCTGAGAATGTTTGTTACAATAAAAAGTGGTTAAAGTGATCTCTTGGCTGAGCTACACATATTGTTCCGTAACTAAAGTGGCTATGTATAAATGCGTAATACACTGTAATCAAAGTGCTTGCAGTAACGCTGTCTTGAAGAATTCTTAGCATATAGAGCCCTTTACTTATTTTTGCAGCTAGATAATTTGTGTGTGTATTCCATTCTAGGCCACTTTCAAGAGGAATGCCTAGAAACTTAGCTGAGTTATCTAAAGGATTTTAACGTCTAAAGGATTTTAATATCTACAGTTTTATCTTTATTGAGCAAAAGGGAATTTGCCTTACACCAATCTTGAATAAGGTATGTTATTTAATTAACTTTGGCATGTATATTATCATGTTCATTATGGTTGAAGTTAATTGCAAGATCATCTGCGAATAGATAGGATTCTAGGCATTCATACCGAATACTAGCCGAGAGTTCATTAATATATATATATATATATTAAAGAGCACCGGGCCCAATACAGATACCTGGGGAACACTATGTCTAACTAACCTGAACTTAGACTGATTTTGACCATTTATATAAACACACTGATACCTGTTTTAAGGTACGACTCTAGTAAGTCAAGACTTGGATGCATAAAAAGATAAAATTTAAGTTTTTTGCAAAACAATGCTGTGAGACGCCGTGTCAAAAGCCTTAGTAAAATCATAAAATCTGCTTGAAACAAAATGTCCATTTTCAATTCCATCATAACACCGTTTGATAAATAACATAACAGAATTAATCGTACTATGAGATTTTCTTAATCCAAACTGAGAGTTACTAAATAACGGGTTTTCTTCGAAATAGGCGGAAATTTTCGTGTTCAGTAAGAGTTCAAAGACCTTTGATATGGTTGGGATTATACTTATAGGTCTGTAATTAGTGTGATCATATTTATTGCCATTTTAAAAACGGGAATTACATTTACATAGGCTACTTAAAATCATTCGGAAATACAGAAGTATCCAGGCAAGAATTGAAAATGTGAGTCAGTGGTTCACATATGAAAGATGATGCTAACTTAATTATCTTGGCATTAATTCCATACACATCAAGAAATGAACTGTTGTTGGGACTCAATATTACAGCGTAGATAGCCTCAACACTAAAGCATCTGAATTCAATGTTGTTGTAGGATATCCTATTACATGTAAATAGTGCATAACATTATTATTAATGGATTGACTATTAACAATTTCTTCTACCATACTGATAAAATAAGAATTAAATTATGAAACTGCTGTCCAAGTAGTTTTTTATTTATTATTAGCCCTACTAATTAATTCATTGTAATATTTTACTTTTGTGGTTCTAAGAGTTTTCTTATAAATGAGTTTAAGTTCATTATATTTCCATTTATGTTCACTCCGCTTATACTCCTGCCAGAGACTGTAATAATACATACAATTGTTTTTTAAGGCTTTGAGCTCGTCACTGTACCACTCATTCATTATTGATACCCCTTTTGTTATACCTCCAATATGAAATTGGAGAAACATTGCCAACACATTGTAGAAAAAGTCTGAGAAAGTAATTTACTTTTTCATACAAATCTCGTATACTATACATATAAAACCAATTAATACTTATCATAAGTTGAATAAAATATAATACATTGATATCAGTCATAAACCGATACAGTTTAAATTTATTAGAGTTTTTAAAATTATGAGCCCTGCTCTGCCCTATGTTTGCTTTAAAAGTATGGCATCATGGTCTGAGAATATGGTAGGGATTGCATTTGCTGTATAATTATCGTTATTAATACTGGTAATTACATTATCAAGACAAGTACCTGAAGAGGGAGAGGTTGGTTTACATAATTATAGTTTTACGAAGCTTTCAAACATATTAAGAATATCCCTTAAGTTATTATTAAAGCTGTTTGAGATGAAATCAACATTGAAATAAGCTGCTAAAACTATATTAACTTAATATTTGTTCTACAAGAACTTATTAAAGTTAAAAATTCATGTAACCTTTCTAAAAATACATCAAAATTAGAGCTATTATGGTACGGAGTTCCATAGATAGAAATGCAAATTGAATTAATACTGGAAATGAATGTTGTAAACACTTCGAAATAGTTTTGCGTACATAATTTTGAAACATCTATTAATTCTTTCACTTTAATGGTAACTTTCACGAAAATAGCAGATCCGCCGTGAAGTCCACTGCAGGGTCTACAATAGCTATGTGCCATAAAGTAACCGGAGATGTTGGTCAAGGATAAGTCTTGTAAAGTTAACCAGTGTTCTACAGTACAGAGAACATCAACATTCAACTCATTCATTAGTACTGACAAATGACTAAGATTATTAGTTATACTTTGAACATTCCAGAATAATAAACTTAGATCATCAGACTTAATACCATTTTTACCACTCAGTTTGGTGGGCTCTGTATGTTTAAAGATTGCTTAGGAAATTTAAATTCACTAACAAAAGTGCCGGATGACCAGAAATGAGGCGAATATATCTCATTTCTAAGAGAGGATGGAACCCCGACCTTAAAGGAATTATAACCTGAATACTTGGTTTTAAGTTTTTCACTTTGACAATTGCCTGTTTTAAAGTCGGTAAAGTAAAGTAAAATAAAGTGTTCCCTATTACAGGCCATGGAGGCCCAGAGGGTTCCAAGAGGTTGAGGCTCTAAGATTTTAGACACATTCAGACAGTCGGGGTCAGAGGCATTGCAAGTCCTTCCACCTCCCTAACCCTCTGAAGACATATTCTTACTTGTTTAACAGTCAAATTTATTTAAAACCAGTCAAGTCCATATTCACTATTTCAGTAAAACTGTATAGTAATAACATTGGAGCAAAATTTATGTAAATTAGGCCTATATTCTCTTTATTGTTAAATGTTTTGTCGTAAGGCAGCCTCGAAACAGAGGAAGTGCATACAGAGTGGGCCAAGAGTCACTATCTATTTGAATGAAAATACAGTACAATGGAATTAACACTCTATTAAAGCAACATTATTATTATTTATAAAAGTATTTCTAAAAAAATGTCCATTTCTTTCGATACAATTCTACAGACGTGATATTTACATAAGATACTATCACATAAAATCAGAAGACGATGGGAGTTCACAGCCAAACTATCAATTTCTGTTCACATTGGTAGTAACTTTTCGCCCACCTATATAATAAAAAAAGTAATGATAATTTTATTTTGTTTGGTAGAGATAATGCCATAAAACCTACAAGGATTCCAAAAATGACAATTTAAAAATAAAATACAGCAAAATATTGAGTATATTGTGCTTAAATACAGTATATTGAGCTTAAAATGAAGAAATAAGATTACAACATGAACGTCAGTTGTAATTACAATATAAGGACCATACAATAACCATTGTAATTTTGAATGGATGCAGTGACGGGAGGAAAGTGTATTAAACCGAGGATAGTTCCTTAAGAGGGAATCAACATTTGAGCAGTGACAAGCCACCGTTGTTTCGTATCTCAACAACTTTCTTTCGATTTATTTTGCCAGTGTTTACATAACCATAACGCAGCTTTAGATTATATTTTACTCACGAAGCTAGAAAATAGGTAGACTATAATATTCTAACCGGTGTAAATTCGCCTAAACAGTGAATAGGAAGTGAGTAGATTTTGAGGTATTGAGCTTTATACACACGTCAGTTTATTTCCTTGAGGCGGCTGGACAGACAGCCTATATCGATGAAATACGGACAAGAAACTGGCGGCGTCAAGGCCGTCTTGATGGTATCTAATTTTCTATTCAATTTTAGTCCAGCCATTGGCAATTTTCCTAGACTGTTTTTCTTGTATATCTTGTTTTCCTTTTGTTTACTACATACATACGCCTATGCCCAAACCGGGATTCGAACCACAGCCTCCTTCCTTACAGCTCCAAGGCTCTGACTGAATCTCTGCCAAGTCAGTATTTTATCGTCCGGTCGCTTCTCCCACCTTCAAGTTAAGAGGGAAAGAAATAGTTTATCACGTGATGTAAACCTGAGGATAATTAGTTTATCTGTATGTCATTTATCTAAAATTTCAGCAGGTCTCCAATTTATTGCCTTATGATTTTATGAGGCGTATCACAAGTACCAATGCCTACGGAAACTAGGAAGCGGTGTTTTCATGAATAGAATTTAAAAAAAAGGACGCTACCTGTAATTACCTAGTTGATTAACTGCAGATAAAAAGCATCATCATCATCATCATCTTCAATCAAGCATTAGGCATTGCTGCCAGTTCCGGCTTCTTATGTCATTTGGTCCATCTTGCATTCGGTTTTCCTATGCATCTTCTGTCTTTAACTATATAGTAGTGTAGTGATTGTTTTGCTATAGACTACAGTATTTTCTTCAGGCTCTCGGTTTAAGTGGTCCATCCATTTTTCTGTATATTCTGTTATTTTTTCATTTAGATTAAACACATTCATTTCATTTCTAGTATCTTCACTTCTGCATTTTTCTTATAGTTTGTAACCTGAAAATGCACGTAAAAACTTCACTTCAGCTGCCTGGATGCATACAGTAGGAAATCCTTCTTTCTTAAAATCCATGTATCTGTACCATACAATAGAGCAGGCATGGCCATTATTTTATACAATTTCAGTTGTGTATTCCTACATGTCTCCTTTTTAGGATTCTTATAACAGTGCCACACATATTTTGAAATGTCGATATTATCTTTTCTAAATCATATTTGCCTAAATAGCATATTTGATATCCAAGCTATTTAAAAACGTTTACTTGCTCTATTGTTTTGTTGTCATATAGGGAAAGTTTGCCTATATTGGACCAATTTACATTTTGTTACCCTACGCCTTTATTATGTATTTAATTGATACAAAATATGTTTACAATAATCTACATTTTATACACTTTCATCAGTAGTAATATATTTTGAATGAAAGTATACCTTCAAGGCCTACAATCTAAAATTTAGAAGTATGTAAATAATCCGAATTAGGGAACCGGTTGCTTCATTTGGACCTTCGGTTGCTTAAGTTGGATCAGATGGTAAAACTGTGTGAAAGGTAAATAATTAGCGTAAGTGTGTAAGGGTACCAATTTCAAGTTCTTGTCGCTTCCTCTTACGCTTGGATATGATCATTGGTAGGATAAAGTATCCAGTGAATTTGACAACATAAACAGCTGTAGTGTTTACTCCTCGATCCTCGCGTGAGATGGATCCCACTTGGTGTTTGCCTGTTTGAGCCATGGCTTTCTGTTGTCTTTTTTGCACTGTTGTAAAGTCAGATTCATCCATGTTGAATAAAGTGCTAGCTGTAATTCGATTCTCATCCTCAGATTTCTCAAGCAGGTCGAAGAAATGATAAATATTCTTCTTGTTAAACCCCTTAGCTCGGGCCATTGGTGTTCCTGCTGTATCGAATGAAAGTTTACAAACATCTTTCATATTAGATCCGTAAAACCTCTCTTTAAATAAGAGGAGGGGAGGTAGACAGAGATAATTTTTTTTTCAACTCAGCCGTAAAAGTGGTCTTCCAAATGACTTAACGTCATAACTCCTATCCCTTATTTATTGTAAAAGTGCAATAAAACATTAAATTTTATAACAATATCCTAAAATGGACCGGTCTAAATTAGGAAACACGCATTAGTACAACTTTGGCAACTGGTCGCCATGTAAGAATAGATGATGCTGCAAGTCTGTACAAAATTAAACAGTAGTTTTACGATATCTAGTTATTAACTATGTAAGCACTTATAAAATATAAATTAGATAATTGTTATACTTACTCGTACTCAGCACAGCAGCTTATGATGTGTAGCGCAACTCCTATAACAGAAAGGAAGGGAACATAATAATGGCAATTGTTCTTACTTCAATGCCTGCAGCCGAATGACCGATGGGCCATACATCCTTGACAACATTTCACACCAGTAAAGCCAACTTGAAGGCTTAAATTACTAACACATAGCGAAATATGAAACTCTCTCTCCTATGATTTTACTTCTTATAGCACATTTACCACAAAATTCTAGCAATTTGGTTTTCCCTGCAGATATAGTAATGTTATACTCTTTCACAATACTATTTACTATTTAATATTTAATAAAAGGCCTTATCTAAAATGTTCTCCAATTCAGATATTAAGACTTGGTCATCAACATGTAAAAGGTTAATAATTTGGGCGTTTTGAAATCTAAAATCAAAGTTGTTATCTGCTTTCCAAATTTCTAATTGCGTCGTTCAAATATAGATTAAATAAAACTGGAGATAAAGAACATCCTTGACGTACTCCTTGGTTCGTTGCAATAAACTGATTACTGAGATTTCCTTCTATCTTTACTTTTATATTGGATCCATTATAAAAACTCTCAACTGTTTCAATCAGATGTAGAGGTAAAATTATTATTATTATTATTATTATTATTATTATTATTATTGTCAAAATTATATTATAATTTTCGGTTTAATATTAATATTTTATTATGACGGTTAAAATCGTTTGTTTAAAACCTAAGAAGGGTTATTCCACGAAAAAAAGGCTAAAATACCTTTAATATAAGCCTAAAAATCCGGGCCCAACCTATAATCTACATTATGCATTTAAGGGTTAAATACACTTTTTAATATAAATCTACACAGCCACAAACGAAATCCTTAAACTACAGCTAATTCACCTCTGTTTAAATATTCCTTAACCTAAGAAAAGATTTAGCTAATTTATGAATGAGGTGTAAACCAATACTTATTAGCAGAGATGTTTGATTGAACACATTAATTAACAAACGTGAACGTTCATAAGAATATCGTATTTTGAGCACAGAAACGAATTGATAGGTACAATCAAACGATTATCTAGTATTTTAGTTAGTTGAACTACCGAGAGAAATAACCTTAACATTATCCCTCATTCTTAAATAGGATATCTATCAACATTAAGCCTGGTTACGTATGAAACAAATCTGTGGAATCCATTAATGCACTTACCATCTTCCATCCATAGGTTGTTTAGATTGAACTGTCCACATGGGCCATGAACCGTAGGTGATTGCTTTTGTTTATTAATATTGTTACTTAATTTTTTCTTCCAAAAAAAGATACTGACTTCGTAACTGTTTAATATATAATCACAGAATATTATAAGAATAGTTTTTTATGTATCAAAGACAAATTGTATATCCAAAACCCACTTGGAATTTTAAAGTATGAAAGCTCGCGAATTTCAATCAAACAGTATGTATGTATATATATATATATATATATATATATATATATACACGAAATAATTGTCCAAACACAACCATATGCGAATTATTCAAACCGGAATGAAAAGAAATATTTCCAATTATATCTCACTCGTAGCCTACATAGCCTACTGACGCAATATTCGTTTGAAATGTGTAAAATGACAATAGAAGTAATATATTACATTATGTAACTGCAGCAACATTATTAGTAAGTTCATAAAAACTGTTGTGCTCCACAATGAGAGGATTGTAACATTTTAAAACAAGAACAACTTTCTTTAAGCTACACGTGTCCTTTTAGATCGTGTAATGTTAAAGTCATTATCCCATTAGAATTCTCAGTATTGAAGAGTGGAGTATTCCTAATCGATATGTTGATCCTTCCCTCCCCATAGGGACGCCAATATCATTAATTTCTTTTACTATTCTTTCTGTTTCGTATCATTCCAATCTCTCTCGTTTATGTGATAAAACTACCATTGCCGGAGTTCCATATGAAAACAAATACACAAGCAACATGAACCCATAATTTATAGTCATTCGAATAGCTGTAATAGCATATAATAGCAGCCCTATTCTCCTAAGCTCGTACTCTATTACAAAAGGAAAATTGTATAGCACTGAGTATAAATGTCCATTATGGGAAATGATTAGCTAGCGCGCTCTTTTCAAGGCAATCGGTTTAACAACTCACACAGCAGCTTTTGTTTCTCTGCGGTTTTCTCTATCTCTCCTTTATACCTCATCTTCGCCGCAAATGTGACCTTGAGAAACATATCTAGATTTCATATTTCTTATTGAAGACCATTTACTTACTGGTATGTAAGAGCAAAATTAAGTTTTAATTGGATACCATATAATTATCATCTTTAGAGGGAATATTTTTTCTTGAGCCGAATATCTATCCCGGAGTATTTCCTTTTCACTTTATTCCCGAACCCCGTGGAGGATCACACATTTATATTGTTTTTCTATTTTATATATATATCTTTTTTGTTTTTTCATGCATTTCCCTTTCATGCTATCATTCTTGAAACTCGAACTTCCTAAATCCTGAGTCGGCCTGGGTGGCGCAGTCAGTATAGAGCTGGCTTTCTGTGCCCAAGGTTGCGGGTTCGATCCCGCTTAACTGATATGTAAAAGAACTCCTGCGGGACAAAATTCCGGCACACTGGAGATTGTCACAGGCCTAAGTAGCTGTACATCCCCGTCGTTAAATGAGCATATACCGACCAATCCTAAATCCAGTGCCGGTATCCTAGTTTACAGCACTCCTTATCGCACTACTTACCGCACAAGTGCGTCTTGATATCGAAACCTGTAATTTATATATATATAGGTATATATCTGCCTAAGTATCTCAGTTTATTATTACAGACACGGACCTAATTATATGTACTATTTGAAGTTTACAATTTCAATCTTATCTGCCTATACTTATTTTTATTATGTAATACTGACGTACAACAATACATCAGGCAGCTAAGTACGACCTACTACACACCATGATGTGACTACTTTCCCATAGGCTCAAAAAATCGATCATTACCCAGATTAAAATAACAGGCCTGTTGATTTGTAAAGTTGATACCGTACACAATCCAAGTAGAGGACAATTGTTTATATTTAACAATTCATGTGTTTATTCATGCTTATTGTTTATATTTATTGTTTGTAAGGTTGGTACCGTACACAATTCCAAGTAGAGGACAATTGTTTATATTTAATTACTGTATCTTTAATGTAAGTATTTTTGCATATTTTCCCAATCGTAGAAAAAACTATACAAAACATGTGTGTGCTGTGAAGTGTATAACAGAATTTCGGAAATGGAAAATAGACGTCGTCTTGTTATTTTCGAACTTTTCCTCGTTTCTATTAAAACACATGTTCTACGAGTGTCGCAATAAGTAGTATAAGGATGCTTCAAGCTTGGCACTATATCACTCCTCTCCAATACTTCCGATAAAACTTATATGCTTACCTCAAGCGATGATGCATGGCCTGGGCGGATGAACACGATCTGCCGCCCGAGGCTATACACTGCCCCCCCCCCCTCATCTCTCAACATACACAGTTTTATCTGTATTTCAGAGTTCGGTTTTGTTTAGTAACTTACCATCGTTATCAACTCCTTCTTCTTCTTCTTCACTACATGGAGTAGGCGATCGCCTGTACCGACTTCACAGTTTTTCTTTCCATCTTCCTTTCGGTCTTCCTATGTCTGAGACGATTTTAGAGCGTATTTGTGACTTACCCCAGAATGCCAGAATTTTAGTTTTATCTATAGAAATCTTAAAATTGTATTCTTTGCAGATATTATTTAGACAATAAATACTTCTCAGTAGATCATCTTCATTAATCGTTCTCAAAATATAATTAATTTTAAAATGCCAAATTACACTATTTAATATCGACGTAATAATATTGTTTCTTGTACAACAGACTTTCCATCTCAAGTCTTTGAAACCGAAACCATCCCTCAATTTATTTACGACAGTTATTTGTCAACTCTATACCTTCAACTTTGTCTAACCTGAATTTAAAAGTAATAAATAATACAGGTAAATGAAAATTAACAAGCATTGGGCTTGTATGTACTGACTTTTAATTCAGTGCTTTGAGATCAAACACCGTAAAAAATTAATAAAAGTGTTATTGCCGCAGATATTTTAAAGATTAATCATTTTTCTGAATTTATTGCACTAAGTTAGTTTATATGTCGGTAATGTATAATTGAGACCAGAAGTACACTAACAAATGCCACTTGTTATAATCAAAATGTAAGATGTTAGATAAGGATTTTGCTGATACTTTCCTATTACGTTTTAAATCATATTATATAATTCGCATTATATGTTGATATAGCTGAAACTCCAGAAAAACAAACCATTGTATGATGAAATCGCCTTTGGACATTCCTCATTAAAGAAGTAAATTCATTCTTTAAGGAAATCAATTTTGACAAGAGGCAAACGCCCCTTCAAATTGCCGTCCCAGACTGCAGCCTCCTCAGCATAGGGGTTAATACGGGGCGGTTTATTGCTCAGGGATGAATAAAGGTAATGTGACGTGTGTTTTACTGTGAAATAATGTTTTTAGTAGACTTAACGATGAATTGTAAAAGTAAAATCAGGTGAGCAAATAGGACTTTCCTATTACTGTTCAGAGTACAAAGCATGAACATTACCACGTAATTTCATACTACACATGTGCTGTACATAACTTAAGTTGCTTGAAATAGAACTCTGTACTTAAAGGAGCCAGGAATGTTACATGCATAGTGACCTAACAAGAGAAGAGAGAAGAATCCAGGTAGAAATAAGGAAACAAGCAAGAGAGGAAAGAGAAAAGGGAAATGCAGTGAAAATAGGGTACCAGAAACTGCAAGTAAACGAGAAGTGGTTAAACTGGAAGGAACTGCCAGCAGCAAAAGAACAGTAGCGATCAAGGGCTAACCCCCCTCTGAAAATAAAAATGTACTGCAGATAGCCACGCTAAACGTAAGAATGCTACGAACAAAAGAAAGAGAACTACAACTTGAAAATGCGCTACAGGAAGTAAATTACGACATAACAGGCCTTTGTGAGGTAAGGAGACAAGGACAAGCAAACCTGGAGGAAACAAAGACCTATTCTGCTACATAGGAGTATCAGTGGGACAAAGGGGAGTGGGATTCATAATCAAAAACTACCTGAAACCAAACATCCAAGAATTTGCAGGAATGTCAGAAAGAATAGCTGTGTTAACGCTATCGATAAACAACACGAAAATAACACTAATACAAGCATTTGCGCCCCTCTTCGAATCTAGTTCCGAAGAGGAAATAGAGGCATTTTACGAATTACTGATAGAGACTCTAAACAAGTATCGATCGCAAAGGAAATTTGTCCTCGGCGACTTCAACAGTAAAGTGGGAAAACGGGAACACGAAAGTGAAGAACCCATGGGACCATATGGCATAGGTACAAGAAACATGAGAGGCGAAGGACTGATACAGTTCGCGCAGGTAGAGAGATTGAAGATAGCGAACAGCTTTTTCAAAAAACCGGAAGGAAGCAAATGGACATGGCGGGCACCAAACGGGAAGACTAAAAACGAAGTAGATTTAATCTTAAGCTACTCACTAAGAGACGTAAAAGATATTCAAGTAATTCAAAACCTCAAGTTCGACACAGACCATAGAATGGTACGTCTTAAAGTTCAAATAAATAAACAAAGGAAATTCACAACAAATAAAAGAATACTAACAACCGACATAGATGCAAAAGCCTATAAGGAAGATCTGAGAAAACGTCTGAATATTATAAACACCGACCAACAGACAAAAGTGCAAAATTACTACTCCTCAATGGAAAATTCAATATTAGAGGCAGCTTACAGCGCGCAGAACAAAAACAAGAAAGCAACAAAGACAAGCACCCTTAGTGAACACACAAAACAGCTAATCGATCAAAGAGAGAATCTAAAACAGACCATGCACGAACCAGAGAGGAAGAAAACTGAATACGCAAATCTAAATAAAACGGTAACGCGGGAAATTAGAAAAGACCTCCAAAACTACAAAAAGAGAAAAGTAAAAGAGATAATAGAAGATACGAAGTCAATAGAGAAAATAAGGAAAGAAATTACGAACGGTAAACAGTGGATGATAAGCGCCAAAAATAGCAAAGAAGAGAAGAAAGGATCAAGGAAGATTTTATCAGACTTGGCAACATCCTTCTATAAGAACTTGTACTCCAGCACTAGAGCGGTAAACCATGGAAATAATGGGGAAACACCAATAACCAGCAAACAAGCCTCGGAAGTCCCAAACATAATCCCCAGCGAAGTTAAAACATCCATAGTGGAAATGAAAAACGGGAAGTCACCGGGAGAAGACAACATACAAAATGAATTATTGAAAATAGGGTTAGAAGAATTAGTCATGCCTATAACGAACTTCTTCAACCAAATATTAGAAACAGAGATGCTACCAGATCAGTGGACGTCTAACACTATAATCTTGTTACACAAAAAAGGCTCCAGGGATGACCGCAACAACTACAGACTCATCAACTTAGTACCCAACATGTATAAATTGTTTTCGAAAATAATTACTCGCAGAATCACAAAGATACTAAAATGAGAACCAGCCAGCAAAGCAAGCAGGGTTCCGCTCAGGCTACAGCACGGCAGACCATATTCAAACGCTAACTCAAATCATAGAGAAGGCAGGGGAATTTAACATCCCACTATACCTAGGCTTCGTCAACTACTGTAGGACATTCGACTCGGTAGAGCATTTTTTTGTGCCCACCCCTACCCCCGGAGTGCTAAGCAATTAAGCGTAAACCTCCGGTCAAACCAAATTTTGGTAACCATAATTATGTGATGTGTGTAGGCTATACCTATTGTGCCCTTATGTACATCCGTAGGGGATGTTGATGGTGTGACGTGTTTGCGCTCTGTACTTGTGTCTTTGTATTTTGGCGCAGGATAGACCTAAGTGCGGATAGATTTATGTGCAATATTTCCCGAGTGTGTTTTTTTAGTGACTTGTAATTATGTATTCTAGAGATTTGTAGTGCGTGTATCTGTTTGAGGGGATTATTGACCAGTCCGTCATTCGCCTAAGAACGAGGGAAACCCCTATAAAATCTCGTTCGGACTGGAGTAGTGGCCAAATGACCGTCTACTTTGGTGTGTTAATTTACTATAGACTTTTCGAGAAGTACTGTTTTTGCAAAGATTTTAAGTGCTGGGAAGGTGTTTTTACGCGTCCAGAACGTGACGTCCGGTGCCCAGGCTTCCTTCTCTGCCCTAGCGGCTTCGTGGAGGAATAGTCGATCTTTTCGATATCGAGGACAAGTATACTGCATATGATACCTGGTGTCTGGTTCGCTGTCCTCACAAGCGCATAGATCGTCGTCTGTGAGATTGAAGCAGATTAAGTTTGCGGCAAAGTTGCCGTGGCTATTAATACATGTGTGATGAAGTGGTCCAATTTAATCCATAGCATTTTATGTCTATTTCTGATACTTGGGAAAAAGTCACGAGTGATGCTACCGTTTTGGGCATGTTTGCATGTTTGCTGCCAAATATCTATTACCTGTGAGTGTATGCGTTCATAAAGATGTGATCGATCTAAGCTCTCAAATTCCCTTGGTCCGATTTGAAGGGTACCTAATTGAAAATTAATTTGCTTCCGCACTTTGTACCTGGCTATCTTTCCTCAAGCAGGAGATCAACAGGAAGAACACCAGCTATGACTGGTAGAGCGTCATTCGAAACAGTGGAGTAGGCTTTAGTTATTCGCAAGAGAGAATGTCGCTGGGCAGATTTGAGTTTACGGATGTGATGTGTGTTAAGTTTAGTGGCCCAAGCGTTTGCAGCGTACGAAACAATAGCCTCAAAAATATCAGAGTAAAGTATACGGTAGTTAGTGAATTTGTATCCCCACTGTTGTCCAGAAAGTCTGGCTAGGGCCTGAATTAGGTTGTTAGCTGTAGCACTGATTCTTTGAATATGAGCGGTGAATTTATTACTTTCTTGTAAGGTTATACCCAAATACTTTGTTTCTCGAACATATGGGATCCGGTCTTGTCCTATCCTGATGATTGGAGGGTGATTTCCTATTTTCCCCTTGAGGAGCATTGAATTTGTTTTAGTTTTAGAAATCTTTAGCTTTGGTTTGTGGGACCAAGTCTCCAGAATTGTTAGTGCCCTATTAGCTTTGCGTTCGAGATCTATTCTGGACTCACTTTCGATAATAATTACAGCGTCGTCGGCGTAGGCTATGACCTCTGCGTCTTGAGTCTGTCCAAGTTGTCTAGGGCTTCATCAAACTCCAGGTTCCAGACCTTGGGTCCCAATACTGAGATTTGGGGGCACCCTTTGGACGCGTCGTTTGTGAATGAATGAAGGTTATCCCTTAGTGTTATTCGTCTGTACCGAAAGTAGTCATTGAGGACGGCATATATGTTCTGTGGACAGTTTATATTACGAAGTCTCTCCAGGGCGTGTGGCCACCAGACGTTTTCAAATGCGCCTTCTATATCTACGATGATGGTAAGCACATATTTATAATTAGATGTGGTTACTATTTGCAGGAGCAGTGAAGCTGCATCCTCAGTACATCTTCCAGGGCGGAATCCAAATTGCCTGGACGAGTATGATTCTTCTAGAGAAATGTCTATTTTGGAAGGTATGAGATGTTCAAAGATCTTTTCCATGACAGGGAGAAGACAAATATGTCTGTATGACTTGGCCAGAGATAGAACTTTGGTGTAGTTTTTACTTACTTTACTTTTACTGACTTTCCACTTTACAGCAGTTCGCCTTTGATTCCTGCTTTCCATAGGTTCCTATCTTCCCATTATCCTTCTTCCATACCCCTCTCGGTCATGGCATCACGTATTCCCTCGTGCCATGTCTTTCTAGCTCTTCCCCGCTTTTTTCTGCCTGGTACCATTGCAATGCTTTATTTGTTATTCTTTCAATAGTTTCTTTGACATTCATTTCTTGTCTAATATAGGTTTTTCTTACATGCTGTAATCAGGACACCCTCATACTTCTCCGAAGCCCATCCATTTCCGTTGCCAATATCCTTGTCCGCATCCTATCATTTAATGTCCAGCATTCGGATCCATATACCAATATACTTTCTACTATTGCTTGTAGAATTTGTTGCTTTGTGCTTCTAGTCATATTCCTATTCCACAGGAGACTGTTCAGAGTTCTTATCGCCTTTCTTGCACAATCCACTCGGTTAATAATATCTCTTTTACAGGTGCCAGATTTATCAATTATAGATCCTAGATATTTAAATTCATCGACACATTTGATTACCACATCATTTATTTGTAGGTCTTCTGAATTCCCTCCAATTACCATATACTCTGTTTTAATTGTGTTCATTTTCAGTCCACCTGCCTCCAATGCATGTACCAGTTTCCTCATCATATATTCAATATCTTCTTTATCTTGTCCTATTATAATCTGGTCATCCGCAAATAATAGACTGTGTAATTCACCTCCATTAATATTAAGCCCCATTCCCCTACATGACCTATTCCACTTTGCAAGTACATCTTGTAGGAATATTTTAAACAATGTTGGTGACATCCCACACCCTTGTCTTAATCCTTTTGTTGTGGGAAATTCTAATTATACCCTGTTTCCAATCTTAACACTTGCCTTGCATTCATACATCCTTTCTATAAAATGCGTAAGAGGTTCAGGAAATGCAAACCTTTCCGTAACCTCCCACAGTTTGTTAATAGGTACTGAGTCATACGCTTTTTCCAAGTCAATAAATGCCAGATGTACTTCTTTCAACTTTGCCATCATTTTGTCTATAATCTGCCTAACTACGAATATATTATCCAGGCATGATTTGCCTGCCATAAAACCTGCTTGTTCCTGTGATAATTTACCTTTTTTACTTCCTCCAATCTAATTTTAATAATTGTACTTAAAATTCTACTCATGGCTGCCATAACACTAATCCCTCTGTAGTTTGTTGGTTCTCTTTTATCCCCTTTGTTTTTATATATTGCACTAATGTATGACGTCCTCCACTCTTCTGGAATGGGATCTCCTTCAATTACTTGATTAAAAAGATTTGTTAAAATCCCAATAATACTTGGACCACCATATTTAATTAATTCCACTGTTATCCCTCCCGGACCTGCAGCTTTCCCATTTTTGTTTGTTCTCAAAACATTGTATACCTCATCCTCTCTTATAGGTTCCATAAGGTCAACCTTTTTACTGTCCATTATGTTTGCATTTAAAAATTTATTCCTAGATTCTGTTAAAAGTTCTTTAAAATGCTCCTGAAATGTTTCCATTGGTACTTGTAACTATATACATAAAGTTAGAAAAATTTCTGAACTTATTTTAATCTACAAATTTCTGAATGTATTTTAATGTTTAGAAATGAATTCTAGATTTTAGAATAAATCCATAAACATAACTCAAACGGACTAATTTATGAAAGCACTTTTCAAGGTATCTTAAATTAACCATAGTCTTGAAGTGCCCATTTTGACTTTAAGCACCCATGGAGATATCGATTGTAGCTCATATCAAGATATCGATCTCTATAATTCATTAAATAACATAAACGTTCTTTAAATTCTTAGGAAAGATTTCATATGATAAAATACTAAAGTAATTTTCTTTAGCATTTCAGATATTCGTTATTCAATTAGATCGTCTGCCTTGCATTTAGAAGCCTCTAGAAACTTCTAGACGAGCTTCTCTATGATTTTTGAAAGCACTCACTTTTGTAATGGAGGGGAGTGAAAGGTCTTCTGTTTGACCGTTTGTCATTCCAACTATAACCGTCTTACGAGACGCCTCATTCTTCTACAATTGTCTTACGAGACGCTACATTGAAGCATAAGTCGCCGTATGGTACGCTTCGACGCCAAGTCGCAGTACACCCAAGTTCAAGACGCCGAGTCGCAGAGCAACATGTACCAGGCAGCTTCATCAAAATGGCTAAATACTTCGTAAACCACAACGTATGCTAAACTACGCATACTTGAACCAACACATTCAAGCAAGAAGTCAACCGCTACGCAGCGCAGAAGACGAGTTAGCAGCCTCACTAGAACGTCTACACTTGCAACTCAAGCTTCATTATTTTGGAGGTCCAGATCAGACCATTCACGCCGCCTCCAAAGTTGAGTAATATACTTTACATTATCGTAATTCAGAGTATATAATTATAGAGTCGTTGGCATCTATTGCGAGGCTCTCTTTTCTTATTTAGATTCGAGTATATAATATACTTTTGCCACCAAATAAGGCAGTGCCATTTTGCTACAATATAAACTGTAATTTCTGAATATATAAATTGGTTTGGAATTTATGGGCAAACAGCCGATTCCATTTTTTCTGGAGACAGCACAGTCAGCTGATCTTGTTTGAGCTTAATGCTCTACTTTCTAACCTTTAATTTTAACTCAAAATAGAGTTTGTATGAGTCGAAGTAAAATTCTTGTTTAAAGATATTGTTAATTTATTGTATATTTCTACTACTTCAAAATATATAAATAGTGTTCTCTTCTATGTTTGTTGTTCCATTTCAACTGAATCACCCATATACAGTCCACAACCAGAGATCCTTAGTTTCCTTTATGTTTGTCCTTATTTTAGTTTACTTTGTTCTATGTAAAACCTTACATAAGTTTCTCTTGGTCCTCATCAGGGCCGGATCTATTTTCTGCCCTTCAACAGGGCTGGATGTATTTCCTGTTCCTTAACATAGCAGATTACATATTTGCTGGTTCTTGCCGAGCAGAATTCATATTTTCTGACTCTCAGCGAACCTTATTAACTTTTTCTGCATCCTAATGCTTTCCTTTCTTGAATGGCATAACATTAAACTGTACTTTGTAAATGTTTATGTTTATTCAATACTAATACAACTTGGTGATTTCACAGATAACAAGTACTGTAAAATCAAGAGAGTACCTGCGCTCTCAAAGCTGTGTCTGGCCTGTCGGACTACAACAGCTATTTGAGCATATTGTAAGGTAAGTGACAGTTATCCACACACACTGCCCACCCTGTTAGCACCATGACTAATAAGGAACAATCTCAAGTGCTTGCCACCGAGGCTTCACAAGTGAAAAACTATAAACAGAAACGTGCTGTGATAAAAGGAAGACTCGCCAGATTCAAACAATATGTGGAAGAACTTAGTATAAGTGAATACAGTGTAGACGAAGCCAAGTGTCGTTTGGCTCAAGAAGAATCCCTTTATAAAGAATTCGACGAATATCAATCCAAATTAGAAGCATTGCAAGGTGACCCCGACTGGGAAAGAGAAAGGCAAGAATTCGAAGTAAAATACTATTCAGCTATAGGCCTAGCCTATAGACATATCAGGCAGTTTGAGAGACAATTTGCTCAGCTGAACAACACACAACAAGTGCCTCAAAATGTGATTCAGCAAACTTCAGTCGATCACGCAAGAGTAAATCTACCTAAAATAGACCTACCTAACTTTGATGGCAAACATGAAGACTGGCTGCCATTCAAAGAAATGTTCATTTCACTGGTTCATGCTAGCACTTCGCTAGGTGCAGTACAGAAATTTCATTATCTGAGACTAGCAGTGAAAGGCCCAGCAGCTAAATTAATAGACACTCTGTCTCTCACAGCAGAAAACTATGAAATAGCTTGGAACCTTCTCAACGAGAGATACCAAAACAACAAAGTTATTCTACAGCATCTGTTGCAATCCATTGTTGAATATGAGAGAATTCCCAGAGAATCCTCAACATCACTGATGGACTTGCTTGATCACTTCAAACGCCAGGTTAGATCCATAGAATCTATAACACAAGACAGTCTGAGATGGGACTACATACTGGTTTACCTCATGCTATCCAAATTAGATTCCACTACGCTAAAGGCATGGAACTTAGAAAGCTCTTCTAATCAACCAGATACTTTTGCAGACTTCTGTACATTCCTGCAAAAAAGAGGACAAGCTCTAGAATCGCTTTCCAAGGAAACTACTTGCCAATTAAAACCCAGTAGCTTTAAGCAAGTATACAATAAGCCCAGCACTTCCCGCTCATTTGTGGTTAATGCAAACAATGCTTGCCTACTCTGTAACGAAGAGCATCTGTTGTTTAGATGTCCTAGATTTGCCAACATGAACAATCAACAAAGATGGAACACTGTATCCAGCAACAGACTGTGCAGCAATTGCCTAAGGGGAAATCACAGCCTGAGTGATTGTAAATCTACTAATTGCTTTACTTGTCACAAGAGACATCACACCATGTTGCATCAAGAAAGGTAACCTGTGAGTAATGGTACCTCCCACAACTCTTATCATTCGTCCCATAAGCAACAAAGCTCTTATAGAACGCCCACAAAGCAGCGAGCAGAAAGGAGAGAACAGCCAACAGCTTCCACTCCTAACACTACAGGTACTGCATTTGCTAATAATGCTCAAGCCAACAGTAACATACATACTTTTCTAGCAACAGCACAAGTTCTTGTTAAAGCCAGAAACGGCAAATTTCATAAAGCAAGAGCACTTTTGGACTCAGGTGCGACTCATACTTTCATAACAAAAGATCTTGTTGACAAACTTCAACTACCTACAAAACAAACATCAGTAGCTGTCACAGGTGTGAACCTACACACTTCAAACGTATTGCAAACAAGTAATTTTCAACTGAGAGATGCTTACGGGCAAGGTTATAAACGCCATATGCAATGTTTGGTAATAGAGCAAATAGCCAATGATATTCCCAGTGCGCCCATAGATGTAAGAGCCCTACAAATTCCTGAAGACATTATCTTAGCTGATACTGAATTCAACATACCAGCTCATATTGACATTCTCTTAGGAGCTGACATATTTTGGAATTTGATAACTGGGAGAACTATTACAGTGTACAACCAACATCATCTTAAAGCATCCCTAAGAGAGACAAGACTTGGATGGATCCTTGCTGGACAAATTAATTGCCAAAAGCCTAGACAACAAATTGCTAAATGTCACATCAGCATCACTGAGCAAATACACAAGCAAATGGAAAAGTTTTGGGAAATAGAAGAAACTGCCACGCCCCCTCGATCGCAGGAGGATGAAGAATGTGAAAAGCTGTTCACCGAGACGATTCAAAGAACTGATACAGGCAGATACATGGTGACATTACCTTTTAAAGCACCTACAACTTCTTTAGGCACTTCTAGAGATGGCGCTTTGAAACGTTTCTTTTCCACAGAATCTAGACTCCTCAAGAACCCAGAAATTCACCTACAATACGCAGATTTCATGTCTCAATATGAAGAACTTGGTCACATGGAACCAATCCACCAAGGATATTATGAAGACGGTCCCCATGCATATTATATACCTCATCAGCATGTTATCAAAGACGATTCTACTACTACAAAGCTAAGGGTAGTGTTTAATTCCTCCTACAAAACTTCTTCTGGACTATCTCTTAATGATTTATTGTATACTGGACCCTGTGTACGGCCTGATATGTATACTACATTAATAAGATTTAGATGCCATCCTTATGTGCTTAATGCAGACATCGAAAAGATGTATAGAATGATACTCTTACAACCACAACAAAAAAGCTATCAAAGAATCTTCTGGCGTTATAACAAAAACGAACCAGTAAAGATATTTCAGTTAGCCACAGTAACTTATGGTCAAGCATGCTCAGCTTATGCCGCTACTAGAGTGCTCAACAAACTGGCCGACGATGAAAAGGAAAGATATCCTAGAGCAGCCAAAATTCTCTCTAACCAATTTTATGTCGATGATCTCTTAGCAACATTTAGTACCGAGCAAGAAGCCATAGATGTCGCCCAAGAACTCACCCAGCTTCTGCATACGGTAGGTTTTAACCTGACAAAATTTTGTTCTAATTCAGACTCTGTACTTCAAACCATACCCAGCAACAAGAGATCGACTGAAAGCATTACTAAATTGGAAGACGATGATACAGTTAAAACATTAGGTTTGCAGTGGAACCCTAAAATTGACGCCCTTCAGTATTCAGTGAGACAATTACCAACTGCAAAAACCAAAAGACAAATATTATCAGCGATATGTACTTTGTTTGATCCTCAAGGACTTATATCGCCTATTATAGCCTCTGCAAAACGCATTATGCCACAAATATGGTTATGCAACATTGGTTGGGATGAAGAAGCCCCAGCACACATTCAACAAGCTTGGGAAAATCTCAACAACCAGTTACCAGAAATACAAAGTTACAGAATTCCCAGAAACATATTGAGTTTTCATTACTCTAAGCTTGAACTGCACATATTCTGTGATGCTAGTCCTACAACTTATGGAGCTGCATGTTATGTAAAAACTACTGGCAGGAAAAGATACAACCACGTACAACTATTAACCAGCAGATCCAAAGTTGCGCCACTTAAAGAAATCACACTACCAAGATTGGAACTATGCGCTGCAGTGCTTGCCGCCCAGCTTTATGCCAAAATAAAATCAGCATTGACTGTAGACATCAGCCATGTACATTTTTGGACCGACAGCTTGATAACATTGCAATGGGTGACACAAGAACCCCATAAATGGAGCAATTATGTAGCTTACAGAGTTACCAAGATACAGCAACTCACAAAAGATTGTATTTGGAGTTATGTGCCGACTCAGCATAACCCTGCTGACGTAATAACCAGGCCTACCACCCCATACAAATTGAAAAACAATCATTTGTGGTGGAATGGACCTGAATTTCTAAAACTTGACCAGGCGCAAGAGCCCACAATTCATATCACTACACCAACAGAAGAGTTATCAGAATTGAAAGCTTCAGCCAAAGCCTTAGTGGTAACCCAACCACAAGACAATTTACTGAACAAATACTCAACGTTTAGTAGGCTAAATAAAATAGTAGCATACTGTTTAAGATTTAAACATAACTGTCTTAACAAGAATGACAAACTTACAGGCCCTTTGACCTTAACAGAATTTCAAGCTTCTCATGATGTTATACTGCGCCAATTGCAGCAAGAAGCATTTGGCCAAGAAATTGCACATTTAAAGCAAAAAAACTATGTTGATAGATGCAGCCCTTTATTGCCACTGCATCCATTCTTAGATAGCGCAGGCCTTCTGAGAGTTGGAGGAAGAATACAACGCTCTGACCTCAGCTATGATAGCAAGCATCAGATATTGCTACCCTCAAAGCACCACTTAACTGCTTTGATCATTCGAGATCTACATATCAAAAACCTTCATGAAGGACCCCAAGGGCTACTATATACTGTCAGACAAAGGTACTGGCCCATTAGAGGAGTACAGACAGTAAAATCAGCACTCAAAGGATGTTTGATTTGTTTTAGGCACCACCCATTATCTTCAAAGCAAATCATGGGTAACCTGCCCGAGCACAGAGTGACTAAAAGAAGAGCCTTTGAAGCCACTGCTGTGGACTATGTGGGACCTCTAACCTTAAAACCCGTGTCAGGTAGAAGTAGAACCACCTACAAAGCATACGTTTGTATGTATGTCTGTCTAGCAACCAAGGCAGTACATATTGATTTGGTGACCTCAGCCTCTTCTGAAGCTTTCATAGCCTCATTACAAAGATTCACTTCCCGTCGTGGACTTCCAGCTTATCTTTACCTAGATAATGGCCGAAATTTTGTTGGAGCAGAAACAGAATTGAAGCAACTATATGACATATTTAAGTCAGAAATTGTGCAGCAGGAAATTTTGCAATATACTACCAGCATGGGTATGGACTTTCATTTTTTACCGCCCAGGGCTAGCCACATGGCAGGGTTGGTCGAAAGAAGTAATCGCAGTATGAAGACATTGTTGTACAAGACTATGCGCAACACAGTCTATTCGTACGAGGAGTGCTACACCACATTGTGTAAGATAAAAGCAATCATAAATAGTCGACCGTTGACTCCTATGAGCAGTGACATAAATGACCTCTCAGCGTTATCTCCAGGACACTTTTTGATTGGTGCTCCCTTAAACTCCATTCCTAGCCCTTCTTTGAAAATTACACCTGACTCCCGACTGTCACGCTACCAATTAATTGAAAAGCAGACACAACATATTTGGGACCGATGGTCTAAAGAGTATCTAAACACTCTGCAACAGAGGCAGAAATGGCAGACAGAGCAGCCTAATATAAAGGTTGGTGATTTAGTTATAATGAAAGTGGACAATGCTCCACCGTTAGTGTGGCCCTTAGCCAGAATACTTGAAGTGTATCCTGGACCTGATGGTTCAGTTAGAGTAGTTACTCTAAAAACAGCTAATTCAGTACTAAAAAGACCCATCAGTAAGATATGCTTATTGCCCTTGCAAGAAAATTTTTTGGTTTCGGGGTGCCCCCCAAGCATGTAACTTTATACATAAAGTTAGAAAAATTTCTGAACTTATTTTAATCTACAAATTTCTGAATGTATTTTAATGTTTAGAAATGAATTCTAGATTTTAGAATAAATCCATAAACATAACTCAAACGGACTAATTTATGAAAGCACTTTTCAAGGTATCTTAAATTAACCATAGTCTTGAAGTGCCCATCTTGACTTTAAGCACCTATGGAGTTATCGATTGTAGCTCATATCAAGATATCGATCTCTATAATTCATTAAATAACATAAACGTTCTTTAAATTCTTAGGAAAGATTTCATATGATAAAATACTAAAGTAATTTTCTTTAGCATTTCAGATATTCGTTATTCAATTAGATCGTCTGCCTTGCATTTAGAAGCCTCTAGAAACTTCTAGAATAGCTTCTCTATGATTTTTGAAAGCACTCACTTTTGTAATGGAGGGGAGTGAAAGGTCTTCTGTTTGACCGTTTGTCATTCCAACTATAACCGTCTTACGAGACGCCTCATTCTTCTACAATTGTCTTACGAGACGCTACATTGAAGCATAAGTCGCCGTATGGTACGCTTCGACGCCAAGTCGCAGTACACCCAAGTTCAAGACGCCGAGTCGCAGAGCAACATGTACCAGGCAGCTTCATCAAAATGGCTAAATACTTCGTAAACCACAACGTATGCTAAACTACGCATATTTGAACCAACACATTCAAGCAAGAAGTCAACCGCTACGCAGCGCAGAAGACGAGTTAGCAGCCTCACTAGAACGTCTACACTTGCAACTCAAGCTTCATTATTTTGGAGGTCCAGATCAGACCATTCACGCCGCCTCCAAAGTTGAGTAATATACTTTACATTATCGTAATTCAGAGTATATAATTATAGAGTCGTTGGCATCTATTGCGAGGCTCTCTTTTCTTATTTAGATTCGAGTATATAATATACTTTTGCCACCAAATAAGGCAGTGCCATTTTGCTACAATATAAACTGTAATTTCTGAATATATAAATTGGTTTGGAATTTATGGGCAAACAGCCGATTCCATTTTTTCTGGAGACAGCACAGTCAGCTGATCTTGTTTGAGCTTAATGCTCTACTTTCTAACCTTTAATTTTAACTCAAAATAGAGTTTGTATGAGTCGAAGTAAAATTCTTGTTTAAAGATATTGTTAATTTATTGTATATTTCTACTACTTCAAAATATATAAATAGTGTTCTCTTCTATGTTTGTTGTTCCATTTCAACTGAATCACCCATATACAGTCCACAACCAGAGATCCTTAGTTTCCTTTATGTTTGTCCTTATTTTAGTTTACTTTGTTCTATGTAAAACCTTACAGTACTAGATTAAAACTTTTTGTTGTATTATTACTACGCAAGTTCTTAATTGTCCTCCATGCTTGGGCTGACTTTCTATAACTTACAGTATGTTCAATTTCTCCGCATACTCTATTCCATGCTTCTTTTTTCTGTTTCCTGACTTCTTGTTTGACCTGTCTATTAAGTTTATTGTATACCTGTCTTGATAGTCTTCATTTGTTTTTGAACTCGTTTTTCAGAATAATTTTGAGTAGTCCCACTTTCCAGGCGTTGGGAAATATACCAAGGTTAAGGCAGGCATTGTATATCTGGAGCAGTTTCTCGGGCCTCTTTTCTTAATGAATTATGGGTGGATTTCATCAATGCCGGGGGCTGTTCGTTTTTTGGTTCCGTCTATAGCTATTTCAAGATCTGTTGTATCGAAAGGGGTGGCGTTGTACTCATTCTGGTATGGTCTTCGCGCAGCCCTGCGGAGTATCTGCTGTTCTAGAGTTTCCCCTACATCGGAACCATCAGGGACCAGGGCGTCTGTCAGAGTGGTGGCCACAGTGTCCCACGTGTCAGCAACCGTGCCATCTGGAGTACGGAGACTATGGATGACTGTTCGCGGGTGCAGTCTTATCGTCATAAGTTTATAGGCCATCCCCCATGAGTTGAGGAGACTATGCTCTGTGACAAAGTTCCGCCAGCTTTCTACTTTGGCGAGATAAATCGCTCGTGAGTATTCTCTACGTGATTCCCCGTATTCTGCGTAATATCTGTCCAGGTTAGGCTGTTCGCGAGCTCTATTGGCTTTTTGGAACTTTCGCCTTTTCTTGTTAGTGTCTCGCCTGAGTTGATCAAGAGCATCGATCCACCAAGGAACAGCTTTCTTCCCTGGGAGTGTCATGGGAATACTTTTTCGTGGTGCTTGGGAAACGGCAGAAGTGAGTTGATGCACCTGACGAATTACTTCCATAGCGGAATTTAGGGGAGACTTGAGAGGAGTTAGATTAGTTTCTACGTTATTATAGAAAGCTTGCCAGTCTGCATTTTTGAGATTATAGCGCCTGGCATGTCGTATTGTATTTACAATGGTATCTTTAATAACTATTAATAAACATTATGTGCACTGGTCCCGATTTCTGGCTTAATGGTCCATTGAACATTGCGGCGGGACATGTCTCGCGAAATTATCGAGACATCGATGTGCGATTGTCCAAGCCTAGTTTGGAAGGTGGATACAGTATTCTGTCCATTGAGCGTAAACCAGTCCATTTCCGCAAGGAGCTCTGTGACGGTTATTTAGTTTATTTTGATTATGGAATTGTAATGTAATAATTAGGGACCGGATTTTTAGGTTTTTATAAACACTGTTTTAGGTTTTCCATTGGGTGAAATAGTTTTTTTTTTTGTTTTTTGTAAAAAATATCGTTTTCTTACAGAATAATTGGTTTAATGAATTTGAATGTGCTACATAGGATTCAATACTTAGGCTAATACTTGTAAAGTTTAACTTAACAAAATTGACTTAAATTTGTGTAAACTTGCTTTAGGACAATATTATACAATTCAAGAAAGAAATCATAAACAATCAAAAGAAGCAGTCAAAAGTAAGATTGCCTCACATTTCGTGGTTACAGTATATCACTAAATATCTTTCAAGATTCTCAACTGTGAAGTTCTTCCTGTTAACTCTTAGTTAATAGTTAATACTGAATCTAGACAATACCGTTCTCAGGATTCGAGTCCTATGCTTCTAATTTAGTGAGTAAAAAACTGTATGGTTGGATGTGGATAATGTGCAACTGATTATTTTGCTTTCTTCGGTTGTTACGCATGCTAACCGCACAACAGATCAACTAGGGACGGAAACTTCCCCCTTTTCTAGAAAGGTAAATAATACTTACGTGTTTCAGGCAGGCTTCACAAAGTATTGCTTTTCCATCTGTAGTGAAATTCAGGTCGTCGCCAATCCACTGCCGTAATAAATCGATTTCATTTGTTTTGGCATAATTAACACATCTTCTTAAAACTCACATTGTGATCACTCAGTATGAATAACAGGGCAGTAATAAAGTCAAACAAGAGCTTTAAAACACAGAAATCTATAATATCCTTGTTCAGACATGGCAACAATGGTTGTTCGTACGAATATTTTAAAAGGAATACACTGGTACTCTTACACTTCCCCTCTTGATACTATCCATCCTAGACGACAATGGGTTGAACGAAATGCTGGTGATATTAATTTCAACCTGACAAAAATTCTCTCTCCGCAAAATATTTTTTCAACCGACAAACAAAAAAGACAAAAAAGTAGCCTAAATTAGATATTTTAGGTTTTATATCCCTTTTAGGTATATTTAGGTTTTTATACCCCATTTAGGTATTTTTAGGTGCCACAGAATTAATGTGGGCGAATCCTATGGACGTGATTCGAAAAAGTGTATGAGTGCTTTTTGTTTTGGAAGTAAGGAAAAAAATAGGTAAAAACCTAAGAATCCGGTCCCTAGTAATAATTATTAGCTCTGAATAACACTTGAAATGGAATAGAATAAATTGCTTTCATTAATTATAATACTGAGCATAATTATTTACAATATCAAAAATAATTTGTAACTATATGTTTCAATTATACTTATAAAACTTGAATAAGGTTAAAACTTGAAAGCTAGGTTAAAACTCTGGATAACAATAATTAACCATAAATATTAATATTACAACCAGTAAATAAACTGGATAGAAAATAATCAAATCAATGTAGCACAGACTGGAAGCAAACCACTGGGATCATTTCCCCAAGGAAAACGTAGATCGTCTCATTAAGGAATCAAGAGAAGGAATGCGTAAAATACTAATTAAAGTCACTAATGATGTATAGTGAATATATATATATATATATTAGCATTTAAGTAAATACAAATCACAATTTACATATATAAAATAGAATTATATTTACATATTATTTACAAGAAGCAATGCCAAAAGATTCAGTTCTAGTCAAACACCAAAATCTTGAACTACAATCATAAGATACAGAAAACTCTAATTCATGACCTTCAAAACAATCTGTACTATGAACATGAATAAGCTAACAGAAAATTAAATATATGTAATATCTCAAATAATAGCGATGTAAAAATAAAAGGGGAAATTTAAATACAGTTTCTTGAGCTTACTAAATACTTATTATGAAAAATATTTAACGTAACAGAAATCTATATTGGATGAAGTCACAATAAAAAAGAAATCAATGCATAAGAAATAGCTAAATATGTAATACGTCAAATGAGAGAATAATAATGTGAGATATAGACTGGGCTATAATTATACGAAATTTAAACGTAAGAAAATTTCAAGTTAAGAAAGGGAACAGAAAAATACTGGTTAGGAAAATATTTGATAATAGCAATAACTGGTTCACGAAGAATTCCTAACGGAAACGTACAAGCATAATTTGAATGGTGAAAGGAAAAATCTAGAACAGGCCGCGTGACGTCAAAGAAGGACAGTAATAGAAATCTCAGTTTTACAATATATATAAGGAATAAATGTCCACAGTTAATTATGAGAATAACATCCGGAACTGTATTTAAGAAAACTTCAAAACAAGAGAATGAGACAAATATGTGAACTAAACTCACACGGAAACGCAATCCAAGTTATAATACGGAAATACTGAAATATTAGCTACAGTACAATAAGAACATAATTCTCAAAATATTTATTTATAGACAGGAAAAAGAGATTTCAATTAAATACGCAAAGAACGGGGAATGTCTATATATACACACGAGCAAACATTAAAGGGAAATTCTTACGTAGCAACGACCTGAATCACTGCATACTGAATCGTACATATTTCTGTAGAGGAAAAATGCACGCAAGAAACCCGGGGAAAGTTACGTAGAATGAAAAAATAGTAGCCTTTACTTATATGTTACTGTATTAGCTTAGAAACATGCTTACTTCAATGTGAATACAAATAATGGGAAAACTGGAGTTGGCTAGAACTGATTCTAATTCAAAGCATCATAACTTCATTTTAATAAAATGTCACAGCATTCTCAACATGGCCGAGTGAACATTAACCATATAAATCACGAAGCATGGTTTGTGAGAAAACCTCTGACTGGGATTTGACTTGCATGGCGAAATGCATTAACTACCGAAAAATATGACTGGCACTAAAGACATAACTCACCTCGAACAGCAAAATGGTGAAACGGCAGAGCAAACTTCAAGGCACTACATAGTTCAACTCCAGGCAACATACTAACTTGGCAACTCTAGCGTCACGGCAAATCTTCCCGAGAAAAACAAGAAGATCTGCGCACGCAGCATAAAGACAATAGACGATCGGAAAACAGCCATGTTTACAAATACTCGTGAACCAAAGATAACCATTTCAATCCTCCATAAGCTCTCCATTATAGTCCATGTAAGGGACAGTCATAAGGGGGATTTACCACTCGCATCAATACCGACAACAATGTTGGCTTGCGATCTTCCTACTTCCCTTAGCTTGTTTAAGACTGGATCAGGGGGTACAGCGGGTTGGAGGTACGCACTACCTAGCGTAAATTCGCCGATGACAGTAGCTATTTTGACGCACGTTAAATGGGGGATAAAATAGTGAGTTTGCTTAAGGCACTCAATTTCCGGGTTTAGGATTACTATTCCCGTCCACGGGTATTCGTCAGGGGAATTTCCAGTGATGATTTGATGACAACAGCTAAATCCAGTGATTTTATTCCCGTGGTATGCGTACAATTCTTGTAAAATAAGGATACCTATGTTGTGTGTGTGAGCTTTCGCGCGAAATTGGTCAGTGACTACTCTGGCCCTGTCAGTGTTGATTTGCCAGATCTTGAGTGTTTGCTCCGCCATCGCCGTAGTCAGTCATTTCCTTAAGTCTTCTAATCGCGGATGCCGCGAGGGACAAAGTGGGTCAGTCGTTGAGTGTCGAGCGTCCTTTTATAGCGGGTGCACAGAGCGCAAGTAGGGGGGTCAATCTGTTTGCGAGGGCAGTCTATGTACCTGTGCCCCTGTTTGGCACAGTAGCCACACGTCTCAGCGTCCGCTCTACAGACTTTGGCAAGTGTGTCCAAGATTGTGGCACCGATAACATCTCGCTGGTACAGAATGGTCTTCCACACGGCAATTGTGGAAGCCTAGGAATATTCTGCCCTTGTCAATTAGTGAGTTTCGGACTGCATGGTGTGTTTCAAAGACCCAATGGTCTCGGTCAGTGAACTTCCCGAGGTTCAAACGGAAAGCCACTATGTCGTCAATTATCTTAGGGTCAGGATGTTCTGGCAACGAGTTGCTGATTGCCCGTTTTACATCTGCTTCAGTTCTTCCGCGAGGAACGTCTTTAATAATAATTTTGGGTTTCTTTTCTGAGGTTGCATGGCACGGTAGCCCTTGTCCTTTAGAGATTTACTGGTCATTATTTTCTGCACCTGGTCTAAGGAGGTCGTCTCCAAGATCAGCCTGGGTCCCCTGGCTCGTCTGAGGCCAACAACCTTCCAATCTTCTGCTAATAGGGTCGTCGATGTCTTTGAGCAAGGATTTTTTTTACATCGTCAGCAGTCTTCAGAGTGGGGTCTGCGTTTTCGATTAGTACTTTTTTTTCCTTCCTAGGAGAGGGTGATGAATTTACTATGACGAGGATTGGCGACAAGCGCCCTGTTGTAAGTTAGTGGGGGGTTAGTCGTCTTAAGTATTTGGTTTTAACTTCTTAATACAGTTATTTCTGCAATAAGGTCCTGTTGCAGTCAAGCAGTTCGACCCAGTGATGTGAGGACTTTCTCCTTCCTTTCGCGGGAATCATTGGAGAAGAGCATCAGGGTGCTGATTTCCAATAGGATATCTAGCACACTTCGTTCGTCTCCCTTCTCCTGAGGGAGGGTACAAAGGTCAAAACTAGGTTTCTCAGGCATATGAGACGAGGTAGCGCTGGTTAGAGAGCGAGCATCGTCTTCCCTATCCCCGCGTTTACTTTGGGTCTGTCGGGGGGCTCGCTGAAGCAACTGCTGCTTGCTAATCGGTAAAGCAGATAAAAGTCCTCCAAGCACCAAACAATCAGGAGGTCGATGTTAAGTACATTACGATACTTTCACAAATCTACAATAACAGCTACGGCAGAGTAAGGACGGAGAGAGAAGGGCCCCGATTCAAGCTGCAGAGAGGAGTGGAAAAGGAGACCCCATTTCACCCAAACTATTCACTTGTGTTTTAGAAAACCAATTCAGGAAAATAGAATGGGAGCAGGAAGGAATCAACATCAACGAAACGAGAATAACTAACCTCAGATTAGCAGATGACGTAGTTCTGATAGCAAAATCAGGAGCAGAACTAGAAAGTATGCTAAACAACATAAACGAGGTCAGTGAAGAAGTGGGACTAACAATGAACCAGACAAAAACCAAAATAATGACGAACCACACAGAAGCACAAATCCATGTCAACGGAAAACAGATTCGTTTCGTTCAAGAATATACATACCTAGGACAGACAATAACAATGCCCAACAAAGAGACAACTGAAATTAAGCGGAGAATAAGCATGGCCTGGAAAAAGTTCTGGAGCCTGAAATTCATACTCACGGACAAAATCTATAACCTAAAAGTAAGACTAGGCGTACTTCAAAGTTGTGTAGTACAAGTGCTCTTTTTTTTCCCCATCAACAGCATGCTCCGTTACACGGTGGTAGCACTACATGCCTATAAGCTTTTGCATTGAATTCTAGTACTTAATACACTATACATAGATTATAAATGTCTTGTGCTTCACAATCTATTCTTTTGTTGCTTATGTCTTACGCTAGTCTATTTCCATCGTTAATTACGGAAGGTTTCTGGTTTAAACACACTCATAACCCATTTTGTTTTAGTCTGTTTCCTTAGCCTATTGCCCTTAGCCTATTTTCCTTAGTCTATTGTCCTTAACCTATTTTCTTTGGCCTATTTTGGGTATTAAACTACACCATACTGTCCATTAACACTAGCTTCGTTATTACCAGTGCACTTGTACGGAAGCCAAACATGGTCCCTAACGTCTAAAGAAAGTAAAATGCTCCAGGTTTGCCAGAGAGCTATGGAGAGGAAAATACTTGCCATCACCAAAAAGGACAGGATAAAGAACACAGATATAAGAAAGAAGACAAACCTGAACGACATCCTCGACTTAGCAAGACACCAGAAATGGAAATGGGCAGGACATCTAGCTAGAATGAGCGACAACCGATGCGCATACAGAGCGACGGTATGGGATCCAAGACAAGGAACAAGATCTAGGGGAAGACCGAAAACGAGATGGGTGGACTCACTTAAGGAGAGAGCAGGAGCGCTGTGATCAAGGGCAGTCAGAGACAGGAAAAAGTGGTGGGAATTAGGGAAAGTTTAGTGAAAGAATGAGTGAAAAGTGCAATGAGAAGAGTAGTTGAAAGTCACAAAAACAAAATTAATGAAAAAGGAACAAACACAAACTAGTAATAGCAGGAAAATTACAAGCACAAAGGAACACAATGCAATACAAAAAGTAACAATCGACAAGCAACACTAGAACTAGCCCATCTAGTGTTATGATCAGGGCTATACCCTGCTGTATGCAGGAGGCCTTTGCCCCAGCGGGATTTATAGACTGATTTATTTATTTATTTATACTTAAAGAAGGGGTAGATTAGGGGAAATGTAAACAGTGCCGCAAGGGACCTTATTCTTCATCACCTTTTTAAATTATATATTGTTTTCTCTTTTTCTTGGGATGCGAAACGTGATCTTTAACACATCAGGAGAATCAGTTTAGACCATTCGAGAACGAAATATTAAAAAAAGATACTGGGGCTCAAGCGAGATGAGTAAACTTTTATATCGCTGAACATATAGCCTATTAGATTATTTCAACAGGATAAAGCTGAAAGCCTTCCTTTAATGACATTATATTACTTAGTCTATTACTGTTTGTAGGTTAACGTTATGCAGAGTCAGTAAGCTTATTGTACAGCTTATTATGTTAAAACCTTCAAGTTTTAAAGAACTCTTGTCTATAGACGAGAATGAGAGGCCATTGTTAAGGAACACTAAAACATGTGGATATTTTACCCCGTTTAAGTGAAACTTACAACAATAATAAGATACAGAATGAATGGATTAATGGTTTAAGAGTTATAAAGTTTAAGTTATTCAAATTTTCAATAAAATTAACAAGTTCCAATCACATAGACTTTATAATAGCTTGCTCTGTATTTTGTTTTTTGCAAATAGTTTTTTGTAATAGTTCGCAATGTTACCTTTTTCATGTAGTTTTGTACTAGTTAATACTCAGATACTCAGACATCTTGTGAACTCGTTAGCAATGCATGGGTATGTATGGAAAATCAAGTGACCCCGACAGCAACTGTGTGAACTATGTGACCAACTCTGTGACCGGTACCACGTCACCACACGCAAAAACGAGTAAAATCTCCAGTGGAATTTTGTGGAATCCGAGTGATTGGATTGTGGAAGAACGCCATATCTTGTGCACTACTAGTGCGCATTTATCGTATTATTATTAGGTAAAAAAGTTCATACTGAGAAAACTGAAAGAACGGCTTAACTTGGGCCTGCTCGCTTCAATTTCACAAGGCATCTACTGTCTCACAACCCCCGGAACATTTCGGGAACATTGGGTCGTCTGCCATGGGAAATACAGTTCCAAAAAAGGACATATTTTCCTCGATTCTGTTAAAATACGCTTCATACACGAGTACTGTAGTGCCTCTATCTGGGTGAGTTTTCTCTTTACCATTCACAGGAATGTGATTTTTATATCTCTATTTCATCTTTTGCTCCCTTTGTCGCTGTTATTGATATCACATCTCGAGAAGAAACAGATGAATCCCTCACGATATGTTTCCCAATTTAATTAACATTATACCATCATTTAACTCCGTGTGTTTGTAATGCAGAGGATGGTTCGTGGTTTCGACCTAGCCCTACTAATAAGAAGCTATTTTTGCTATAATTAAAATTTCATAACATCTGACAATTACTATAGAACTTTTTCTGTCTCTCTCTTTGCTTCCGATTGAGTGATGGGTTACATCTAATAAGTTAAAATTTTAAAACAAATAGTGAACGAAATCTTCTTAAAGTACTGTCTTTGGAATCCTTATCCCCTTTAATCGCTCGTTAATGTATTCATCCTGATTACAAAAGTCCGATAATAAATTTACTTTTTATGATAAAGTCCTCTCTTTGATAAGAGCCGCCCAGTAGTAGGATTTCATAATGCAATAACCAATTTGGTGTACAAGTCAATAACGAATATAGAAATAATTCCAGTGAGGTTTGGGAACTCAGTTAATGTTCCCCATTTAAGACAATGAAATATGTATATCGATCAAACATATACATGGAATAACCCGCCTACACAGTGAATCATACTTCCACATTAATTATATACCACCACAATAAGCCAAGTTTGTTGAATATGCATTAAAAAAACCCTCGATTTTCAATGAGAAATTTCCATGCTACAACTGAATGGTTGAAATTCCTTTAAACTATAACAGGAATTAATGTCAAGTGTTCTGGTCTATTTTTATCAAATGAAAAAAATTGTCGGTCTATCCTTTTATAGTAGACTATGACGTACTATAGTTTTGCACTCTATTTAAAGTCGCCTCGTGTATCCTATAGGCCTACCTCTTGTATAATAATATGAAATGTGCACTAGAGTCTTTGCTACAATCCCTTATTGATTTTGTTCTCTTCTCACACGTTAAATATGACATATCGTACACCTTTGTTCACATAACACACATTTGCAATATTCGACAGGCTCATGAAATTTCTTATTTGCACATATTTTGTGGTGAAATCCGTGTATTGCGAATCTTGTAGTGACGTGTCTAAGGGGCTTGTACTCTTTCATCCAGTTGTCGTCCAACATGGCTAATGTGGTGTACAAATTGAGATCTATTTCCTTCATTTTTCTGACCCTGCTATTCACTAGTTCCTGGTATGGTCCTGGGGAGGGTAGCCAGTGCTGCATTATGATATCCTCTATGAAGTAGGTCTCCCTCATGAGTTCATATACCAGGCCGGATGGTGCTATTTTTCCTACCGTAATCTTAATACCCGTTTCATGAACATCGTTTTTACTTCTTCAATTCTTTTCAGGTCTCTGATCTTAAGCTTTTCCTATATAATCTCTATTCCATACGTTGCGACTGGCGCAACTGTCGTTCTAAATAGTTTCATCGCTGTGGTTGTCGATAAGTTGGCTATTTTCGGGATGTTGTACGAGGCATTTATTGCTGCTGCTGTTCACTCTTGAATGTGCATTGAGAAGGATGTTGCTGCTGTTTGCGTTGTAATTCCTAGACATTTATATTTTCCTACTACTTGGAGTGGCTGGTTGTATAGTGTTATTCTATCATTTAGTCTTGGTCTCCCTCCGAAAGGTCTTTTGCACTGTTTTCTGTTTGTTTATGTTTAGGTAGATTTTCTCTGCCCATATCTCTAAATTTTGTATTGTCTTATGTACGTCCTCCTTTACTGCTGATTCTATCATCATGTCATCTGCGTACAGGATCATTTTTGCTTTTGAGCTTTCGTCAATTATGCCCGCCTCGTCTGCAGTGTATATGTTGAACAACGTGGTGCTCAAGGGGTCTCCTTGGAGTACTCCGCTCTTTTGTATGATTTCCTTAGAGAGTTTAACTTTGTTGTTTACCTGAATTATGTTTCGTTGTAAGGAGGCTTCGATTGTGTTCACTAGTGCGTCTCCTTCCCCGATCAATCCTTTTAGTTTCTCGACTAGCGTTTATAGAGTCTAACGCTTTCTTAAAGTCCACGAATACTGTGTAGTACTTCACTTTTGAATGTCTCAGTGCGTCCTCTATCTGGTCCGTGAAGTATTTGTGAGATAACATGCTCGGAACCAGAGGGAATAGATCCGGACCGAGAGGAACCAACATGTGAGAGAGCCCAAAAAAACAAGATGTTGGTTGTTCAAAGATAGACAGACAATGGCCAGACAATGATTTTTAAATGAAAGCAGACTGTAGAGGCGCACTGGGACAGGGAATAGAGTATATTTTAGAATTAAATTAAAACTCAGGAATCCTGAGAAACTTTTATTACACACACACTCACTAAAGAAATAATCTAATATAATTATTAAAATTTCTTCTATTAGCAATGAGAAAACATACGTCAATGCACTATGGAGTTCAATGCTGAACAATGAAAACTTGAGAAACTCACTGTTAAGGGAACTGATAATTATATCAGGTGACTATAGAATACTGAATTATTGTAGTAAACATAAGAACAATAAAATGGGAGTTGAAAAATGAATATCTAAGGGCATTCTTGTTTCCCTCCAAAATTGCACAATGTGTTGTAATGCTCAGAATGTCTTGAATTACACTTAATAACACTGCTCTTTTATTGGAAACAAGCTATTAGGAATTTGAATGTTTCATAATCACTTGTAATGAATCAAGAAGAATTATTCACTTTGCACCCGTTAGAAGATTGGTGCTATGCAAACTGTTGTGATATACACACGTGAATACACAGATTTCAAAACTGTTATAAACGGTTGATTTATGGGCAGATTTGCATGAAATGCTCCCAACTCACTATAATACGTTTACCTTATAGTAGCCATCGCAAGAATGAGGTTTATTGAAGTAAAACCTGAAAAACTTAGTAGCATCGCTGGGAGCTCAAGCTGCGACCGAACAGGAATGCTAGCTGGGATAATACTTGCCCCTTGCCCCTTGAGAGGAAGGCAAGACTCTGCATATGTTTATCATAAAATAACATTTCTTAACATGTTGCATGTAGAATGTGTAACGTTAAACCAAAGTGGTGAGAAACCGTACACATGTTATGTGTGAGAAATGCTTTCTCTATTTGAGCGATGAATGCACACATGAAGAAATGGTGTTTTCATGCTTTGTTGCACTGCAGGAGAGAGCTCCTTGGAGGCTTGAATTTACCGTTTCACTGGCAATACACTTTTTTCTTCATCTGAAAATTCACTCCGAGAATATTATTCTTCATCACCGAAGTTCTTCGTTTTATAAGAAATATGCTTTATATTGGGATACAAAATAACAGCTGCACTGGGTTTGCCTTTCATTGAGGAAAGTCAAATGCACGTGCAAATTTTGATTTTGCTGCAGTTGGACCTTTTGTTTCCCTTATGATGGTCCATCTCTCTTTCAAACATTGAGCAGTCCTGGGAGTGGGAAATTTCGTTAAGTGATGTTCTGCCAAATTGTGGTGAATAAAAATCAGTGTCAATTGGTTCCATCTCATGGTCACTTGTCTCATTGACACATCATTCATAACAGTTAGAACACAGCTTCTGCCCTGGTTTTAAGTTCAGTTTGGAGGCGAATTCTTCATTCACTATTCTGAGGGATTCTGAAAGAAAAATAATGACTGTTTGAATTATGTGAATTTAAGTACATTTAATGAAAGAAAGAGATAAAGCGCTTACTTGTTATAAGTCTTTTTATGGCGGCTTAGTGGATCAGCACAAAATTTCTGAAGACTTTCGAAGCGTGTCAAATAAACCTTTTCATGATGGAGACAGATCTGGTCCACTTCATTGAAATAAACACCAAACGCCAGGACAGAATCCTTCTGTCCTCAGGATCGAGCTCTCCTATTTTAAGGAAACCAGACTTTCTGCAGTATGTTCTCTTGTGCCAGAGAAACACCAATTTTGCACACCTCCTCAGTAGCCATGCATAAAGTGGATAAGGGTTCTTTTGATGAAGCAACAAAAAATCCTGTTTCAAGATGATGCAATAGGCCTACACGGTTAGCTGATGCAATACAAACAAAAGCAGCAAAAGTAAAGCTAATGAAGCTTGCAATTCAAGTATCAGTATAGAAAATATCTGCACTCATTCTGTATAGTCTAATACTGTTAATAGGCTTCAGGGATTGTCAGTATTCAGTTTAATATAAATTGCTATGCGTAGAAAAAGTCTACATTTTATAAAATTATTAAAATATGAAGGAGGTGAGAATACAAGCTGAATTTTTGGTCACATGATTAACATGTATGTACAATTCTGTAAAAAGATTCTTTACTGCGGGTAATTGCCCACACAGTGAATTTGTCAGTCAAATATTGGTCTAAAAGCGCATGTTTGGCGCCGGAGCTCTTTCTAGAGCCCTTTTACTCCTAAAGTAAGACTTTAGTATAGTCAAGAAACCTTCTGCAGATGACCACATCCTCAAATAAAAGGAATCCAGTAAGAATACCCTGTTGTGAATCATTCTAGTTTGACAGCTGCCTCGCGAAAATTGAAATTTTCATTTTCGTACATAAAAAGATCACTACTTTGGAGGCCAGTAGCTCAGACACTCGAAGAGGTACACCTTCTCTAATGGCAGATTCTGAAAGCCTGTGTTCAAATTGCCCAGTATAGCAAATTTCAGGCAGATATCGTATTCCATTCCAGAAGTATTGGCATCCGAAAGTAGGTGAACAGGAACATGTGCAATTTTCCAGTGTCAATAATGAACAGACCTTTTTTTTAAAGGGTCACAGCGCAGAAGCCCTTAGGAATTTTGACCTAGAATTTGGTAATTGTTCATTATATGTAAAGGTCCAAGCACTTTTTTTTTTAGTCAAATCTGAGTTGGTCACCAGGGGACCTCTGGTTGATTTCTTATGGAATGACCCTATTGTACAAAATGTATGACAGTGTTGGTCTTCAATAAACGTAATACTAACGGCGTCAAGTCTCATTATTTCTCTTTGTTCGAATCTGGGACCCCAGAGAGTATATGTACCGACTGGCAGGTGGTGGTATAGAAAATCCAACGGAAGTGCCACGGCACAAAAGTAAGTGCACTCGTGCTTTGGTGCCCGACATCTACAAATTCGCCGGAGCCAACCATCCATAATCAAAGAGGACTATACCAAAATAAGACTACTGGCATCCAGGCTTTGTCTTTCATAGCCAATAATTAAATACATTTGTATGAGGCTGAAACAATTGAATACACACTCCCTGCAATACAGTTTCTTTTTTTATCAGGGTGTGAAATAAGACGATTATCCATATGACGATTATCATATTAATATTTACAACAGGCTAAAAATGTCGGTAGTTTGTTCCTAAAATGGAAACAGTACTTAAATTCTACAAGCGGGACGTCTCACGAACCCAAGAGTTAATTGATTCAGAAAGCTTTAATTTTTTTAGATGTTCCAGCCAAAACCGAAAGGAGAGTTTCATAGTTATAAAAGAACCACGGACTTCATACGTGGATATAGGTTTCCTCTCCCACCTATAATGCACACGCGTCATCACTTTATAGAGCTGTGTTCATTTCGGAGTGTGGCTCACCTATGACGGTAGCTGAAACAAAAAATCAATTGACTTTATTTTTAGAACTGTTTTAATTGCAGGTTAATGGGATTCCTGTGTCCCTGCAGTTTATTTTCAACTAATCGTCCCAACTCGTTATTACTGGAAATCAGTTTTAATTCCTTTGCCAGTAATTCCCAGACTATGGTCGCTAGTTTGCCCGACGCCTACTGAAGTAGTGTGTAGCAGTATCAGGGGAAGGGACCTTAAACATATTAAGAATAGTTATGTGGAAATTTATAGAATCTTACTTTGTTGTACTAAACTAAAGTGCTTCATAATACTGTATATAAATACTTTTACGTCTTTCAGTGTGTCAGTGAGGCATGCCTCTGTTAATATGCGTGTACGGAAATAGAATGTGATCTCGAAACTGTATGGTATAGCTTCGTTTACTTATTTATTGTGTTTTGTATTCACAATTCATTATGTTTAAAACATGGGGAGATGATTAAAGCAATGTTAGAGAAATGTGGTATGGCTCTAGTGGTAGTTGTAAAGTTCAAAATGAATCACCACATTAGTTAGTTGTTAGTGCAATAGTAACTATCATCATATTAAGTTTTTGGCCAATGGTATTTGATCAATAATTCATTCTACATATTTTGACATCCTCAAATAAATGGGGGGCATATAATGACACACTGGGACTTTTCTATTCATTGTGTATATAAACGACCTACCTGGCAACATTGATAGAATAGAAAAGAATGGGTATATGTAACTAACTAACTAACTCCGTGGCGTTTACATCCCAGAAGGGACAAGGCCTACCACCCGACCGCTGCGTCATCTACCATAGGCAGACGGCTGGATTGGGGGCATGTGGTCAGCATGCCAACACCCACGGCCGTTAATGGTGGTTTCCATGACTTCTCTACTTCACTATCAAGTAGCTCCTCAATTTGAATCACGAGGCTGAGTGCAACCCTACCAGACCTCCCTACCTCCAAAAAAATCCGAGGAGGTGCCGGGGATCGAACTCGGGTCGACGGATCTGTAGTCAGCGACGCTAACCACAAGACCATGCCGTCAGTCGATGGATATATGTATACTGATGATTTTGGCTTTAAGATGTCCTCCAAAAGGTCACAAATAATAGAGATCAACTTAGAAAATAGCTCTAAAGTGCTAAAAGATTGGTGTTCTGCCAATAAATTGTCGCTAAATCTAAACAAAATTAAGGGCATCAGTTTTAGTTTCAGTAATAGTTCAAATGCATGTAATGATGAAAAAAGGAAACTAAAGTTCCTGGGTATTGTAATTGACTCTATTCTAAATTGGAACGAACATGTAGATTATACTGCTATGAAACACAGTAAAGGGCTCTTCCTGTTAAGAACACTAAGGGAAACTGTTGACACTGAAGCTCTATTGAAGGTTTACTATGCACAAGTACGGCAATTCTTTGAACCGGCATAATAATTTGGGGTTATAGCTCGCAATGTTCTAAACTATTTGTACTACAAAAAAGAGCAGTCAGAATTATTTATAATGCTGCGTGGAAAGCACACTGTAGGCCTAAACCTATATTAAAAAATTAGGGATGACATTACCATCCATCTATATATTATCACTTCTTTTATTTACACACAAATATAAAAATGTTCTTTTAATGATAAAATATATAATAAAAACACAAGAAATAAAAATAACTTAGGGGTCCAGCCAAGTCTTTAAAGTAAAACTAAAAAAAACATTGGAGACATAAGGCAACAAATGTATACAATAATATTCCGAATTACCTAAAGTCACTAAACGATACCGCATTCATAAAAAAATGAAGAAAAATCTTATATCTGAAGTATTGTACACCATAGATGACATTTTATCAATAAATTATCAAAACTATTACTAAAATTAAAACTGTGAATTGTAGATTTATGTAATATTAATTAATTATAGGTACCGGAAACTGTGGATTGTAAATAAGTAATACCGATTAATTACAGATAAGTATATTAAGGAAATATGGATAAGTTATATTAATTATACTAATTATTTATAGGTAGGAAATGATAAGTCATAAATTATATTTAGTGATTGTTTAAACTTTAATGTTATTAAAATGTTAAATTCTTTCATTATGGGCCTATTTAACAGGCTGTACGCAGGTTTACCTTGTCTGAAAGTCAATAAACATCGTAATATCAAAGACAAATTCTTGCCACTGGCAACTCTGCACACGACATAATACTCACTACAATGCCCTAGACGAAGCAGCAAATTAATATCATACAGGTATTTAATAAGCATCAATCATACACAGCTCATCAAAGATGCGACGGCAAAATGCCTTGGCATATGGAACTTACGCTCTGTTGACGAAAAGTAGAAATTTCCAATAGCCTAGTACCCCAATTATCCATGTCTGTAGGTATATATACCTGTACACATAATATATATAAAAGTATAGAGGCCATGTAGCCCCAGAGGGTTCCAGGAGGTTGAGGTTCCCAGATTTTAGACATTTGTTGCGTGAAAGTGATAAGGTTTACCGGCCACCTTTACCCCCAGGATTGCTCCTGATACTAATTTCTGTTAGAGGCTGAGACGACCCCAGGGCCATAGTGCCACCAGAAGGATTAGGCCAATTGAAAATCTCCAACGACCTCATCGAGGATCGAACCCGTGACCCGGTTTGTAGCTCAGCGCCTTAACCACTACGATACGGCGTACCTCTAGATGTCGCGGACAGACGACATGATGTGGTCCTCCAGCTTGGAGGTTTGGTGTGAGGTTAACAGCCTCTCACAGTATTGTATTATATTTTATTTTATTTTTTTAAAATGTTAAGAAATGTTTGCCTGTAAATATCCCTCAGTGTAAAATTTTCCGGAAGTAAAATAGTCCCTCGTTCGGATCTCCGGGTAGAGACTACACTGAGGGATTCAATAAATCGTAGGAATTGCAGATTTGGAAAGTGGAACGTTAGGAGCTGGGGCGCTTAAATAATTAACTATAGCCGAGACGAGCTAAGAAGGAAACCTGAAGTAAACAAAATCATATTCGGTTTCTGGTACATCGCAGTTACCATAGAGTTAGCTACACGGACTTTCAATTTTAACAGCACAGATAACTTTCACGAGTTTCTTAATCCTAA